>OY723402.1:7238311-7648093 GCA_963210345.1 Inga oerstediana
CAATGTTTTTTTTAAAAAAAATTTGTTTCTTAAATTAGGGAAGCAATGGAGCTTGTTAGGAAAGCTCCAAAGCTGCCTTAGGCCTTTTATGACGCTTGTACATCAAGCTCCATACAAGGTTCTAGTTTTCCTAGGCCTTGTATAGCGCTTATACATCAAGCGTCATACAAGATTCTATTTTTACAAGGTTTTATTTTAACTTTTCACCAACCCGCCATTATCGTCCTCTTCACGTGCCTTCCAGCTCCCCATTTCCTAGAACTCCATTGCTCCACCATCTTGTCTTATCCCTTCAATCTCCACTTTATTGGTCCACAACCTTTCCTTATCCACTCACCCCACTCCCCTCTCCGTATATAATTATTTGTCCCCACTCATGCACATTTCTTCAGCATTTAGGTTTTGCTTTTATTGCAGTACAAAGCTTGGCTCCCACATGTTTTTTTCCTTATTGTTTCAGCCTCCTACAAAAGCTCTATAGCTTGTAAGTCTTTTTTTATATACAAAAGCTTAATCCATATGTTTTTTTCTTCTTCTTCTTTTTGTTAAAATCTGTCATGAATCTTGTACGTATGCTTAAATTTTTTTTTTTAGGTATTTACTTGAAGTTTTAACTCTATCTTCTTAAACTTCCTATACATTATAAGTTTTTTAATTTTTGAGCTTACAAATATAATAATACTAGCTTAGTCCTCCGTAGAACTACATATACCAGTAACGTGTATGACTTAAGTTCAAGCAACTTAAATGCTATAGTTCTTCCATGCTTGATAGATGAAGATGGGAATTCAATATTGCAAAGGATACTTGCAAGTTTGATGGTGGATCATTCTACAAATATAATCTATGGTTAGACAATTAGTTAATATTTAGGCACATAGCTCATATTATTTATTTAGTAGTAATTTTATGAATTAGTTATTTGTTTCGAGTAATTTCATTTTGCTATGAATTGTATTGTAAATTGTGGATTTGGATTGCAAATACAGAGGGTATCATTAGGAAAAGGAAACAATTACGCAGAATTATTATTTTTTTAACAAAAAAGACTTCCTACGACGCTTCTTTGGGAAATGCCACAGGAAGTTATACCACTTTTTATGGAAGTGCCATAAGAAGTGGGACACTTCCTATGGTGCTTCCACGGAGGAAGGTATTTAAAAAAAAAAAAAAGCTATGGCGCTTCCTTAGATTCAAGAAGCATCATAGCTTTCTTTTATGGCGCTGAAACTATGACACTTCCCAAGCACAATATTACTCTTAAAAATAAGTGCCATATATTTTGTTTTTTGTACTAGTGCTTCCTTAATTCCCTCCTTCCCTCTTCTTCTTAATTATTGTTAAGGGAGCAGCAATAGAGGGTAAATTAAGAAAAGATTAAATTAAAAAATGTGAAAACTTTATCCTATATTTAGGAACAAGATTAACTCTCTAAATATATCTTATATTAAGGATCAGAGGATTATTTCACAACAAAACATAAAAATAAAATATAAATAATTAAAGAGTTTGTTCTAATACCTTGAAAAGAGTTACTCATAGGTACGTTTGAGAGAGAGAATGCGAGAGCGAGAGTGTTCTAGAGAGCGCCGACGTCGGAGGAACGAGACACACTGTTGCGTAATCGTAAGAAAGTCTGGGAGGGGGGAAGCTTATCTCTCAGTAATCAATCCTTGGTACCACATGTCGAAGAGTGGATGGAAACGGCAGAGAAGGGGATCGGTGAAACCGTTGAAGGTAACAATCGGATAGACTCAAAAGAAGGAAACAAGACTTCACACCGAGAAAGGAGAAGATTACCAAGGTGGCAACATGGATTAGATTAAATGAACTGGCATTAGACTACTATGATAGAGGAATATTGTACGTCTTGGGATCTCAGATTGGCAAGGTACTGAAGGTAGATGTGAATACTCTTAAGAGGAAAAAAGGGCAGTTTGCCAGACTGTGTGTGGAAATTGACTTTGATGCGTCGTTACGTTTGTTATCCTTATCAATGGGAAGGTGCAAAGGGTTCAATACGAGGGCATACACCTGATTTGCTTGAGATGTGGTCGATATGGGCACGATGTTGATCATTGCATTAATTACTCTTATCCTCAACAGAAAACACGACCAGATGAGGAAAATATAGCTGAGAATTCTATAAACTCTATGTTGATAGACTCGACTAGTGTGAAGGACACATTGAATATGATGGCAAAACGAGAGGAAACTGCGCTATATGACTGGACGGTTGTATAACATCCACGAAGTACCAGACAATCGGAAACTTTGAAAGGGAAGGAAGGGAAGTTCTGCATGATTTAAGAAGCAATTATGGTGACGGAGTAAGTGGGTCACGATACGCTGCATTGAATCCTAAAGATAGTCAAAACAAGGATCACGTAGGGGGCCAGAATGAACCGAAATTAGCACTTAAAGACATTACTAACATTGCTGAGTCAATATTGGTACAAAGTAAGGAGAGGAATATGGGGAGTGGAAGTAGGAGTGAGCATGTTAATGGGCCAAAACAAATTAAGGAAACCATTAGGCTTTCGTTGGGTACAAAAAATAAGAAGGGAGCATACTTGAAGAGCTAAACTAGAGCCAATGAGAATGAGAATATGGAGCATTTAATGTGGGCTAAGAAGAATTTGGGTATGGACCAGCAAAATGGCAAGAAGTTAGGGCAAATTCTGACAGGGTCTGGTGGAACTCGGCAAGGCAATGAAAGGATACCAGTAAACCGAAATACTGGACACGCAGCGGAGAAGCGAGTTATTCAATCTGTAAAAACCCATGCCCAGACGGTTGTAAACCCTGTAGCTAACCCTTTGGATCTAGGGGAAAGTGGGAGAGGAGGCACAGCATTCGGGCGAACCCACTAGCGAAAGAGGTGGTTGATGATGGAGTGTTCGACATGGACAAGCATAGCTGAAATAGGACCTTGCATTCAAGATCCAAATTACTAGTCAGGGTTGTTAATGATTGGTAATATGATGATTTGGAACTCCCGGGGGACTGGGGGTAATATCTTTGTTAGACTTTTAATTGAGTTAAAAAAGTGATATAATTTCTGCTTTATTGCTTTTCTCAAACCAAGAAGGAAGGGTGAGAGAAAGATTACTCGTAGAGTGGGATTTGAGAATGTAGAAATAAAGGAAGCAATAGGCTTTAGTGGAGGAATATGGTGTTTTTGGGATGATACATTTAATTTATCGATTAAACTCAAAACATCTAAGCTTGTGCATGGGTGTGTAAATGAAGGGAAGAGAGATGCATGGAACTTAACGGTAGTGTATGTACATCCTATTTCAAGTTCAAAGAAAGGAATTATGGAACTAGTTTAATGTTATTGGATCAAATGGGGTAGCTAAGTGATGTGTAGGTGGTGATTTTAATGCAATGTTGTGCTCCGATGAATGTAAATATGTACACCAAAATCAAGTTACAGCAGACCGGGGATTTCAAAATTAGATGGGTGAGTGTAGAATGGATTAGGTTTATTTTCAAGGTCCTATATTCACCTGGAGTGGTAGGGGTGTGTCGAGTAGATTAGATAGAGTAGTGGCTGATAGTAAATGGTTTGAACAGTTCCCTGAGGCTTTGATTGTGCATTTACAGAAAAAAAAAATCAGACCACTAACCTTTATTACTGAAATTGCATGGGAATGAGACTAGATGGAAGCGAGAGAGCTCGTTTAGATTTTTTGCACCATGGGTGATACATGAGGATTTCCCGACAGTTGTAAAAAATTCATGGAGGAGTAGTAGATGTTGGGAGGAAAATGTAAACACTTTTAAAAAAGAAGTGGGGAATTTGAATAAAGATGTTTTCGGCAATATAAAGAAGCGCAAAGCGAGCTTACTAAATCAACTTGAAAAATTGAATAAGAAGGGAGATGAAAGCTTGACATGGGATCGTGCGAGAAAGGAGGTGTATGAGGAACTTGAAAAGTGTTTAGTTCAGGAAGAAATTATTTGGCTCCAACGATCTTGGTGTAGTTGGTATAATCAGAGTGACAAAAATACAAAGTATTTTCATTGTACCACAGTTTTTTAAGAGGCGAAAACATATTGAAGCGTTAAGAGGAGAGGATAGGGAGTGGTGTTATGACCAATAATCTATAAAACAAGCTGGTTCTGAATTCTTTAAGGAATTATACATTGAAGACCAGGAGTTCAGTGATGCGGTGGAGTTCAAAAGTTCTTATCCACATGTGGTAGACACTTTATTAAATTCCTTGGGAATACTGTATGTCTTGCATAAGTTAAACATGCTATCTTTAGTATGGGAGTGCTTAAAGCTCCTAGACAAGACGATTTAAACCCTCTATTTTTGCAGAGTCAATGGGGAATAGTAGGAAAGTCGGTTTGCTTTTCGATTGCATTTATTTTTGAAAACCTGGAGGAGATCGAATGGATAATGACACAAACATTGTCCTCATCCTAAAAGTAGAGGTTCCACAATCATTTCGAGACTTTTGCCTTATCAGCCTGTGTAACGTGGTATACAAAACCATAACAAAGATATTGGCAAACCGATAGAAAATTATAATGCCTATGGTGGTTGCTCCTAACCAATGTAGCTTTGTGCCAAGTCATCAGAGCTTTGATAATATCATTTTGGTTCAAGAGATCATTCACTCAATGAGGAACATGAAAAAAAGACTGGATTTATGGTATTAAAAATTGATCTGGAGAAGTCTTATAATCATGTTCGGTAGGACTTTCTATTAAGTTGCTTGCAGGAGATTGGTATTCCATCTAATTTTATGGATATTGTTAAATATTTTGTATCTACCATTGAAATGAAGGTATTGTGGAATAGGGAGAAGGGCACATCTTTTTCTCCCTCTCGTGGAATTCGGCAGGGTGACCCCTTTTCACCATATTATTTGTCTTGGTCATGGAAAAATTTGCTCACCTGATATAGAGTGGTTCAGCAGGGGAGCTGGATGTCGTTCGGTTGAAAAAGCATGGTACGTCTGTCTCGCATGTATTTTTTGTAGATGATTTAATACTTTTTGTAGAGGCTAGTCCAAATCAAGCTGCTATAATAAAAGCATATCTAGATGATTTTTGTGCGGCATCTGGGGAAAGACTTTATAGGGCCAAATCCAAAATTTTCTTTCCAACAATGTGTGTCATTTGAGAAGGAAAGAAATTGGTGATTTCTTGGGCTTTTGTTTGACAAATGATTTGGGTAAATATTTAGAAGTACAAGTTCAACACAAACGAGTATCTAAAGGTATGTTTAAATATGTGCTAAATAAAATGGATAGTCGTTTGGTGAATTGGAAGACGAATTTGTTATCAATGGCCGCAAGACAAACCCTTATATCCACAGTAATGGCTGCTATTTCTATGTATACTATACAATCTACATTATTACCTTCAAGTGTATATGATGCAATTGATAAAAAATGTAGGAATTTTTTGTGGGGGTCAACAGAGTCACAAAGAAAGATACATCATGTGGCTTAGAAGGATACGGGATGAGAGAAGAATGAAGGGGACATGGAATCTGACATGCTCATAAACAAAATGAGGCATTCATGGCTAAGGTTGGTTGGAGATTGGTCAAACGACGAGATACTTTATGGGTGAAGTTTTTATAGGAGAAGTATTCATCGCTAAGGTTGGGTGGGGATTAGTCAAATGACGAGATACTTTATGGGTGAAGTTTTTATGGGAGAAGTATAAATGTAGTGAGGATATGATGCCTAAGGTTGAGAATAGAAAGTGTAAATCTCAGACTTGGAAAGGGATTTATCGGGCTTGGAACTTGGTGGAGAAAGGTATGGGCTGGAAAATAGGGGATGGAGTACGGGTTAAGTTTTGGAGAGACCGGTGGCTCTTAAACTATACGAAGCTAGAGGATTACGTAATAAAACCGTTGTCCGAGGATCAGCGTGAAAGTTCTGTTTAATTCTATACTTTGTCGTCAGGAAGATGGGACAGAGATCAGCTGAGAAGCCTTCTACCAAACTCAATACTCCATAACCTCTGGAGGTTGTTACCAAATAGCCCTGTGGGCAATGAAGATATACCAATATGGAGTAAAACACATAATGAGGAATTTACTACTCATTCAGCATATTATCTAGCAAGTGATTCTGCCCACGGTGTTCAAAGGGTCGGGTGGCACAAAATATGGAAACTCCATGTTCCTCAAAGATACAAAACACTCCTCTGGCTGTGTGCTATAAGCCAATTATTTACTAACGATCTTCTTGCTTCTAGAGGCCTCGGGTTATCTATGGATTGTTACAAATGTGAAAGGGTGTGTGAGGATATTCTCCACATGCTTAGGGAATGTCCAATAGCTCATCAGTGTTGACTTTCTCTAGTCCCCACGAAATTAAAAGATAGATTCTTCGGTATTTTAGAAACAACATCATGGATAAAGTGGAACATTTCACAGACTACCAAGGTTAATGGTGCTGAGTGGAGAGTTTGTTACGCCATTCTATGCAGATTACTCTATTTTACTAGGAATACGGGTGTATTCCAGGACAAAGATAAAGTTATGAGATCATTATTGCCGCAAACATCGGCCATTGTCAAATGGGCGGATGCCTAATGTTTGTTTGATACATTGCATAGTAAAGGGAACCGACGATGGGAATTACCACTTGTAGGGTGGGTTAAAATAAATGTTGATGGCGCGAGGTCAATACATAGTGGTTTTGCAGCGTGTGGTAGAATTGCTAGGAACTATAAGAGAGAGGTATTAAATGGGTTTTTGTTTCATATCGGTGCAGCTTCTTCCTTTCATACTGAAATATGGGCAATCCTTTGGGGACTCAAGCAAACTTGGGACTTAAAATGGAAGAAGGTGGTGATGGAGATAGATTGCTGGGATCTGGTACACGCCTTCTTACATGGCTGGAGGGAGGATTATCCAGATGGAAGTTTGTTGGAGGAGACTAGGCGATGGTTACATCTGGATTGGGACGTTTGAGTTGAATGGTGTAGTAGAGATGCAAATTTTGTTGCTGATAAACTGGCTAAAGAAGCATTAAGTGCTACTGCAAGAGTTTCTTTTGCGGGCACCTGAGTTGGTTGCCCAGGAATTATATTTAGACGCCTTGTAATAGGCTCTGTGCTGTAACATTGATCGAAAAAAGGAAAAGATTTACTCATATTTTATCATCTTTACTATTCCAGCTCACCTCAAATGGCAAGATCAAAAGAGTTAGAGCCGTTTGGTTCAATCTCATTGCATACTTGTAATGGTAATGATGATTGCATTACTAAGAGAAGAGTGTTTGGTTGCTCTTTAACATGGTAATAGGGTTTACCATGGTAATGATAATTACCAAAAAAATGGTAATTCCCATTCATACCTCCCCCCTATGAATAATTATTACCATCCCATTGCATGGTTACAAAAGTCCAATTTATCCTTTAGTTTCACATGTCTTTGCTTCACTTGGCACATCACGCCACAACCGCCACCGCCGTCACCTCGACCCGTCGCAGCAGTAGCCACCTCCTCCTCCACCACTGCCACTGCCGCCGCCGCCGCCACCATTGCCGCCACCTCCACCACCTTCTCCTTCACCCCCACTGTCACCCCAATCGTCATACCCGTGGTCGCTGCCTCCACCTCCGCCGCCACCGCTACACCCATCATTGCCGCTGCCACCTCCTCCTCCTCCACCGTCGCGGTCACACCCGCCTCCTCCTCCTCCTCCTCCTCTACTGGAGCCATCACACCCACCGTCGCCTCTGCCACCCCCTCCACCGCCGCAGCCATCACACCTATCGTTGCCGCCGCCGCCACCTCCTCCTCCTCCATCGCTGCCTCTACCTCCTCCACCAATGACTCTTAACTATTTTTGCTACAAAGATTATATAAAGGGTAAAATAGACTTTGCGTGATATATTAATTTTAAATAATTGTTAAAATAATAACTCATTGCATCTTACTTAAAAATCAAACCAAATACTAGCCCTGTAATTAATATTGCATTACATTACCATTGCATCGCACTGCACTATACTGCAGGGTATAATGGGATTAAACCAAACGGGCCCTTAGTAGTATTTACAAGTGCTTTACCATTCTGGTCCTCATGGAGAGTTATTTACAAATTAATCATGAAAAGTGTTTGAATACATGTAATGTAATTGTCGGGAGTAAATACCACAGCTAATGCCGCTTTCTAAAAAGTCCAAAACTCATTATCTTCTAATTCATAAAGATCCCGTTTGGTTTAACCCCATTGTATGCTTGCAATGGTAATCATGATTGCATTACCAAGATAAAAGTGTTTAGTTGCTCTTTAACATAGTAATAGGGTTTACCATGGTAATGATTATTACCAAAAAATTGGTAATCCTCATTCATACCTCCCCCTATAAATCCCCATTATCATCCCATTGCATGGTTAAAAAAGCCCAAGTTACCCTTTAGTTTCCCATATCTTTGTTTCACTTATCTCATTTCACTTGCCACATCAAGCCACAACTGCCACCGCCACTACTTCCTCCTCCTCCACTACTTAGCTGCCACCCCCATCGTTGCCATCGCCGCCATTACCTCCTCCTCCACTCGTGCCGCAACCCACCGCCACCACTACTACCTCCTTCGCTGTCCCCGCCCTTACTGTCACCACCACTACCACCTCACCAGCCATCGCCACCACCACTACCTCCTCCTCCACCGCCGCCGCCACCAACTCTTAACTATTTTTTCTTCAAAGATTATATTAAGGGTAAAATAGACTTTGTGCAATATATTAATTTTAAATAATTGTTAAAATATTAACTCATTGCACTTTGCTTGAAAATCAAACCAAACACTACTCCTATAATTAATATTGCATTGCAATACCATTACATCACATTGCACTACATTGCAGGGGGTAATGGAATCGAACCAAACGGACCCAAAATAAATTTCTTTTAGTTTAACTTGATGTAAAATATTAGTCCGGTTTGATAATATATAACTTCATGAAGAGAGAAGTCTTAATGATGTTAAGAAGAGGTGCGCTACATCTGTTGGAGCTCAGAAGCGTTGCTATTCTCAGATGAAAGCCTTTCAGGTATGATAAATATTACTCTTTCCGTCCTAAATGTAAGAGTTAATTAGGGTGTTGATGTTGGTCCTAAATGTAAGACCCCATTCTAATTTGCTTCCCATATTTATCATTTTCCTCAAACTATCTCCATCAATAGTAACAATCCAATTCAAATAGTAACCAGACATTTGCTACACAAGGGTGTTTTAGAGGATTAAATCACATTTGTTGTAATTGACTAATTTTTCTATCTTCCTTAATCTATCCAAATTAATTAAATAACTCTTACATTAAAGATAAGAGGAGTATTAATCTTCTAATCTAAGCCTAGTTAGAAATGGCAGCTCTGAGAGAGTTCATCTCTCTTTTTACTCGAGTGAATTCCTTCCATAGCACTAGTTATCTGGTGAAGCACTCCACATATTGTAAATGTTATTCCTGTCATCAAGAGACTGCGTGCAGTGCTTGTAATGAGTTACGGCTTCACACTTTAAGAATATTTTTGCAGGAAGAAGTCGCCATGAAGGATAAGCTTGGTGCCAAATTCTGACTAGAGAATGTCGACTTTGTTGTGGTCAATGCGCCCAAATACTGTTCACAGGCTCAAAGCCAAGCATTCGTTCGTGGTGATCATGGAAAAGATAGAGCATTTTTTACTTCACACTTCAAAACAAGATAAAATTGGATGAATTGCATGTCAAATAAATAGCTTGTATGAATCTTTTTTCCCATATATAATTACATGTACCATTGAAAACGAAATAATAAACACAATCACACTGTAGTCTTTATTATTCGATTCCACATCTCTGCTCATTTGTCAGCCAGCTCTTATTTCAAGGCCTCATCAATTCGAGTCCTGCCTACTTATTCTTAAACTTGTGAGCACGATTCCTTGTTACGTGCACATATATAACGCCATATGCAACGTATGTACGTGATTTGATTGATTAAACTAAACTGATCTTAATTATAAATATATCTATAGGTCACTGTATATATATAAATACAAATCCAACGAATCAAGAAACATGACACGTACATCTTTTGAAAACGAAGCCTACAAAGTTTGGCATATTAGCTATGAAGTTAAGATGACTTATCACGGCTTTTATTAAGGTGGCATATTATGCTCTTTCCAATTGACCAATTTTGTTGATCCATCTTCAATGTTACCTTAATCTCTTGCCTTGTTACATTTGATAGAGCTCCACACGTTATAATATTCTTTCGGCTATCAACTATTCTTTTTTTTTTTTTTTGCTCTTCTAATTATTGTTACTTGACGTGATTACCTTGATTTGATGTCATTTGAACTTATTGTTCTTTTTTTAAAAAAAAAAAAAGATATTCTAGAAAATGATAAAATGGGCATAAATGGAAATGATTAGACCACATTTTTTTAAAAAATAATAATACGAACATGATACAAGTTAATTACGTTGTATAGTTTGTTCTCATTCGTATTATTCTGATTCAAATACATGGAATGTGATGTTGACATTAGCCAAAAAGCCTCCAAACTTATCTAGAATTGTGAAGTTTAATTTGGGAACATATCGGTGCGCGCGCGCGCGCACACTGATATGCGTATTAGTATTGATGGTACACATATAGTCGAGACTTTGTAGTACAAATAACACAAAACACCTCTTTTAATCTAAGGTTTTCTTAACATGAGGTTATAGTTCGTATGTAAAGATTATAATGAGTACGTAACTTATGACAAAAAGAGAGAGAGAGAGAGATGCACGCATATATATTGGCATGAATCCTTTTTATTTTTTGGTATGAGATATGTAGTCAAACTAAGGTGAAAATGGTTTTCATGAAAGAATATAAAGAAAAGTAGGGTATAGTTGCTCCCAATATTCTTGTTAATTACCTCAATATAATACACACTTCTTTTTACACCATATATATGTGTGTATTTATATGCACCAATTAACTTGTAGTCTAGCGGTATGGATGCTTCCTTAAAAGGGAGGTCATAAGTTCAACTCCACTTAAAATCTCATATTGTTAGTGATTGTCCTTTTAATTCAATATATGTACTACTTCCAGTCCTTAATATAATAACTATGTAACTTATATAAGTATATTACATAAACTAGTTAAATTAATTATTTATAACAAATATGAATTAATTTCCCAAAATAATATTTTTAATAATCATTACCATCGGATGAAAACCCTCTTAACATGCGTAGTCACAATAGGGGTACTTTGATGAATGGATTATAATTTTTGTAAATAACATGAATTAAAGTCTTACATTTAGGACCAAATCCAATTTCTTAACTAACTTTTATATTAAGGAGCAGAGGGATTATGGAATATCTACCAAGAAGTCGGGTAGTTGAATTGATCACTTGATATTGAGCCCACCCAAATATACTTTATCACACGGATGAATAATTCAACCTTTTTTTTTTAATGAGATCGTCACTTTTTGATTTAATGATTAAAAACAATATAGTTCATCTCCCATGCATGTATACTATTAAATTTGATTCATCCTCAATATACATGTTTGTTTACTCTACCATTTGAAAATATAACTAATTACGTCCGTCCACGAAGTTTTATCTCCATCAGCTTTATCACCATGTAGTATATTGACTTGGGACCTTGTGGGATAAATTCATATCATTACAAGGGAAAGAATGGATAAATTGGAATCTTAAACATGGATTTAGCAGAGATTTCACGAGAAAAGTCCAATGGGCTTCCTTGTTTGGTTATGTCTGTTGGGATATATGGGTATCCAGATGCAAGAATGTCTTTGGCGAGGAGCTTGAGTTTTATTCACAGGATGCACAGGCCAACTTCTTTCGCGCTAGCTGGGATCAGGATCTGCTTTCCCATTGTAAGTTTTACTCTTCCCAATCATATGAATATCAGAGTGCAAGAGACAGGTAGGAAGGCTTTGTACACTTGGAGGTAGATGGATCGGCTATGGACTCAGGTCAATGCAGCTGTGGGGGAGTTTTACGTGATATGGAAGGAGCTTGGCCTGGTGGTTTCACGTGTAAGCTGTTGACAGTTCCTCCTGCAATCACAGAGATTTTAGCAATTATCCAAGGATTTCAGGTTTGCTGGAGCAGAGGATATAGAAACATTCTGATCCACACTGATTGTATTGAGGCTATCAATTTGTTAACGAGAGGTGGAGAGCAAAACGACCCTTTCAGTGTTATTATTATAGAAGCTAGATTATGGTTGTCTAGGGATTGGCATGTTTTGTTGAATTACATTTCTAGAGAACAAAATAGGAATACTGATCATCTTGCTAGATTAGCGCATACTAGTGCGGAGGTTTTTGTCTTCTTTGATCAACCACCACCTTCGTTGGAGGAGGCGGTCGTTGATGATTAATTTGGGGTTTCCCCTTTTGCTTTGTATTAAATTCTTAGTTGTAACTTAAAGAATTCCAGTTTCTTTCAAAAAAAAAAAAAAAATTCCTTGATGCTAATTATAGTATATTCTAGAAGTTAAGAGCAACCGCCGACAAAATGTCATTTATGAACAAGTGAATGGGGAATGGAATTAGGAAAAAGATTTTTCTATTTCATTAAAAGTTAAAACTCTTCGCGATCCATCATGCGCAGTTTCACTTGAATTCCCATCCAAAAAGAAAAATCTACGGAAAAGAAGTTTTTGACTCCTCAAAGTTTTGACCATTTTTGGGTATTGACCCTAAAATTTTTAGATACTCACCCCTGCACTTTGATTCTGTTAGTCCATTCGTTCTCCAAGTTTAATACTGTTAATAACCCTGCCAAAACTTATAGAACTGGCACCATAACCAGAAGTGAACATATTGCACGCATCATCAACAACAAAAGACCAAAACTAGCACAGCAAAACTCACTCTATGTCCAGCTATAGGGTATATGACTCGTGGAATATAAGTACAGTTTATCAGTAGCACAACAACACTCACCTATAGGGTACATTACTCGTAGGATATAAGTACACTTTATCACTTGCAAGAACGAAATAATCCCCATCTCCGACAGCCCTAATATCCTCAATCTTGAGTCCTTCTGTAGTCAGAATTTTGTTGGCAAAGAAGCCAAACTTTTGCACACCCATATCTCTTACCTCAAGGGTCTAGGGGAAACACATGAGCATCCCAACATATTCTCCTTTCTCTGGACAACTTACAACTACTCTGGTTGCAAGGGCTTGATCTGCATAATTTTAAGTATTGTCAAGGGATGGAAATGATCAACTTTTTGACTAAAAATGGTGGTGATTAGTTAAGCGGGTGAATGCATATTTACCATGGCTGACAGCGGCGGACATGTTCCAAAGACAGAATTGTGAAAATGTCTGACTCTTCGCTTTGGATGATTCTCCAACCAAGTCACGTCTTGAGCGGGACTTGTAGGATATAAGTACACTTTATCACTTGCTAGAACAAGATGTTCCCCATCTCTGATAGCCCTAATATCCACTATCTTAAGTCCTCTAGTTAGAATTTTGTTGGAAAAGAAGCCAAACTTTTGCACACCCATATCTCTCAATTCCTCAAGGGACTGAGGCAGACACATGAGCATCCCAACATATTCTCCTTTCTCTGGACAACTTACAACTATTCTAGTTGCGAGGGCTTGATATGCATGATTTTAATATAGTTAAGGGATGGAAATGATCGTCTTTTTTACTAAAAATGATGGTGATTAGTTAAGTGGGTTAATGCATATATACCACTGTTAGCAGCGGCTGACATGTTCCTAAAGAAAGAATTGTGAAAATGGCTAACTCTTCGCCTTGGACGATTCTCCAGCTAAGTCACGTCTTGAGCGAGAGACGTTGTTAGTTCACTAGGATACTTTCTAAAGGACTTGGGATGATTCATAGTAGTGGGGAAAACTTGGGGTCTTTTGCCCTTACTGATGTTGCGAAACATCTCTATAATATCTTTATGGCCTAGACAATCTGCCATAGTGTGAGGAGTCCATCCATGGACATCTCGCTTGTCAATATCTGCTCCTTGCTACAGAAGTAACTTTACTATCTCAATGTTTCCATTATAGACTGCGATGGGAAGTGGGATATGTCCCTTTAAATTTGCATAGACATGAAAAAGAATCCACAATGTTATAGAGATGATGAGGAAGATAAATATATATTTACTACTAGTTCTAATAAGAGCACCTTTTTGGTTAGGATCAACTTTATATTGAAGAAGTAGAGCCACAATATCTTGGTAGCCTTTATATGCGGCAATATGCTATTCAAGAAGACAGTAAAGTAAAGTGGTAAGTTTCTAGGTTAGACCTGGTACATCTATATGTATTCTTATGCAATCATGGAGGAAAACAAAATTTAACAAATCTTGTTTCTAACCGGTGGCGCCCACCCTTTGTTATCTACTTCAATTGGATCTGAGCCCCTCCTCTCCAGGGGTTGATGCAATGGCATCCTACCTTGTTATCTGCTTCATTTGGACCTAAGTCCCTCCTCTTCAAGGGCTGATGCAACAATAGATCATAGTCTTTCTTTGCAGCAAAGCATGAACTGTTAGGCAAATCCATTTTACCCCGAGCAAGCATGACCTCTGTTTCTGCCAAAACTCCCTCCATCATTGGATCACTTGATTCTTTCAAATGCAGCGATCGTTTATAGCGAAAATCACTATAACGTATACTAAAATATCTTCCAACAGTTTGTTTCATCCCAAAGACTTGATTCCTATATTATGAGAATTTTTATCATTTTTAGTTTAAAAAAAAAAAAGCCAGCATGACATTTTGAGGATCAAGCAAAAATAAACAAGATTATCTAGTAAAGATTGCCAACACAGTAATGTTTCAATCTTTTAAGATGGATGCTAGAAGAATGGGCAAGGAAAGGTCTAATAGCTAATATCTCCATCAAAAGAGAGAAAACCTTTGCAAAATTGTGAAAATGGGTCCAAAACAAATACAAAATCAGCTTGTTATGCACTCTATTATCTTTAACTAGAGGAAAATCAAAAACCAAATCGCTGAATCAAGATACAAGGTATAAGGTAATTAGAGAAGGGACCATATTTAAGAATTTAATAAACTAAATAATGGAGACAAAACATGTGAATAAGTTGGTTTAAATATTATATACCTGAAGAAAATTACTCATGATTATTGTCCCATCTTGAACATTTGAATGAGCAAGATTTAAAAATGCGATGCGATTCAGATGTAAAAACTAGCATTATAGGCAATATTTATGAAGAATAAAATGATATAACATTGAAGAATTCAATCAAAACTATATTTATTAATAAACTTCTTAAAATGAGACATTCAGAAGCAATAGTTGTGAAGAATAAAACGATATGACACAATATACTCACATTGTTCCTAATTCAACTTGTGATTCCGTTAAGTCCAAGAATTATGTAGACTATGTAGAAAATGTCAAACGCCATCATAGGATACAAATTGTCATAACCAATGGCCTAGTATATCGATGTCACATAGTGTCCTTACAAATGCATCTCCTCGCCATCAACAACTTGGCTAAACCATGTCATTTTTATGTCATGATTTGCAGCAAAAAAAAAAAAAAAAAAGCACGCTGCTTTATGCGCACATAACAGTGAAACCTACAAATGAATCAAAAGTATGATCAAAATATGGATTTGCCTCTACTAAGTCGCAGTTTTAAGTATAAAACTGAATTTGACATTAAATGATGGCACAGCAAATACTCACACATAACACTTTTGAAAAGGTGACCTAGATGTAGTTAAAATTACGATCTTGTTCTAATATGACATGTTGAAGAAAGAGGGGAGAGAATACTTTATTAGTGATGGTTTAATTTGCAAAAACAAAGCAATTTTCCTTCAATAAAATATGTCACATTACCTTGTGAATAAAGCACTACATCTATGAGACGCCAAAGACGCAACATGTTCAAGAGCCCATATTCATGAAAATGTATAGGCAATACCTTAGAGCAAGTTTGAAAGGGATGGTAGCGATGACATCAAAGAAGAGCCGGGTTTTGGCGTATCTCAATGCAATCAATTTAGGGTTGTCATACCTTTGATAAGATGAGAAAATAATATGGATGCTCTCACTCTCTATGGGAAAACGTTTTCGGCGGTGCCTCCTTCTCAAGAGTAGGACGATTTACTGATGAGAAGTAATAAGAAAATCAAGAATGTGAATGGGAGTAAAGGAGATGGGAACAACATACTCTATAGCAACTGGCCAAAGCTGGGGGCTAGCGGAAGTGAGTATGAAGTGGGAGGACCTTCATTTGCGTATAAACTGAAGGGCACCGATAACAAGGCTGAGAGCTCAGATGATGATATCGAAAATGATGAAGGAAACAATACTGATGACACTATGTCTGAGGCTTCTAATAACGATGAACCTTTCTGTAGGACGAGAGAAGATCCAAAAAGGAACTTTCCTACCTTCTTATTCTCAGGGAAAACGAAAAAGCAACTTTACAGAGCATGGGGGAAAGCTGTGATTGTGAAGCTGTTAGATAGGAGCATTGGGTATAAGGCCCTATATGCACGACTAAAACCATGGTGGGGGAAGAAAGGAGTCATCAGTTTCATAAATATTGGCCATGGATTTTATGTAGTCAAGCTATCTAATAGAGAGGATTATTTTCATGCCTTAACTGGAGGTCCATAGATGATATATGATCACTACTTGACAGTGCATCCATGGGAGCCAAACTGTCAGTCGTCAAGGGCCAAGATAGATAAGGTGGCTGTCTAGGTTCGTTTGCCAAGACTCTCGTTAGAATATTATGATAAAGAAGCTCTTTCTTTCAACAGAAACAGAATAGGGACAACTATTAAGGTTGATATGAATACGTCCTATCAACTACGTGGTCACTATGCTCGTATTGTGTGTTGGTGGATTTAAACAAGTAGGTCATGGCAGGTTTTCATCTATATGGTGAGGATTATTACTTGGAATATGAGGGTCTCTATCTCCTTTTCTCATAATGTGGTGTCTATGGGCATTCGTAGGAATTATGTCATGTAAAAAAAACTATTGAGAAGGCGGATGCAGGTATGAATGAAGAGCAGATTAAACGTGTTAATGAACAGGGACTGATTATTGAAGAATAGGGTATTTTCCAGCAACAATGACGTGTAGTTCAAAAACCGCACCGACAAAGGAAGAAAAACGACAATGGGGACGATGGTCTCCGGTAGCAGAACCAAGGCTTATAGTTCTCTGTGTTGGCAGAGGAAGAGGAGGGTAATCTGGGAAATATGAAGAATAATGGTCCTGCAGAGGCATCAGTTATGTGAGGTTAAAAAAGGGAGCATCAGCACTATCAACCCACTACGTTTGTACGACGATTAAAATGAATTGGCAAAGGGTCATCCGAAAATAACATATTGGTGGAGAAAGAGACCAGTGAGGGGACTTTAAAGGAGGTAATAGGAAGTGTAGAGGGAAATATCACACAAAGAAGGAGTGAAAAAAGATCAAGGGACATAATGAGATATGACAAGGGGAAGGACGAGGTACTGTTACTCATGATAGGGGAGGAGAGAGAGAGGAAGAAAATGTGCAAAATGAATTAGCTGAAAAGGAAAATGTCAAAAGGGCTTGGACAGGGGATAATCAAAAAGTAGAGATGGGGGGAGTAATCCTATGAACCGGCCCATTATAATAGAACGAAGGACATAAGGGAGGAAGAGATTGATCCAAGAGACCCAATGGATGGGCTGTTAAAAACTAGCCCAATTAATGAAGGAATCTGTGAGAGTGAAGCAAATGTGGGAATTGTGGTACCTGATACCCAGTACTCACATTCCTTCCCATTCACTTACGATCCTCTTCTCAATCTGGATCGTTGGATTAAGATCTCAACGGTTCAGATTTTTTTTAATATAAAAATACTATTATTATTATTGTAATATTTTTATAATATATTGAATATGGACCGTTGAGATCTTAATTCAACGATCCAAATTGAGAAGAGGACCATAAGTGGATGGGAAGGAAGAGGACCGTAGCCGGATCCGTTTAAATGGGATTCATGTGGTGATGGGTGTTACTAATCATTTTAAAATATTTTAATGGATAGTATTATTTATTGGAACTCTAGGGGGGCTTGTGATAAGGGCCTCTTATGAAATTTAAAGGCCATTTTTAATGGACCTCACCCAAGTATAATTGTGGTAGCTGAGACTAGATGTTCTTATGGGTCCCATTTTAAGAGTTTGAATAAAATGGGATTTGATTCTATTAAAGTCATTCCAAGTAATGGTCGTTCAGGTGGGTTGGTAGCGGCTTGGAATAGTAACACAATCCAAGTAAATGTTTTAGACAAGGAAAGACAATTATTTCACCTTAAATGTTGCTTTATGGGATATAAGGCCTTCTTTCTAACTGCAATCTATGCTCTACCTCACTCAAACTTTCATAGTATTCTCTAGGATAAACTCAAATATCTTACAATTGGAATATTGAGCCCTTAGGTGGTGGTGGGCAACTTCAACGATATTATGCTATCCTCTAAGAGAGCCGAAGGTGCTGGTGTAACCTTGCGAGTATCCAATGGTTTCAAGGACGAGTGCAAAACTATGGGCTTTCCGACATAAGGTTTTGTGGACCAAGATTTACGTGGAGGGGTCCGAGAATCACAAGATCCCCAAGATTATATGAAAGACTTGATCGAGGGTTAGCTAATGCACAATTCCTAGATCAGATGGAAAACAGTATTCTAAAGGTACTACCTCGAACTTGTTATTCTGATCATAACCCTTTTATGTTAAAATTTCAGTTGATTAATTCCTTACATACAAGTAAACATTTTTGGTTTGAGGTTATGTGGCTACCTCATGAGAATTTCAAGGACCACCTTGTGCAGACTTGGGATTGTAACTCTAATCTTAGTAACTGCAAAGATTTTGTTTCTACCAGGAATAAGGAATACCTTTGGATATGTGGGAAAGAAGAAAAGAATTATCTTGTCCCATCTAAATGGAATCCAGAAATCCTCTACTTTTACCTACTCTAGTTTCCTTTGTAATCTTGAATTTCAACTTCAAAAGGATCTTGAAGAGTTGCTTATATTGGAGGAAATGAAATGGTTCCAAAAATTTCATACTGAATGGGTTACTAAAAGAGATAGGAATACGAAATACTATCACCTTAAAACCAATATTAAAAGAAGGAAGAACAGAGTAATAGTCTTGAAGAATGAAGAAGGGCTATGGATTGAGTATGAGGAAACTCTGAGATCCATGGTTATTGGGTTCTACAAACAGTTATACACAGATAAGGAACATACTTTTTATAAGCTCGATACGATGACTAATTTTTTGGACATTGATAGAGCTATGTTGAGTGATCTTGCTGTAATATCGAATGAAGCTGAAATAAGGAGTGCGTTGTTTTCAATGGGACCTTATAAAACCCCTAGATATGATGGATTCTCACCAATATTTTTTCAAGCTAATTGGAGTGTTGCGGGGAGGACATTATGTGACTTTGTCAAATCTATTTTTGATAGGAAAATTTCTGTATCAAAGGCTAATAAAACTCTGATTTCTCTAATTCCTAGGCAAGAAAACCCATAGCTGATGAGTGAGTTTAGACCAATATCCCTTTGCTTGATGCATTACAAGTGCATCTCAAAGGTGATCACTAACCAATTAAAAGGGATTATGGATAAATTGATTTCCCTGTTTCAAACCAGTTTTATTAAGGGGAGGCGTATTCAAGATAATATAATTGTTGGTCAGGAAATATGGCATATAATGAAGAAGGCGAAAGGCAAAAAAGGACTAATGGCTTGGAAGATTGATTTGGAAAAAGCCTACGACAGAATTAGATAGGACTTCCTTCGAGAGGTGCTAGTTGAAGTGGGGATGGATTACAAATTTATTAGTCTCATTATGGAATGCATTTCATCTGTCTCTTATAATGTCCTTTGGAATGGTTCTCAAACTAACTACTTCAATTCTCAAAGGGGTCTTAGGCAAGGTGGCCCAATATCGCCTTATCTATTTGTCCTTTGTATGGATAGATTGTCAAATATTGTTAATGATGTAGTAGAAGCAGGGCAATGGAAGCCAATTATAATAACGAGAGAGAGAGAGAGAGATCAGTGGTCTCACACTTGATATTTGCTGATGACCTCCCTCTCTTTGGGGGTAGCTAATGAGGAGCAAGCTAATTGTATTTTGCTATGCCTTGATAAGTTCTGCCAAGCGTCTGAAGCAAAAATCAGTAAAGCTAAGTCTTCAATCTTTCTTTCACCTAAAGTCCCAAAATCTTGTAGAAGGAAAATCAGTATACTCTTATGAATGAAAATTTCATGTGACATTAGGAAGTATCTTGGATTCCCTTTCTCATGGAAAAGAAAACCATCTGAGACATTTACTACATAGTGGACAGAGTTAAAGTTAAACTATCGGCTTGGAAGATGAGCTCGCTATCCATGGCAGGAAGAATAACCTTGGCAAGATCAGTTTTAAACTCAATCCCTATGTATCCAATGTAAGTAGCAAAAATACCATTAACTATTTGTAATGAAGTGGCGAAATTACAAAGAGATTTCATTTGGGGATCAACTGAGGGGAATCATGGGTTTCACTCTATTGGTTGGAACCAAATAACTCTCCCTAAACAGTATGGAGGCTTGGGCTTTAAGAAGATGGCTTCAGTTAATAGAGCTTGTGGCACTAAACTTGCTTAACAACTCACTTTAGGCTCAAAAGGGT
Organism: Inga oerstediana; assembly: GCA_963210345.1. Taxonomy (NCBI): domain Eukaryota; kingdom Viridiplantae; phylum Streptophyta; class Magnoliopsida; order Fabales; family Fabaceae; genus Inga; species Inga oerstediana. Next base: position 7,259,042 of record OY723402.1, read on the forward strand.
TATGGGTGGACATATTGTTCCATAAATATATGTTAAGGAATGAGTCTACTTTGCTTGAGTCAAGACCTAGGGATTCTCAACTCTAGAATTTTATTAGCCAACAACAGGAAATTGTTGAGATAGGTACAAGATGGCACATTCAAAATGGTCAGTCTGTTAGCTTTTTTAATGACTATTGGTTATTCCAGAACAAAAAGATCAGCAACCTATGCTTGAGAAGCCTTGTACAGGAAGAGAATAGTAGCTCCGTGGCAGAGTGGATAAGTCATGGTACATAGGACTTTCAACGATTGTCAACTATGGTGAGAAGTGAGGTCATTCCACGTTTAATTTCTATGCTACCACCTATAACATAATCAGGTGACAACATTATCTCATGGAATGCAACTAATGATGGATCCTTTACAGTTTACACTTAAGAGTGCTTATTTTATCATTGAACCAAATCTAGAGAATATGTACAACACTATGTATAAACATATATGGAAATGGCATGGCGTAGAAAGAATTAGAGTCTTTATGCGGAAAGCATTCAACAATAAGCTTCCAACTAATATATGGAGAAGTAAGTGTGCTCAAACTTCATCAGTATGCAATTGGTGTAATGTGGTGGATAAAGATATCCTCTACATTTTATGAGATTGTGAATATGCTAGAAACTTTTGGCAGCAGCCTGTTGACCCCAGGTATCAGGCATAATTCTTCTCAACCGCTCTTAAGGACTAGTTTGGTCTTAACTTCAAGAGAGATCTGAGCTTAACCAATAATTGTTTAGGATGGGATCTATTTTGGGGTGTGGCTATTTGGCACTTATGGTCTTGGAGAAACCAATTTTAGTTTGAAAAAGACTTTAGCAAACCTATTACTCTGGTGGAGGTCATATTAAAATCCTGGAAGAACTTTATCCAACAACATGATCAAGTTAATATAACAAATAGATCTAGGCCTGTTGAGTTTGGTCGGTATCCTCCACTAATTGATTGGGTAAAAATCAATGTAGATGGTACCAAAACTACATATAGTGGGAAAGCTGGATGTTGGGGAGTGATTAGAAATCATGAAGGTGGTTGGATTATGGGTTTCACCTATTTTATTGGACATTGCAGTGTGCTGAGGCAGAAGAATGGGCGGTCTTTAAAGGACTCCAGCTAATATAGGATTTAGGATTTTGGAAAGTCATTTTGGAATCGGATGCCAAAGAACTTATCGATATGCTTTCAAATAGAGGTAGCGTCAAGTCTGGGAGTTTGCTATCTATATAGCTCCTAAATCTCATGGAACAAGCATGGGAACTCCAGTTGAGTTATGTGGCAAGGGACTATAATCGGGTTACAGATCATTTAGCCAAGATTGGCTTATCTAAGTTATGTATTCTTAAGGAATGTCCTAACCAGCTGCGGATTGTGGTTGATTGTGAGTGTATGGGATTTAATTCCCCTGATGTTTTAATTGAGTAATTATGTGCTTAGCCCTCAACAGTATCAAAAAAAAAATTACGGTTGTCATAAACAAATCAGAACTTTTGAGGTAGGAAACAAAGAAGGCCAGAAAAATGTCAATGGCAAAAAAGTCATTAACAATATTATCTATTATGGCAAGAGGATCCTTAGATTCATTAAGGATTCCAAATTTAAAGGGGCAAACCCATGTAGTGTAGAAAACTAAGAGCAGCAGAAAGAACTCCCAGCATTTGCAATATATAACCATAATTAACTTATAACAAGTTAGCAATTAAGAATAAAAAGAAATAAGGCTTAAGCAACATGCATTAATAAACCAACTTTAACATTGTAAAATCTTGGGTTATAGGATGTGGGGTTGATAATAGTACTGATGAGGTGAAAAAATTAAGAAACTTAAGACGAAAAAAATTTGGAAAAAGGGAGACACTAAAGCTTAAACCTGTAACGATGGATGAAAGGAAAGATGATGAAGGATTGGAGCTTGAGTCGGCAATTGCTGCAGGTGGCACTGGCACTAAGAGAAGGAAAAGAGGCTCCAACGAGGCTATGATAGCTGCCCTTATCCCTTGATAGCAAGGAACCGCCACCGCCGTCTTGCAAATGCGCTCTCACTCTCTGTTTCTATTTTTTTTACCGTCCCTCTCTTTGTTTGGGAAACCATAAAACTATGGTTTCAGATTTCAGAGGTAATTTTTCGTAAGTCGAGATAAAACTCCTCTTACATACTTACCACATAAATCATAAAAGCTACTCTCCAAAAACTAATCTAAATGTACACACAATATATGTAGGTTCTAACTTCTAAGGCAATCCTTTTTTCTCAATCTCCACCTTAAATTAAAAAGAAAAAAATGGTTTAAATTTAATATTTTATAAAATTAATTCTTTAAATATAAATAAACAAATTTAAGAGTTGTTCTGAAAATAAAAGATATTTAGGATAAGAGAGCAAGAGATAAAAGAAAAGAGAAATTCAAGAAAGAAAGAGGGGAGTAATTCTCATTCATTTGTATGTTCTACAATGCTTGCACAAGACCGGACCGGTTATTAAAACCAGACCGGTCGGTTCGACCACGAAAACCATTAAACCGTTCATCTAACCAGTCAAGTCCGATCAGTTCAACCGGTTTTAATATTTATTCAGATTTCCCTGATTTCAAAAATCCATATATAATTCTACATATTTTCAAAAATTACAAATTAAGACTCTATGGAAAGCTTGGGATGTCTACTTTCTGATTCTAATCACTCAAAAATTATCATTTGATCCTAAAAAATTATCAAATTCCAAAACTACTCCAAAAAATATTATTGTTCAAGTTCACTTCATCCCTGGTTTGACTTCAATCTAATCTAATGACCCTTGACTGACTACCCAAACTGGTTCAGTGACCGATCCAAGTTTAATAACCTTGAATGAGTCTTGCACCAAAAGCCACCATCATAGGGAACTTTGAGAGCAAGTCTTGTTTACTTGGGAAGGAAGTTGAATGAAGATAAGAAATTATTAAATGTAGCAAAGTAAATGCTTATTAGAATATGAGTCAATGGACATCCACATAATTAATATTTGTAACACTCCGCTTGGATATCCATTATGAATTTGCCTCATTAAAAACTTTAGTTAGGAAAAAACCAGTGGGACAAAAACCTAGCAAAAGAAGATAGTACATCATTCATTCATACACTTTCCAGTACTGCCTCATTAATAAGCTTTCTAAGAAAACCTAATGGGATAAAACCTAGATAAGGGAAAAAGAGTACGGTGTATATCGACTCCCCTTCTTGATAACTTCAGTTGAGATCTTTGAGTCTCCGAAGACCAATGTCATGGACAAGCTTTTTAAAGATTGTACTTGGAAGTAACTTAGTAAATAAATCTGCTAGACTTTCACTTGGACAGATTTGTTGGATATCTATTTCACCATCCTTTTGAAGGTCACGAGTGAAGAAGAATTTTGGTGAAATATACTTCGTTCTATCTCCCTTGATATAGCCTTCTTTAAGTTGGGAAATACATGAAGCATTGTCCTCATACAGAATTGTTGGGACAAATTTTCCTAAAGATAAACCATAAATTGTTTGTATGTGATGTATCACTGATCTCAACTATACATATTCTCGACTTGCTTCATGTATTGCTAGAATTTTTGCATGGTTAGATGATGTGGCTAATATAGTCTGTTTTATAGATCGCCATAAAATAACTGCACCACTACATGTAAACTGACAACCTGTTTTTGATTTAACATCATGTAGATTAGATAAAAACCCAGTATCTATATAACTAATCAGTTCATGCTTAGATACATTTAAGTAATATAACCCCATATCCATAGTGACTCTAAGGTAACAAAGAATGTGTTTTACTCCATTCTAATGTCTTTGTATTGGTAAAGAACTATATCTTGCTAATAAATTAACAACAAATGATATATTAGGACATGTGCGATTAAGAAGATATATTAGTGCTCTAATAGCACTAAGGTATGGTACTTCTGGACCAAGTAGTTTTTCATCACCTTCTTCACTAATTACTCGAGGTCAGAATGTGTCTTTATTTGCCTGTAAAGACCTTACAATTATTGAGGTACATAATAGATGTGACTTATCCATGTAAAATTGTTTTAGGACCTTCCTTGTATAAGCTTTTTGATATATAAAGATCTCATTCTTAAGGTACTCGATCTGTAATCCAAGATAGAATTTTATTCTTCCCATGATGTTCAAATTCTTTCTATAATAGATGTGATTTCAAATTCTTTCTTTAAATAATTAATTGCCTCTTGAAGCTCTTCAAAAGTTCCAATCATGTTGATATCATCAATATAAATAGCAATTATAGCAAACTCACTTCTAGATCTTTTCAAAAAGATGTATGGGCATACTGGATCATTTTTGCACCCTTTTTTAACAGATATTTATTGAGACGATTATACCACATATGTCCTGATTGCTTAAAGCCATACAGGACTTATTTAACTTAATTGAATATTGTTCTCGAGAACTTGAATTGGATGTTTTTGCCACCTTAAGTCCTTCAGGGACTTTCAAATAAATATCATTGTCAAGTGAGCCATAAAAATAGGCAGTCACAACATCCATTAGGCGCAGATCAAATTCTTCATTTACTGTTGGGCTAATCAAATAATGAAAAGTAGTCGCATCCACTACTGGTGAGTACGTTTCCTAAAAATCAATACCAGGTCTTTGTATAAATTCTTGGGCTACAAGACATGCCTTATATCTTATAATTTCACCCTTTTCATTTCTCTTTTGTACAAAGACCCATTTGTATCCAAGTGGCTTTACATCTTTAGGTGTATGGACTATATGTCCAAATACTTTTCATTTTGCTAATAATTTTAATTCTTCATTAATGGCATCTTTCCATAGGGGACAATCCTTTTGTTATTGGCACTCGCTAATAGATTTTAACTCATGATCCTCATTATCATTCAGTACATCATATGTTATATGAAAAACAAAGATGCCATCAACGTTGACTTCATTTCGGTCCCATCGAATTCTATTCATAACATAATTTATTGAAATATCATTATTTTCACACATGTCAAGTACCTGGATCTCTTCTAGGACTACAACATTCTCTTCTGGAGATAATAACTCTTCAGGAGATGGTTCTTCCTGAGTTACTAACTTTTCTTAATTATCCTTGATTTGACCATCTATATTCTTAGCTTCTTTTCTCTTTCAATGATTTTTATTTTTGAAACTGATAAGCCTGACACGCTTCAGGCGTGCTTTAAATTAAGTCATAATGGATTGTCCTTTAGGGATATCAATTCTAATAGGAGCATTAGTAGCAGGGACATGTGACTTTTTTACTTTCTTTGGGTCAATAAATGCTTCTAGCATTTGATTAGCTAAATTTTATAGATAGATTATCTTTTGAACTTCCAGTTCATATTGTTTTGCACGAGGGTCAAAATAAGTCAATAATAATTTATTCCAACTAATCTCTCTACCCAATTGCTTATTTTCTCCCCTTGTGTTGGGAAAAGTGATTCATCAAAATGATAATCGACAAATCATGCTGTAAATAAATTTCCTGCAAATGGTTTTAAATATTTAATGATCATGATTCATACCTAACATATATTTACATCCTTCTTTGAGGATCCATTTTAGTGCATTGTAGTGGTACTACTGGCACATATACCACACACCCAAAATCCTTATATGGGAAATATTGGGAAACCTTTAAACAACTTGTTGGCCTAATGTTAATTAGCATTGTTGCATGCAAAATGGCATGGCCCCAAGCAGAAATTAGGAAATTAGATCTCATAAATAAAGGTCTTACAATTAGTTGCAACCATTTAATCAATGATTCTACAAGTCCATTTTGCGTATGAACATGACTACATGAGTTACAGGATGTTCAACATCAATTCCAAGGGATATACAATATTCATTAAAAGCTTGTGAAGTAAATTTACCAGTATTATCAAGGCATATTTTTTTGATAGGATAATCAGGGTAATATGCTCTTAATCTAATTAATTGAGCAAGTAATCTCACAAAAGAGAAGTTTTGAGAAGATAATAAGAAAACATGTGGCCATTTAGTTGATGCTTCAATTAAAACCGTATAGTACCTAAATAGTCTGCATGGTGGGTATATTGGCCCACAAATATCTCCCTGTATCCATTCGAGAAATGTGTGAGACTCACTTTCTACTTTGCTTGGTGAGGGTCGAATAATTAACTTTCCCTTAGAACATGCAGCACATAAGAAATCATAGGATTTTGATATTTATTTATACTTCAGGGTATATCCACATAAATTCTCAATTATTTTTCGCATCATGATTGACCAAGAATGGCCTAGTCGGTCATACCAAACATTAAATTTATTAGTAAACTTCTGGTTTACATTAGCAAACTGCTGATTTGTATTAGCAGGCTTCTGGTCTGCATTAGTAAACTTCTGATTTTCAATAGCATGTGTTTCAATTGTATTTATAAATGTATAATACAAGCTAGAAGAAAAGGCATGGGAACTTTCTAATATACATTTTCTACCAAAAACTACATTTGTGATATCAAGACATTCCTGATTATTTTTAGTTGTTGTTTTTATATGATATCCATTTCTGCAGATATCTTTGAAACTCAATAAGTTTTTACTAGATTTGGTAGAATAAAATGCATTATCAATGCATAATTTTGTTCTTTTATGTAACAAAATATTAGCTCTTGTGTAGCCTCAATCACATTTATACTACTGGATATAGTCTAAACTTTAGCTTCTTGCATTATCAAGGAAGAAAAATATTTATCATTTCTGAGCAAGGTGTGGGTTGTTGCTCTATCAACGAGACATAAATATTTAGGATTGATACCAATAAGATTCATGATTTATTAAAAGAGACATAAAAATAAATAAAAACATAATTAAAAGAAATACATATGATAGAAACAACTTTAAACAAACTAAAACATAGCAATTCAAATAGATAAAGATAATTTATGCTAAGAATTCAACAACATCCAAATGGGTAATATCCATATCTCCATACTCAGAATCCTCAACCTTATCAACATGATTTACTTCAACCTTTGACCCTTTATCATTATTTTTAAGTGATTCTTGTTAAAGTTCAACCAGGTGTCTTGGCGTATAATAGGTACGAGAACAATGACCCTTGACACCACAGCTATAACATGGATTTTCAACATATTTATTATGCCCACTAGTTTTTCTTTTGTGGTTTTTATCAATCTTTCCCCATTTCGGGTGAGAATTTGAACCACCGTGATTTTGACCACAGACATTGCAACTGCTGTAGCCACGTCTACGACCATAAATAAATTCATCCATTACTACATTTGCTTCTGGGAATGGAATCGAACCTGTTGGATGGGATTCATGATTTTTCAATAAAAGCTCATTGTTATGTTCAGCCACAAGGAAGCAAGAAATTAATTCAGCATATTTCTTGAAACCTTTTTCATGATATTGCTACTGTAGGAGTAAATTGGATGCATGAAATGTGGATAATATTTTTTCTAACATATCTTCATATTAACATTCTCTCCACATAATTTTAATTGAGAAGTGATCCTAAACATGGCTAAGTCATATTTGCTCACAGATTTAAAATCTTATAAACGCAAATGTATCTAGTCATAACAAGCTGTTGGAAGGATGATCATCTTATAGTGGTCATACCTTTCTTTTAAATTGTTCCAAAGAACAAGTGGGTCTTTTATGGTCAAATATTCAACTTTTAAGCCTTCATGTAAATCGTGACATAGAAAAATCATGGAGTTATCTTTATCTTGATTAGATGTCTCATTCCCTTCTTTAATTATATCTTCCAGACCATGGGCATTCAGATAGATTTTCACATTGAGTATCCAAGATAAATAGTTCTTTTCGGTAATGTCAAAAGCCACAAATTCAAGTGGTGTAAGGTTTGACATGGTTTACACTAATTAAAGAAATAAATAGGAATTATTAAAATATGAAATATAAAAACACTAACGATAATAACAGGAAATTCATAAAGACAAGAAATAATTCATAAAATAAAATATTACAATAAAATTTAAACATTTAAGGCTTCAAGCCATTTATTTCTCATGGCTTCAAGCCAATGATGAGAAATTAAAATTACATAACTTTTGGCATTTTATCTTCATGATAAATACAAGTTATAAGTTATATGATTTCTAACTATTCAATAATATAGAAGACGAAAAGGTATATGACTTATGACCATATAATAAGGAATCAAATGAATATGACTTATAGCCATATTGTAAGATAGAAAAAGGTATATGGCTTCTGCAAGGTATTAAAACCCGGACCGGGTACTGAACCGGTCGGGGTACTGGGTTAAGGGTCAGTGGGTCAAACCGGGGCCAAACCGGAGCCAAACCGGGACCAAACCGGTGAGAAATTGGAAATTTTAGACTTATTGGTATAAAATCCTAAAGAAAATAGTAAAAAAAATTTTTTTTTTTAAAAATGGAAACCGGACCGGCCAACCGGCCGGTTCGCCGGTTACCGGGCCGGACCGGCCGGTCCGGTCCGGTTTCCATAACCATGGGCTTCTGACTATATAATATAGAATTAAAAAGAATACGGCTTCTGGCCATAATATAGCAAAATAAGAAATCAAAGTGATATGACTTCTAGTCATATAATCTCAAAATAGGAATAAAAGAATATGGCTTCTGGCCATATAATAGGAAATCAAAGCAATATGACCTTTGGTCATATAATTTTAGAATATGAAATTAGACGTGTATAGCTTCTTGCCATACTAAAATAAAAATAGTAATAATATAGAAGAACTTTTAAAGGACATTAAAATAAGATATAAAAATAATAACAATCTCCAATCTTAGTCATAGAACCTGATGTGTTAAACAATCGATAAAAGAGTCTCTTAAATTATCCTGGATAGATCAAGATCAAATAAAGATATGGTAAAAGAAAGTAGAGGAAATTGTTAAGGAAACTTTGAGAGAAGTATACCTTTGTTAGAGTTATTGTGCTAATAACATGTTATGAAAACAAAAGATATCTAGGATAAGAAAGCAAGAGATGAAAGAAGAGAGAAATTTAAGAGAGAAGGAGAGGAGTAATTCTCATTCATCTGTGCGTGTTACAATGCTTGTACAAGACCTCTATTTATAGGTTTTAATGAGTCTTGCACCAAAAGCCACCATTAATAGGGAACTTGGAAAGCAAGTCTTGTTAGCTTGGGATGAATGTCGAATAAAGATAAGAAATTATTAAATGTAATCAAGTAGATGTTAACTAGGATATGAGTTAATAAACATCCATATAATTAACATTTACAACGAAAGTAAATTAATTATTTAATTTTATTGCATTGGAAGTAAAAGAGGATTGTGTTAGGCCCCAACATCAAATGTAAAACCTTGTCGAATCTCTTATGAACATGAATCAACGAAGAAATTGCGCTAATGCTAGGTCGTTGCCTGTAAGTAATGTGATGTATGGCTCGAGTACAGTGATAAGTGAGCAAGGGTTATTGCTCTCTTCTGAACAAAGGCAGCTAAAGAAGCTAGTTCATGAGAGCAAGATCAGATTTGGCACTTGGAACATTGGGACTCTGAATGCCAAATCTCTGGAGGTGGTGGGCATAATGAACGATCAAAAGATTGATATCTTATGCCTTCAAGAAACTAAATAGGCGAGAGAAAGGTCTCAAGAAATTAATAGTTTTAAGCTTTAGTATATATGAAAGGTCAATGGAAGGAATGGTATTGGTATCATCACTGATAATGAATGGAGAAAGAACGTGGTAGAAGTTAAAAGGGTTGAGGACAGAATCATTTCCTTAAAAATGATTTTTGGGAAGGATATTATAAACATTATCAGTGCGTATGCACCTCAAGTAGGGGCAGAAGCACATCTTAAGGAAAAGTTCTAGGAAGATTTGGAGGGGCCAATTCAGAGTATCCTACTAACCAAAAAGATTTTTATTGGAGAAGATCTTAATAGATATGTCGGTAAGGAGGCAAGACCTCATGCAAGGGCTTATGGGGGTTTTGGATTTGGGGTGCTCGATAGTGAAGGCCAATCTATTATTGATTTCGCCCTCGCATATAACTTCAAGATTGTCAACACTTGCTTTAAGAAGAGAGAGGAGAATTTAATAACATATAAGAGTGGAGCTGCCAAGACACAGATTGACTTCTTTTTGTAAGGAACTTTGATAGAAGACTTTGTACTAACTGCAAAATGACCCCTGGGGATGGCGTGACAACACAACATAGGGTTTTAGTCCTTGATGTGAATATTAAGTGTGTAAAACAAAAGCACTGGCAAGTTTTAAATCCAAGGGTCAGGTGGTGGCAGTTAAAGAGGGAGGAGAAGCGGGAGATTTTTAAGAGAACTCTTTTGAGGGAGGGGGAGTGAGAGTTACAAGAAAGTGCTAATATCATGTAGGAAAATATGTCTAAAAAGATCCAGAAGGTTGCTAAAGTAATTTTGGGAGAATCAAAAGGTTTGGTCGGTAAGACAAGGAGACTTGATGGTGGGATGAGACTGTTCAAGAGAAAATCAAGTATAAGAAAAATTGTTTTAGAGCAATACACTTGCCTAATAATGTTGACAATTGGGAACGTGTTTAAATTTATTTGTTATATATATATATATATATATATATTAACACTGATATCATATTTCACTAATTGATATGGAATGATGAAACGTTGCTAATATAGCTATTATTCTATTTAAGAATGATTATGCTCACTTAAAATTATTTTTTAAAATATTTTTTTGAGTAATAACTTGATGTAGGTTATGTGTATTGAATGAAGTTCGAAAAATGAGTGATATTATTTATAACAAAAGAATATTGAATTGTCTGTATTGAAATACTTCCATAGGCCCTTTTCAATCTTTGATTTTAGGGAAATCAAGCTTTTGATAACTTGAAATTGATGTAAATCTTGTGTATCTTAAACAATAAAAGGAATAAAATAGACTATTTTGTTATGGACTTGTGAATATAATAATTATGTGGATCTCAATATGTTTTATGCATTTCAGTGGTGTTGAGTAGGTCTTCATACTAGATTGAATATGAATATGTACATTGTGTTTGCAGAAATATTCTCTCCACAAGAATAAGATTCTAATACCTTTTGATTTGGGTATTGATGTGAATTATGACGAAAATAAAAATTAATAAGTGCATGTATTATTATTAAATAAATGCAAATTCTAAGTATATTATATAATATCTATAAACAAATTTATATTTATTTCATTTATTTTAGGGAAAAACTTATTTAAATCCGACTGAAATGCCATAATCCGAATTTAGACTTATACTTTTAATAAATTCTTAATTAGTCAAGAGGCCTAATTAGAAATTTTAGAATCATGTTAAATGACAAAAACACCCCTCTATAGTTGACAAGAAAAGAGAAGACAGACATGATTATAAACTGATTGTCCTCATTAACACTTTTCATTTGTTTTCTTGGATTAAAAAGGGAAAAAAAGAAGCTTTCTCTTCCAATTTTCGATCTTTAGTTTTCGATTCATGTAAACTTTTTTTTAACTTATCACCTGTCATTCGATTTTTTTATTGTACTATCAGCTGAAGTTTGATGCTTTTAAAACTATTATACTAAAACCATGAATTTGATTTAGAGTTTTTTTTGGGCTAATGACGTGTTGATATTGGGTTATTATACAGTATAGTGAAAGTACAATATTTAGTTCATTAAATAAATTCAACTTCTTTCTCTATGGTTGCAAACTTGTGATGCGCCTCACTTTAATCTAAGCTGACAAAAAAAGAGGGGCATACCATCAACAATCTGAAGGTTGATGCCATTCAAATTGCGCCAAGTCATGTTCTGCCTTTAATTTACAGTTTTAATTAATCATATAGGCGCATTATGGTCATTTAACAAGATTCTAAAATCCCTAATTAGGCCTATTAGTTTAATTATAAATTTATTAAAAATGTATGCTTGAATTTAAGAGAACTCTTTTGGAGGATGGCGAGTGGGAGTTACAAGGAAATGATAATATCATGTGGGAGAATATGTCTAAAAAGGTCCAGAAGATTGCTAAAGTAATTTTAGGAGAATCAAAAGGTTTTGGTCAGTAAGATAAGGAGACTTGGTGGTGGGATGAGACTGTTCAAGAGAAAGTCAAGCATAAGAAAGATTATTTTAGAGCAATACACTTGTGTAATAATGTTGACAATTGGGAAAGGTATCGTTTGGCTAAAAAGGAGACTCAGAAGGTAGTGAGTGAAGCTCGTAATAAAGCATATGAGGAGTTTTATAAGGAGTTAGGAATAAAGACGGGAGAGCGTAAGATTTACAAGATTGCAAAGAATAAGGAGAGAACATCGAGAGACTTGGATCAAGTGAGGTGTATAAAGGATGAAGGCGGCAAAATTTTGGTTACTGATGGAGATATTAAGAATAAGTGGGAAGCCTACTTTTATAAGTTGTTCAATGATGGAGGGGGAGGGCCTTGTGATTGCAAAGATTTGACAACTCGAGAAGGTGATCTCAATTTGTTATTTTACCGCAGGATTCGAGTTGGCAAGGTTAGGGAAGCTCTTAAGAAAATGGAAAATGTAAAGTTGTTGGGCTTGATGGGATTCCTATTAAATTTTGGAAATGCTTGGGTGAAGAGGGTGTTCTGTGGCTCACGAAATTATTTAATGAGATTTTACAATTCAAGAAAATGTCAGATGAGTGGAGGGAAAGTACTTTGATTCCTATTTATAAGAATAAAGGGGATATTCAAAATTGTGCAAACTATAGAGAAATTAAGCTTATGAGTCATACAATGAAATTATAGGAAAAGGTGATTAAACGCAGGTTGAGGTTGGAGACTGAAATTGCTGAAAACCAATTTGAATCCATGTCAGGAAGGTCTACAACAGAAGTGATTTATTTATTAAGGGGGTTTATGGAAAAGTATAGGAGCAAAGGAAGAGATTTGCATATAGTTTTTATTGATTTGGAAAAAGCATATGACCGTATGCCAAGAGATATATTTTGGAAAGCCTTGGAAAAGAAGGGGTGCGGTTTGCATATATCAAAGCCATTCAGGACATGTATGAGAGGATTACAACCAATGTTAGAACGTCTGGAGGTGTAACAAAGGACTTTCCTATAAGGATTGGCCTACATCAGGGATCAGCTTTGAGCCCTTATTTGTTTAACCTAGTAGTAGATGTTCTAACTGAGCCTATAAGATAGGAGATCCCTAAATGCATGTGTTTTGTTGATGATATAGTTCTGTTGGCTAAATCCAGGCAGGAAATTAACTCTAAACTTTAGATATGGAGACGGACTTTAGAAGTGAAGGGTTTTCGTCTGAGTAGGAGCAAAACTGAATATATGCATTGTAAGTATGATAAGAGACAAGGTCGAAATGAAGTGGAAGTTAAATTGGGGGGCAAGTCATTCCGCAAGTGACAAAATTTTGATATTTGGGATCAATTATACAACAAGATGGTGAAATTGATGGATATGTCAATCACAAAATTCAAGCTGGATGGTATAAATGGAGAAAATCTACTGGAGTTATTTGTGATCGGAAAGTACCTAATAAAGTAAAAGGGAAGTTCTACCGCACTGCTATAAGACCAGCAATGCTATATGGTAGTGAGTGTTGAGCTTTAAAGGGATTACATGAGCATAAAAAGGGGGTGGTTGAGGTAAGGATGTTAAGATGAATGTGTGGACATACAAGAAAAGATAAGATTCGTAATAATCATATACGTAAATGAATTGGAGTGGCCTCTATTGAAGGAAAAATGGTAAAAAGTCGATTGAGGTGGTTTGGACATGTTCAACAAAGGCGATTGAATGCACCAATGAGAAGGGTTGATCAAGTTGTATGGAGTCCTGTAAAATGAGGTCGCGGAAGGCCGAAGTGAACGCTTAATAAGGTAATAGAGAGAGACCTTTTGATTAATAATATACCTAAAGATATGGTTTTTGACAAAGTACAATGGCGTCGTGTGATCTATGTAGCCGACCCCATCTAGTGGGATAAAGACTTTGTTGTTATTGTTGTTGTATTGCATCAGAAGCGGAAATAGAAGTAAGTTATTATAAAGTAAAAGCAGGTTTTGATTTATCCAAGTCACCAAGTGAGCCAAAATTTTTAATCATCAATTTATATTATAAAAATACCAAAATATTCTTGTCTTTGAACAAGAAATGGCACCAGCAACCAAAGAAACCAGTCAGGGAAAAAAAATCAGAGTTAGATCGATCATCCATAAACAACACAAAAAATCATAGAACGGTAAAATCAAAACCACCAACTCCCAAATGCAAGACCAGAACCACAAGAGCTCCTTTTTTTCTCCTCAAAACTAAAATCAAAACCACCCTATACTGTGAAAGGTAAAATCGCGGGCGACTTTACCTACAACATCTCAGACCAAACAGCGCTAAAATCACCACTAGTGAACTCAAATGACGAGTCCAATGTTGAAGGTGCAAACAAATTGGGAAGAAAACTTAGATCTAAGCTGTCACTAGTGCTGGAGGAGGAGGACTACCAAATGCCGTCACGCATCTGAGCTTTTTGGTTCATCGAGGGGTTTCTTTGATCTAAATAAAGATGAGATGAGGAGGTTGACGCGCTTAGAATTGTGAACAGAGATGAGAGAGGGAGGTGTCAACATTGCAAATCAAAGATGAGAAAGGGATGAATTACGGTTATGATCATATTAGGCAAAATTGTTAATTGATAAAATTAAGGGATAATTACATTTAAGTCTCAAGCAAGAAAAAAAGAAGAAGAAATAACCGCTGAAGTTGTTAATTACAAGTCGAGAGGTGTCCACTGACAAATTCAGGGATCATTTCTTCATTTTTTCTCTTGTGTGGGACTTAAATGTAATCGTCCCTAAAATAAATAAGGATATAATTGAGGGGAAGAGGGATGAGATACAATCATATCAGTCAAAATTGTCATTTGATAAAATATATGAAGATGTAATGATCTAAAAATCTTGGTTCTAGGGAATTGACATGGGTTCTATGAGGTTGGGATTGGTTACTGTCTTCTTCTCTTACTGTTCTCTTCCACTCTACTCTCATCTCAGTTTTTAAATTAAAACTAGTTCAGAACCCACGCAATGCGCAGGAATAGTGAGTATGATAAATTGTGAATGATCAAATATATAAAGAGTAGAATAACTTTTAAATCTAAATATAAGTTCCATATGAGGCTTACAAATTACAAAAAACTTCTTTATACACAACATTAGAAGTCTTGTTTATGGGTTGTCCATCGCTATCCAAAATTAGAATCTTCAGCCCCGCTTTTCGTCTAACATGTGAAACAGCTACATATAGTTGACCATAGGTAAACACTGGACGTGATAGGAATAATCCAACACTAAGTAAGCTTTGACCTTGACTTTTGTTAATAGTCATGGCAAAAGAAAGGACAATAGGGAACTGGCGTCTACAAAGCTTGAAGGGATAGCGTGAATCAGATGGAGTAATTGTCATGTGTGGTATTAGAACTTGTTTGTTTGAGTGTGGGCCTGCTAAAATTTCACATCCAATAACATGCTTCTCCAATGTAGTCACAATAAGCCTAGTTACATTGCAGAGTCCCATGAATTTGTCAATATTTCTCATGAACATTATAGGAGCACCTACCTTAAGTTTGAGCTGATGGTTTGGCAAACCTGACATAGTGATTTTATTTAGGAACTCAATCGAATGAATGTCAGTGATTGAACTGACATTTACATCTTGTTTAAAAACACTATCTACACTTAAGTAAACCAATTCCTCACCTAGGAGCATTTCAAGCATGCGATTATTTATATCATCCACAACAAACAAGGTAGCAGTAAGGATGGCATGCTCGCTAAAGTACTCCTTGTCATGTAAATGGTATAGTAGCTCTGGGTATATAGATTGAATAATACACTTCAATGGATCATCATTAGGCATCAAGAGGAAGTCATTAGGAATAATAATCAAGTCATCAGTGTCATTCACTATGGGAATAGTGCCATCACCAATTGATAATATCCAATTTGCAAATTTGGTGGGAGCATCATTATCAGATGAGGAAGCACAAATGGATAACCTCATGATTTTTGTAAGCATAAATATCTTGCATTCCTTCCATAAGTAAGAAGCATTGATGCTAGCAAAAACAATATCTTCACGGTGACCCCTAGGAATAATAGGGAGTATTTGTCTAAAATCCCCTCCAAGCACAATAACTTTGCCCCCAAATGGTTTTGATAAGGCACGTGAGTCTGTTCATTTCATGATATCACGCAATGATTTATCTAATGCCTCAAAACAAAATTTGTTTGCCATGGGGGCTTCATCACAAATGATAAGAGAAGTTTGAGGTAATAGTTCAGTCAATTGGGTTCCCTGCTTAATATTACATACTGAATCTTCTGTGATAGTCAAAGGTATGGCGAATTGAGAATGTGCAGTCTTGCCATTACGAAGAAGAAGTGAGGCTATTCCGCTTGATGCAACAGTTAATACTATCTTGTGATTCACTCTTAGTGATGTAGATAGTGTTCGCCATATATATGTTTTCCCAGTGCCTCCATAACCATAAATGAAGTACATTCCCCTGATAGACTTATTGACCACATCAATAATAGTGTCATATATGATTCTTTATTCTGAAGTAAGCTTGGGAAGTAGACAATGTAGCTCATATGACAAAGTTTCTAAATTGTAATTCATTTCAGCAATCAAGAGTTTATTCCATAGAGATAATCTAGTAGGCATGGTTGGACAAGACATGGTTGAGAAATCACACAGGCTTCTACCGTTTGCATGCAATGCTTCCTCTAGTTCTAGCAATATGTGATCATGTAATTCTTTATCATTTAGGCTGAATCCTACACATTGAAGGAAAATAGTTAACACCATAGTGATGAACATATGAACTTATAGAAATAAGCAATAATTATGAATGCATCATGTTATTACTTGTACCTGAATTATTAGTTAAATGTTGTAGCCTATATAATATATCTTCTGCTATTAACTTCCATGTCTGGGTCTATACAATTTCAGGGCAACTCATGCAATTGCAAAAAAGCAATGTACCAAACAAACGGCGAAGGTATTCTGGTGTGGCCCAGTGGCTAGCTTCTGATATAACATTAATATACTCTTTATCATCTTCTAATAAACCCGTCGCATAACAAGCATCTCTGAAGGTTGCATAGTGGACGCCATCTACTATTCGTATGTCACGGTCAGATTTTAGACCTTTAACATATGCAAGCAAAAGGCATAAATAGAAGACTTCACCTGCCCCTGGAGGAACATAATACAATTGGCCAATAGCAAAACCTGATTTCCTTAAGTCCTACATCTAGGTATCTTCTTTATACACAAACTTTGTAGGAAACTTTGAATAAGTTAATGATTGTGCAGACTTAAAATCATCGTTTGCTTTCATCCATGCTTCAAATTGGGTTAATTTTTCAGTATTGCGATTGACAACATTATTTAAGTCCGCTCTTCATATAGGATCGATTGTTGACCAGGAAGATGGAAAGAAAGTCTTTCAACTGCAGGTGTTCTATAATTAATGTCAAACCCCAATATCCTCCAAGCAGCCTCACATGGCGATAAATACCTGACATCACAATACATCTTGATCTTATCATGCACCACATCACTATTATTATATGAAGATTGGGAATAGAAAGCGGCTGTAGCGCGGTCATGGCCCTTAGTTACATATTTGAATAAGTATTTGATAGAATCACCTTCTTTACATCTCTCAACATTAATGTGAGTACGATATTTTAACAACAGGTAAGGGTTGTAAGGGACAACACTTCTGTTATCTAATGGAATTCCATTTTTTGGTCTCTTGTATCGTGGGTAACCATCTTCATGAATGATAGTGGTTGAATTAAACTCTTTGGGATAATGTTTACTGCATGCTCCCTTACTTGTACAAGGAGACCTAGGATTTGCACTCCTACATGGACCATGTATCATAAAGTCACTAACTGCTTGATATAACTCAGGATCAACATCCTTATCCGGTATCTCAGCACAAATAACTTTATCAACATCAGAAAGAGTAATGATCTTCTTGTCTGTTGCTAAAAAGATAACAACGTGGGCGTAGGGTAAGCCTCTTTTTTGAAATTCAATTGCATACAAAGCTACAAAGAGAAATAATTGGGTTAATAAATATGATATAACTTTATATGCACACAATTAAAATATGAGAAAATGCATTGGGTAAAAGTTAATTATGCAAATAGTAAGTATATAATAGATATGAAAATAACTGACCTACTTTTACTGGTCTGAAAAGATCCCCCTGTTTTATATCTTTCATAAGAAGATCTAGTTTCATTTTAAATATCCGATCAAGAATATGTGGTATGTGCTCTACCTTTGTGTCAAAATCCTATATATATCTCGTAATATCTGGCCATCCTGGGTTGCAGGTAAATATGATAAATAGATCAGGGTGCCCAGTCTATCCACAAATAGCCATGGCATCTTGATAATTATTTACTATGTAGCGAGCTCCCCTTGTGAATGATAATGGCAAAATAATCCTTTTTCCTCTAGCTGCAGCCTCAGTCTCACCTTGTAAAACAGCATCTGTTAGTCCATATATAACTCTGCACGGAGTTGTTTTTGATGATTTCGGATGTATGCCAACCTCTAAGATTCCATCATCAAGTAAGCATCTATAATAAATTGTTGGAAAAGTTTTCCTCCATGTAGTATTACTGACCAATTGTTCATTCTATCTTGGATAAGGCACATAAAATATTCTCGCATTGAGACATGTATTTTTCCCTTGGTTGTCACATCTTTCTAGAACATGAGGAATTTTTTCCTCATAGCCACCAACACCATGCAAGAATAACAATGTATATTGGAGTGGGAGGAAGTCAAGGCGAGTCTCATGAATACGCTTAAGGAGGCTAATTCTATATTGTACTATTATATCTCGACCTTGTTCTGTTGATCCAATGTCTCCAACAATTAAGGCAGCAATCTCATTTTGATTTGTAGGCAAATTATATTGACGTCCGTTTGGTCCGCTTTGATGGATTAGTTTAATATTAATACATTCTCCCTCATCTGAATTGATAAAATCACGTGCCTTGCAAAAAGTTTGCACCAAACAATTATGATCATCTAGCATAGTTTGGAGGGATTCAAGGACGTTGAGCTTAATGGGGGTGATTCACCATTCTCGCCACTGAGAATCACAAAAAAGAATTAATAAATATGGATTATTTATGATATATTTAAGCTAGGATAAATATAGTGCAAATTAAAAATCCTAATGGAAGTAATTCATGTGTACCGTATTGTAGAAATTCTGTTGGAAACCTTATTTGACATATCATAAATATACAACAAAATTTTGGAGAGGCTCCTTCCGTAGGGAGGATACTTCCAATCTTATGAATATTCTGCCCACCTATTCTATAAACATAAGGAACTCTACTATCATTGATTTCTCTATCGATCTTTCCACCCATTGATGTAAAAGCAAACATCATATTATAAGTTCTTATATGAGCTTGAAAGTGCTTACTATCAGGATAGCTTCCATCCAATAAGCTTTTCAATAAGGGGGTGGCTCTGCTACGACAAGCAATTTTATTTTTCCTTAGAGGCAACACATTCCAATCTAGGAACATATCCATTTACATCCTTTCTCAGTCTTTCATTATACCACATCTGTGCTCCACAATATATGCAAGTACAATACGGATCACCTAAATCTTCATATAATGTCAACTCTACAAGTAAGCAAAGCTATTAAATGTTAGGGTAAAGGTTGCAATTATATTATGAAGCATTAACACTATCTTTGTGCACCAATGGTGTTTCCTATAGTGTTAATAGTGTTTTAAAAAGTGTGCAAAATCCAAAATAATACCATTTGCAGTTCCAGAGGATGAGGCTCTTCTGAAAACTTTAGATGTATTTTTCATAGAGTTGAATGATACTAATAAAAGATCAAAATAGTTTAGTTAAAAGTTACATATATATTGCATCACAGAAAGAGTACAAAGTATTGCTAAACTAAAAATAATGGCAGGGAATGTTGTACCTTTCGGTGTTACATTGAAAACATCTTGAGCCAAACATATGTCCTTGCAATTGAGAGAGGATTGAAGCTCATGTATAATTTGTGTCTCTGATCATAAATTGTAGGTGATCATGTGGTTAAAAAAATCCTCTAAATCCCTCTCAACACAAACTTTGATCAAACCCTAATCAACACAATGTTAATTAAAATTAATAAGCCCGCTCCAAATGTTAACTTCATTAGTTAGACAGCCAAATCCTAGTTAATATAATGGACCCAACTCCACTGCATCATCACTAAAGTGAATGTACATTGTCCCTTCAATTTGGCAATACTAATTACCTTGCGTGATCATATGAATATATATATATATATATATATATAAATTATATTCATATTTATAAATTGATCAAAATATGTATATATACACATATGCTGGAGCTAGGTAGTTGTAATTCATAATTGGGAAAGAGGTTAATGCTAAATTAATAAAAGGGGAGACAAAAGGAAAAACGCGCACAAACACACACACACACACACACACACACATATATATATATATATCACAAAGGTAAAGGTAGCGTGATGGAGAAAAAATCTGTAGAGTGATAAAAATCAAGAAGCATATGGATACACACATATGGAATGAGATATGCCACTTTGAAGTATCATGTGGTATGAAGTGTCATTTTAATTTAATTTGAGATTTACACATGTAATATGATGAATGCCTTGGATGAAAATAATTGAAGAATAAGTTTGTAGACATAACTGAGCAGAAATTTTTAAATCTATATTGTAGCAAGCATATATGTTAAGTAGTTTTTGCCCGTATTTCAATTAACACGCTTGGCTAAATGATTTAAGTAATCACTTATGAATAATTGCGTTCCACTGTGTAGATAAGTTCAATTTTTTTAAATATAAATCGTAAACAAACTAACCTTCTGTGATATTAATCCCAGATCTTCTACGTGCAGATGAGTTGGCTCTCTTTTCTCAGAGAACTTGTGCACGATAGAACCATGTGTTGGCTGAAGTGGAAGTTTGTCCTATAATGCTAGATTTCTCAATACATGTTCTTTCTATTAAGCATTGCAGAATAAATATTTCAAAGCAATAATGTTAGTATTATCACTGCAAAATAAGAGACAGAGACGTGAAATATTAGCATGGTGTACGAGTGTGAGCTAATTACAAAGACGGAGACCAAATTATTGTTAGAACCGGCTATCACCCAAGAGGGGGGTGAATTGGGTGTATAATAAAAACTTAAGAACTTTAGAAATCTTTTCGTATCTTAACAAAAGTGGTAAGTATGAAGGTTTATAAATCAACTGTTAGATTAAATATATGCTAGAAATATAAGAGTTTAGGGAAGAGAATATGCAAACTGTGATTTATCCTAGTTCGGTCCAATCTGTGATGGCCTACGTCCAATCCCCAGGCTCCTCCTGAGATTTTCAAATCCACTATCTTCTTGTTTAATCCGGGCACAAGAAAAGCCTTTACAATCCACAAGTTTAGCCGGGTACTTGTGAAACCTTTTACAAATCTCTCATTGAAATACTCCCCCTTACGGCAAGTCTTACGAGCAGAGCAATCCCGAAGATCTTCCTCTCCTGCTTACTCATGCAAGTCTTACGAGCAGCAACGTTCTCTCCTGCTTACACCCCTGTAAGTCTTATGAGCAGCAACGTTCTCTACTGCTTGCACCTTGTAAGTCTTACGAGCAGAATGTCTTACCGCAATTCTCTCTATTGCTTCCCCGTAAGAAAAACAACCCTCTCAAGGTCCCTCTACCTTGAGATTAACTCAGAAATATAATTGAAAGTGTTTACAGACTCTCTCACAGAGTGGGAATAATACTCACTGAAGTACAAGACAAATAATCACTCTCTCAATGAAAAGTAATATTGAAACCGTAGAACAGAGAGTGTTTGGGTAGAAGCAGAGGATTCATGTTATTCACATGTTGGTGTCGTTTCTCTGTTTTCTCTGTCTTTCTCCGTTACCCATCAATATTGAATGCTTTCTCATTTATAGTTGATGAAGATGATGACCGTTGTGAGCATTCATCCGTTGGAGTCCCATTGCTTCATTTGAACGTTTGAGCATATTTGAAAAACAAGCTCCTGTCCGTTGTGGAGCAAAGTGGAGCGTCTAGTTGAACAGCAGAGAGATTCATTTTGAGCTGTACATCACGTTGTGGAGCGTTTTGTGTTTCAGACAATTTTTCATGGTGGGTCATTTGCTTGTCGTGGTTGGTAGCCACCATTTGGTGTGTAATGATGGAGTTCACCGTAATTGACTTTTATTTGAATCTGCAATCCGAATGTTTAATATCCTATTTCACACTTGAAATATATGTTAGCTAACATTTAGAATCAATAACAAGTGAAAACACACTGATTCAATAACATATAATCATATTTGGATTGTTCGCTGTGAGACTTGATGTTTTTGGTCTTCTTCCAGAATATCACTCGAGCATGAAATGGGCTCACTCGAGTGATATCGAGATTTTACTCCTTGGTCTTCAGTTTTAGGTCTGTGCTCGCATAAGATTTCAGAGAGACAGAATTCTCACTCGCAGGTGATGTGGGGCCTCACTCGAGCACAACTCCTTCTGCTCGAGTGATCTTGTATTTTGCACTGGGAAGCTCTTCTCTGGATAGCACTCGCATCAGAATTAGAGAGAGATAAATTTCTCACTCGCGAGTATTGATGTGTCACTCGAGCATATAAGGTTGTGCTCGAGCACACTTGCACTTCTCTGAGCTTCATGACTCTCGGCCAAACACTCGCAGCTCTTCACTCGCATCTGCTCAAGTGAATTCTCGACATCACTCGAGCACAACCATTCATGCTCGAGTGTGTTTCATACTTTCACGTACAAGCTTCTTCTCGGGTTATCACTTCCATGTCAAAACTCGCATGTGCTCGAGTGAAAAATCATCTAATGCTCGAGCATGGATCCTAGTGCTCGAGTGAAGCAATTTTCTTCATGTTTCAGTTGCTTCTGGACATCACTCGCACAACATCTTCAAAGAGAGTTTTTGTACTCGCGGGTGATGTGGGGCCACTTTAGAAAAAATTTGATCATTTGATTCAAATGATGTATCATAAGAATGCTCTTGCCATATGCATTCCAATGCAACAAGAATCAGCTCCAAACTCCTTGTATTCTGCAAGTGATGATCGAAAGAGTGTATATTTCGCTAGTCTGCACAAGCATCAACTTCCAGAAGGCATATCTCCTAGAATATAAGTTCAAATTAGGTAAATTACCTATCCATGGAAAGCTCTTTGAGTCTAATTTCATTTGGCACTGGTCTCGTCTCAATCCGATGTGTGGTTTGTGAGTTATGCTCAAAATACCGAACCTGTGTCAAAAAGTGACGGTGATTTCAGTTTCATTTTCCACGATTCATATCTTCTTCATTTGATCTTCTTTCAATGTGATCCTGGTGCCCATTTTACGTGTTGAGAGTCTTCTTTCATATGCCACCGGTTTCGGGTCAATCCGACATGTGGTTTGAGAGATATGATCAAAATACCAGACCTCGCTCAGGCTGAACGTAAAACAGAGTAGAACAGAGTATACACCCCGTGCTCGAGTGAATTGGTCTGTGCTCGAGTGAGTTCTTCCTGTGCTCGAGTGAAACACCTTGTGCTCGAGCATAACTCCCCTAGAAGTGCCAAAACTCATATATAAGTCATTTTAGCTTCGTATTAACCTATTCCAACCATTATTTGATCATAGAAACCTCTGGTATCATCATAGAAACCTCCAATATCACATCTAACAACTTGAATCTTGATATTCATGATAGATCTTCCAAGTTCTTCATTCTTCAATGTCTTTCTTCTTGGTTTTCCTCTTGATAATAATTCTCCATAACCAAAGTAAGCATCTCCTTGACTATCTTCAATTTCTTCCTTCTTCCTCTTGTTCATTGTTATTAATTCAATCTTCTTCATTCTTTGCTTGACTAATCTACAAAATATGTAACATTAAATATAGTAGTTAGTCAAAGAAATACATTATATAAACTTTTTGCTCTTATCACTTCACATCTATATTTGACATCATCAAAACTAACCATATCTAACAATTATTTATTCAGAATTTTTTTTTTGCACGTACAAGAAATAAGTTTTTTTAATGAAAATTCGAAATTCTTAAAAAATAAAATTGTGAAATAATTTTTACTATCATATTCAAAATACAATCCAAATTTCATATTTAGTTTAGCATTGATTTAGTAATTTTTATTATCATATTTAAAATGATGATATCATTAGTTTTACGAACTTAAAGTAAACAATTTCCGATATATATCTATATATATCAAAACGTAGAAAAAAAAATGTATAGGTAAAGTGAGATAAGATAATATCACCATCATATATTATCTAATTTAAATTATTACATTGGAATAGATTGTAGCAACTAAAAATCATATTAGATAAGATAATTTGAGATTATATATAGCTTAAATTATTTTATTAAATATAAGGCCATATGTATTTGATTTTAAAAATATTTAATGTTATTAGAATTGTATAATGGAAATGCATAAAAGCACGTATAAGAAAGTAAAATGGATCCATCCTTACTGGGAGAATGAAAAAGACTGTTACAAACCAATTAAAATATTCTCGCTCTAAATTATTTCCAAAAATCGAGATATTATCACAAAGTTTGGATAGCCTTTTATTATCAGCTTGCAATAGCAAATAAAATCAGAGATGCTGAAAGGCGTAAATAATTACCCCAAATTATACCAGAACCTACACATGCATCTTTTGTTTGTTTTTTTTGTCTTCTAATCTTGAAAGTATACATCGAAAAACTGCTAAATTTTTATAAAATATTTTAGTTATGATAGTTTAAAATTGTAATAAAAAATATTTAAAACGACTATTTTTATAAAATATTAAGTATGAACTACTTAAATTTTAATCTAAAGGCTGATATGAGTAATTGAAGGGAAGATGACAATAAGAATAGAAGATGGTAGCCAAATCTCGGCTACCCAAGGAACTCATGGAACCCATTTTGAATTTTGATGGAACTGGCCTTTCTATGGATTCCAACATGCCAAACAACCCAATTTAAATATGGAGTTGGCTTCTCTTTGTTGCCGATACTTTCTCAAAACTACCCTATCCGTTTAATAAGATGATGGGGTTGAGCAATTTTTTTAAGAAAAAATACAGAAAAATACCATCAAAATTAAAAAAAGATAAATAAGTATGTTGAATTTCAATAATTCTGAAAGAATTGATTTGAAATTTTGAAATGTTACAAAATTTGAGAAATTACCTAAATACCCTTAGTTTTTATTTTAATAAAAAATCCTCAACCCCCTTGCCGACACCGGCCGTTGGTGCTCCGACGCTAGTGACTGGAGGCGGTGGCGGTTGTAACCCCCTTCCTACCTTTGGTCCAGATTAAGTTTTTAAACACATAATTAAGTCAGAATTAGAGACCATATTTCAAATTGAGACTTATTAAGGTAATCTTTTGCCCAAAAAACGGATTTGCAAAAAAAATTTCAAAACTTATTCACAATAGTCTCATATTCACAAT
Organism: Inga oerstediana; assembly: GCA_963210345.1. Taxonomy (NCBI): domain Eukaryota; kingdom Viridiplantae; phylum Streptophyta; class Magnoliopsida; order Fabales; family Fabaceae; genus Inga; species Inga oerstediana. The sequence goes on from OY723402.1 coordinate 7,284,701, forward strand.
ATAAAACAATAATGGCCTGTACAGGTGGATTCCATTTACAAATATCAGAGTGCAAAGTAAATTCCCGACTCACTCGGGTTCCATTCATTAAATAAGAGTTTACACAAAGGCACAAAGCCCATAATTCATACCCTTTACTTGGGGGATTACACAAAATCCAATATACACAATTGTTTCTACCAAAAATATCCAAATGATATACAATAATAACCATTAACCAAAAAAGAACTCCTAATACAGAGCTCTACCCGCTCTTCGTCACCTGCTTGCCTTTTGATCCTTCAGCCCTGTCTAAAATGTTTAATTTTGGGAGAGTAAGATTCTAAGGAATCCTCATAGTGTCAAATCAATCATAGTATGCACAAAAATAAGGCATGAAATCAAATCATCATCCACACAAAGCAACTACAACGGCAATGGTTAGTATGACATATGTCATCCCTTACGATTGCTCATGCTGTATTGCATCACAACAATCTACACAATATATTTCACCACAGCTGGAATTCATATAAAGCATTTCATAACGCAAACCATACAGGCAAGATACAAACACAGCCCATGGCTGGATTCACAAACACCGCCCCACGGGTCGGATTCACAAAGATCCATGTCGATTACAACGGCAGTTCAACGGCCGAACTAGAGATGACCATTGTCACTCCCTAAACGGCTCACGCTGAAGTGCTCACGCCGTAATGGACCATGGCACATGCAGTTCACGGTTCAATGATAAGTTATGCATACCAAAACATCATACACAATATGAGAGAAGAGTCACTACCTTGATCCTTCCGGGCATTCCCTGGTATCGGTCTCTCCCGCGTCGGGCAAATATTGTATCTTAGAATCATAACTAGGGATGAAGAGTCAATTCTCTATTCCAATTCTCAATGGCTTCTTAACACTTAATTTGGTTATCATTATTGCTTTTTTAGAGTCATTAAATACCCCTAACAAAACTCCTAAAGGATTAGAAGAACTATCCCAAAGATCCCCTTTTTGAAGCTCCAAACTGACATTTTTTCACTACGACACTCGAGTGAAGATGACCTCACTTGAGTGAGATTGTACGGACACTTGAGTGAAGAATGCCTCACTCGGGTGATGGTACGGTATGCACTCGGGTACTAGAGAGTAAAAGATAGCGAGTGCACACCCGAGAGCACAAAGGAAATGGCAATAGCCAAGATGGCTCACTGCACTCGAGCATAACACAACTCACTCGAGTGAAAGCCAAATACTCACCCGAGTCCCCAGAAGTGCATTACAGGAAATGCTCACTCAAGAGCACAAGAGTTTTCAGGGATCAGGAGGACTCAAGCACAGCCCAATGCACTCGAGTGAATACCCTATACCCGCGAGTAAGAAGGCACACTCTTGCACCATAACCGCGAGTGACAACCCGAGAGGCAAGTCCTTGGTGTCAAATACACCAACACTCGAGTGGACTTACCCTCACTTGAGTAATGTCCATCCCTCACTCGCAAGTAAGGCAACACTTGCCTTTGACTACGGAAGTGCAACAAGAACACAAAGCCCAGAAAAGCAATTTGCACCTCTACACTCGAGTAGAACCCATCACCACTTGAGGGTCATTCATCATACACTCGAGTGATGCCCCTATCACTCGAGTGATGCAGAGAAAAACCAGAAAACGTAGAAAACAAAGGCATTTTCCCAACACTTACCCAATTGATCCCAATGGAAACAATACTTTACCTAAAGCCACTCCCACATAAAAACACCAAATAAACTTAATGGGATCATCAGAATCATCAGAATCCTACTCCATTATCATGCTTTGGGTTTTGGGCAACAAAGTCAACAAAATACCAATCTCATCCAAACATCACATTTCAATCACCAATTAATCTATCTATCTTAAACTCATTCCAAGACACCATTCTCATGCCAAAAATATACCAAGTGAACAGTGGCACTCATTTTCGAATTCAAGCCAAAATTTTCAAAAATTACAAACTACTTCAAATGGCATGAAACATAGATAAAAAGATTGGTTTCACTCACCTTATCAACCTTCTCAAAGGTTGATTCACCACTTCCCAAAATTTCGTGTGGCCACAAATCAACACCAAACGGTAAACTACAATCATCAAAATGAAGCTCTCATTCTATGGAACAACATTAATAAATGAAGTTTAGCCAATGGAGTCCAATTTCTCACCTTAATCAACAACTTTTCTTTCCTCCTTCTTTGGTCTCCAATGGCGCAAGAGAGAAAAAGAAGAGAGAGATGAAGAGTGTTGAAGAAGGTGAGAATAATGATACTCCCTCCATGCTACCAGCCGAACAAGAGAGGAGAAAAGGAGAGAGAAAACATTAAAAAAAATCAATTTGACTTTTCCCTCACTCACTCCACATGTGGGCTTGCCAAGTGTCACTTCTCCATTGGTTCCCATAAAAGCAAACACCCAATTAGCCACTTAATCCCTCCATTAGCCATTCAATTACACATCTCATTTTTCTCTTAGTTAGTAATTAATTTCCCCATTAATTACCAACTTATGGCCAATATTTCCGTTCTTTCAAATTTTTCGCTAATTATGACATATTAATTAATATTGCCATAAAACACATAATAATTCCAATTTAATGCATAATTATCCACAATAATCATGATTAGCCCATACTTAAAAATTGGGATATTACAGCGGTTATCGTAGCTCCAGCAGTCTCATATGTTTTTTTTGAATTTCTCTAGCCAAAGTCTTTAATATAAATTCTTGAGTTGGTAATATAGATACTCAAGTTGTTATTATAGATAATAAAGTTGTAAATATGATTCACCAGAGCTCCTATGGTCTCATATGTTTTTTTTCATTTTTCTAGCAAAAGTTGTTAATATAAATACTTAAATTGTTAATATGGATAATAAAGTTGTAAATAAGGTTCACCGGAGTTACGAGGGTCTCATTTTTTTTTTTAAATTTCTCAAATAAAAGTCGTCAATATAGATATTTGATTTGTTAATATGGACACCAAAGTTGAAAATATATGAGACCGCGGGAGCTCTGATCAACTTTATTTACAATTTTAGTGAATTAACAATTCAAGTATTATATTGACAACTTTTGTTTGAGAAATTCAAAAAAATATGAGACCCTCGAAGCTTTGATGAACCTTATTTACAACTTTATTATCTATATTAATAACTTATATTTGAGAACTTAAAAATATATATACTAGGTCATTGGAGCTTCGATGAATTATATTTACAACATTATTATATATATTAACAACTCAAGTATCTATATTAATGACTTTTACTTGAGAAATTAAAAAAAAACATATTTGGCATCGGAGCTCTGGTGACCGGCAAAGGGGTTGAGGATTTTATATTAAAATAAAAACTAGGGGCATTTAAGTAATTTCTCAAATTTTGCAACATTTCAAAATTTCAAATCAGTCCTTTTGAAATTATTAAAATTCAACATACTTATTTGTCTTTTACCAATTTCGATGGTATTTTTTTATCTTTTTTCCTTTTTTTAAAAAAAATGGTATCTATTATTTTGAATTATTTTTTCAGAAGTATCTACTATCTTAAAATATTTTTTAAGTAGCATTCAGTATCCTAAAATAAAACTGTAATTTTAACCTTAATTTTTTTAATTCAGTAATAATGAACACCCAAAAGTTAGGATATTGATTTACTTTTCTACCCAAAAATATTTTAGGGTGCTGAGAGTGCTAAAAATTATTTTACCATTTCGAATGCCACCGAACAAATATTTTATGATGCAGATAGCTCAAAAGCTACTTTAAAATACTAGGTGATACTTGGAAAAATATTTTAAAGTGGGTGAAAATCTATAACATCAGTATACTAAGTTTTGATTGCTAGATTTAAAAATACATTAAAGGTAAAATCAAAGTCGGTCTCCTAAGATATAGACACAAGATACAACTAAAAAAATATTTTAATAAGTTAAAAATACTAAAAATTATTTTAGGATACTATATGCTACCTGAAAAATATTTTAAAATGCTTGATACTTTTAAAAAAAGTACTTCAAAATAATATATACCATTTTTAAAAAAAAATTGCTCAACCCCATCATCTCATTCTCAAAACTCCACCCAAGCGGTGTGTTTTTGAGAAAGGGACCAGCACCGGACACTACTAGGAGTAGAGAGAAGCCGGCTCCTTTAACCACTCTACTTCTAACTTCAACACTTTAGGGTGCATTTGGTATGGGGGAATTGGAAGGGACATGAAGGGATTGGAGGGATTTTGCCTCCTCCCCCATTTGCATTTAAAAAATAGACTTAATTATATCTATATGTATTATAAATTCTCAAGTAAGTAATGTTATAAGTAAATTTCTTTATAACTCATTTTATTCACATAATTGATATATTAATTATAATTAATGCATTGTTGAATTATTGTTTTTTTTCAAACATGTTTGTATTTGTGATGATATTTAATATGAATATAAACATGATTTATTGTACCTTATTTTTTAATAATATTATATTTATTAGTGATTTAATATAACTGTTATAGCTATTATATTTGTGATAGATTGAAATAAGGATGAGGAATTTATATGCTGATATCTTCTATTACGTGATATGTCATCAATCGATATATAGTGGATGACACTTGTGGGAGTCCTTTCTTCTCTTAAAACTCTGCTCCAAATTTGGAAGGGAAGGGCAATATTTTGTCTTGCTCTGACCATTTTACCCATGCTATTCTTTAATATTCCGAAACTGCCCTATCATCTTTTTCCTCCACCCGATGCTGCTCTCTCCTTCCGCACTCCCTCCAACTGACCTTGCCGTCCCATCCACCACCCAACATCACGTTGTCGCCGTTGTGGCATCTTATTCTTTGTTGATCACCATACATAGTTTACAGTAGCAAAAACCAAATCTGGACCCTTCTTTGCCGTTGACGAATTTAACAGTGACGATGGTGCTGAGATGTTACCCCAGGATTCGGTCTTCGGCTCTACACTCTTGCCAGAGCTCTTCCTCAACCGTCTTCCAATCGTCTGCTTCGCTACTCCCCATATTTATCCGATTTTCTTCCTGATGGTCTATTTCCTTCTCCCCTCTTCAATGACCTGTGTAGCTATAGGCTCCTCTTTTGTTTTGTTTTTTTTTTTTTTGAGCGCTTCTACGGGATCCTCTTTTTTTTCCGGCTCCTCTTTATTAATATAGTAAATGTTATAATTATTATATTTATAATACTTCCTCCGGTCCTAATTATAAGATAAAGTTGATTTTTTTTTGGAAAAATTAAGGAAACCAATTAAATTACTTTAAAGTATTTATATTTTTATTTTTTTCTTTAAACTAATTAATTTGACTAATAAACTAATATATAATCCAAGGAAACTAAAAGTATAAACACTCTAAAGTAATTTAATTGGCTTCTTTATTTTCTCCAAAAAAGTCAACTTTGTGTTATAATTAGGACCGGATGGAGTAATATTATATATATATATATATATATATATTAATTTTAATTATAAAATATTATTTTTATATATACACATTAATTATATATTATAATTATACTTATTTAATATTGGTGATTATAAATTTATAATTTTATATATTAAATATAGTTTATAAAATTTAAAAAAAACAACTTAAATCAAATGAGGGTGAAATTGTCCGTATAAAAAAATTTACCTCTCATCCCCTTCTAAACCAAACAAGGTAATATTGAAATTGCTTCCCTCCTAAATCCAAACGAAATAATATTAAAATCCATCACATCACCTTACCCCCCTCCCTCTCCATTAAGGGCCTGTTTGGTTTGAGGGGAGGGAGAAGGTATGAAGTTACCTTATTTGGTTTGATTGGAGGGGAAGGAAGGGTCATGATGTTTAATAATCCTTTATTTGATTCAAGAGGTAATAGGATGAGAGATAATAACTAATTTACCATCTTACCATTATATATTAGATTATATTTTTATACTTATATGAGTTAGTTTATACCTTAATTTAAATTACATAATTTATGAAAATTCACTCTCATATAAACTTATTGTTAATATGTATATAAACACTAATATAATGATATTTTTTTATCTCGTATCTTTATGACAATATATTTTCAAAAATCAAATTAACAAATTTTATGTTTGAACTACAATGCTTAAATTTTCTAATGGATTTATTATTTTTTGGGTGGCATTAGTAAAATTGTTCAATTTTTTTTTGCTAATGTTTAGTTTTTTAGTTTAAACTACGTTTATAAGGATTTTGTCCATTCTATAGTAGTGTAGTATTTAACATTGGCAGACGCAAAAGTCACAATAACATTTCTTTCAACAAGTTCATTCAAAAAACACTATTTTTAATATTGCAAATTCTTTTAAAAAGAAGTTGAATGTCTATCTTCTAATTAACGAGGAAAAGGAGCATCTAAGTGTTCGCAAATTTATTATTTTTTCTAATCATGATGAGAAACAGTGTTGATTGAATTCAGCTACCTTTGGTAGAAAAAGGAAGAGAAACTTAATTTGCATACCCAAAGCCATCAAATCTGCAATGGCGAACGTTTCCCCAATTGACCAAAGGCAAGTTAGACAGAACCATCAATACCCTTTGTATCTACACCTTCCCCATCCCAAAAACACCGCCTTTACTCCTTGAGTAGTCGCAATAAAATTTTCATGTTGTCATGAGATAAAATTGGTATTTGGCTTGAAGACCGAACCAAAGCCGTTAGGACATGCACAATAAATTTGTCGAACACCTCTTGTGCAAGAGTCGCCTGAGATGTGAATCTGCTTCTCTTTCTCTTTCTCTCCCAGTCGTTCTCTCTCCTCTCTCCAAATTCGATGAACAACAAGAGGAGGACGCAGTTGAAGAAAGCTTTATCACTTGAAATCGAAGCTTGGACAGTGAAGAAAATAGATGATGAAGGCAAACGATGAAAAAAAAAAAGGACGAGCAGGAATACACACAGATGGCAACAATGGAAGAAAAGAGACAATGAAGCAACTATCAAGTGACCAACAACAAGGATAACAGACCGCGACAACGGGGACCAACCGCAAGCTCGGATCAGCGAGAATAGGGAGTTGCCGGCAAGGCAAGAAGGCCATGAGTGAAGAAGTGGAGTTTCTTCTAATTTTTTTTCACATGGGCAGAGATGGAATTTCATGAAATATATATAAAGGGGACAAATTGTTCACAAATTTTGGCTCCCCCAAATAAAACCTCAATTTAAAGGGAATCAAAATAAGGAAATGGGAGGGAAGGGAGGGGCGGATTTTTGCTCCACCTCCCTCCAAAAATTCAAATTAAATAAGAAGAGTCGTTCATTTTTCCTCCCCTCATCCCCTCCCCTCCAACCAAACAGGCCTTAAAATCTCGCCCTTCCCATCCTCTTAATTGAGCCAAGCACACCCTTGGGAGCATGCCAAACTGGGCATAAGCTAAAATAATACTTTATTGGATCCTAAATATAAGATTCAGTTGATTTTTTTGGAAGAGATTAATAAAGCTAAATAAGTTACTTAATTATATCATATGTTGTGTATTATTATATTATATATCAGTTTATAAGTTAAACTAATTAGTTTAGAGAAAAAAAATAAAAATAAAAATATTTTAAAGTAATTTAATTAGATTCAATAATTTCTCAAAAAAAGTCAACAAACTCTTATATTTAGGACCAAAAGTAGTATTATTCCCTCTAATCCTTAATATAAGAGACATTTGACTTTTTTGAAGTGATTAAGGAAGCTAACTAAACCACTTAATTATAACATATGTTGTATAATATTAAATTATATATCAACTTAAAAATTAAATTAGTTTAGAGAAAAACGATAAATATAAATACTTACCCTAATCCATAATATACAATACTTTAACTAATTCACAAAAAACAAAAAATGACCATTAACTCATTAAATATATCATAAATTAAAAAAGTTCACTTTTATCTTTATTGAAAAATGTGTTTGAAAATTTAATAAGTAGACAAAATTGGAAAAATCATTGATTACAGGGACAAAACTAAAAAATTAGCATTAAATATCTTACAAGTTACATATATTTTGGACTAGACTATTCTTCTAAAAGCACCTTATATTATGGGCCGGATGTAGTACTTTAATATAGCTAAATTAATTTTCTTAACCCCTTCAAAAATTTAAAAAAAAAAAATTGGCTCTTGTATTTAGAACGCAAGCAGTACAACGAAACTGAAAGCTTGTATGTGACATGGGTGTTTGGGATAACTTATTTTTGGGATATAAATATTTATTACGCAAGTCGAGATAAAACTCATATCACATACTTACCTCGTATATCGTAAATCACGATTTATAAGCATTTATAAGTTAAAAATAAGTTATCCCAATCTAACACATAAAAATGTTAATCAATTTAAGTTTCCTCCCTTTTCAATTAGAACTCTTTTATTACTTTTTAAATTCAATTCGTTGAATATAAATTTTAATCTAATCCTTCTCAACAAATTCTGTTACCAACAAAACATTATTAATTCGACCAAAAACACAACATTATTAATTAAATTAACATTACTTTATATACATATTATAATATTAATTAAATAACTTATAGAATTAAAGTATTATTATGTTATTATTTTTTATTAATTTTGAATACGATATATTAATATGTCATTACAAAAAATTAATAATGAGATATTGAGTTATTGAAGTGACCATTTAATAAATTTTAGCATAAATTATTAAAGAATTAAATTGAATTAAAGGTGGCTAATTTATTCCGTTCAAAAATAGAATCTAGGAGTATATATCTAATAATAGTTTGTGCATGGCTTTCACTAATCCAAATATCCAATAATCCGTCGGGATCCTCTCTTTAATTAGCTTTCCGCCATAAGGTTGGATTTGACTGATACGATCATATGACAACGGAATCTAAGCATCATCAAGACCCAATTTTTATATATGTCAATATTTTTTTAATTTATCTATATTAATATTTTCTAAGAAGAAGAAGAAGAAGTTGCCCTTCAGGATAAATTCTTCTTTTAATCTGCGGTTTAGACTTCCTAATCCTCTACGTGCATGTTTGGTATCACGGTAGCTTAAAAAATAAGCCACTTATTACGCAAGCCGAGAAAAAACTCCTCTCACATACTTACCTCGTATATCGTGAATCACGAATTATAAGCACGTTTTGAACAAAAATAAGCCATTCCAAACGCACACTACCACGTATCATCACTTCTTTAGCTGCTTCATTCTAAGAGATGCCCAACTTTAAAATTGTCTGTCCAATTTCACTTCACTTTCATACAAAAAAAAAAAGCAACTAAATTTTATCAAGTAATAAGGTCTATGCATCATTATTATTATTATTTGCCAGAATAAGGTCCATGTATGATACTATAAAAGACTTGAATTTGAGGCCTAAAGAAATCATTTAGTGGGGCCTTATACCTCTATCCCAACTATATGTGTGTATATTCTAATAGATCATTAATGTAAAGTCCAATTGGTTAATTTGAAATATCAAGAAAGTTAAATAAAATACTTTAAAGTATTTGTATTTATCGTTTTTTGTCAAACTAATTTGTCTCATGTATAAACCGGTACACAATATAATAATATAAATAAATATTCAAGAGATCATGTAACATATGATATTATTAAATAATTTATTTAGTTTCATTAATCTTCTTAAATTAGTTAAGTTGCCCCTACATTAAAGACCAAAGGTAGTAACTAAAAGTATGTTTTATGAATGTCCTTATTGTAACACCTCAAGCCAAATAACTAAATACTTAACCAAAGTATTTCAAACATCGCCAATATGGATGTTCCACATCCAAATCATAAAAATAAACAATCAGTTCAAATAAAGCCCATATCATAGTGTTAAATTAAATTCTCAAAATATTTTAGTAAAAAAAATAAAATGTAGAAGTCTTATGGTCATAGCAAATAAAATAACGTAACTTGAGCACAGGAGAGCCTTCAAAGCTCACTCTATAAGTACCTTCCCTTGCTCCCTACTAGAACAATCACCTAAACTATGTTAATATATAGGGATGAAATTCCACGTCTCAGTGACTACTGAAAGTTTTTATTGTATACAAGCGAACCACATATAATTTAAAAGAAAGAACTGATCACACGTATATTTGAATGTACCATAAACCTCTTACAAAACAAATGCAAATTAATCATCATTATGCTAATCTATATTTTCATCATAGCATATACTATATAATTATGCAATATGCAAGATGCAACCTCCCTTATATCACCGTCCATCTTTATTCCACTAACTGGAGCCATAGGCTAATACATACTCCAACAAAAAATCATTCATTTGATTGGATTGTCTTAAACTCATAAGTTCTTACAATACACCTGGCAAAAGGTGCAGAGCTTAAGTCTGGATCATAACTCCCTTCCTTAAAAGAACACAATTAAGGAGGTATCATATGTCCCACAACTCTAATACAATCCTTGCCAAAGGAAAATATAGAAGAAGGAGCCCTGACAAGTGTCATCCACTATGCATCGAGTGATGGCATATCTCAACATACAAATTCCTCCTCCTCACTCAACCTATCACAAGTACAACTGCCATGACAATTATATTAAATCACCAATAAACATAATATTATTAAAAAATAAGGTACAATAAATAATGCTTCCATTCATATTAAATATTATCACAAATACAAATATGTCTGAAAAGAAACAATAATCCAATAATATATTAAATATAATTAATATATCAACTTTGTGAATAAAGTAAGTTATAAAGAAATTTATGTGTTATATTACTTACTTGAGAATTTATAATACATATACATATAATTCAGTCCATTTTTTTAAGATAGTTATTCACGATTCAATTATACATAATTTATAAGTATATGGAAGAATATTCAAAGTTACATGTTACTTTTCAACCAACAAGGAATTGCCAAAAAGTTACTCCAAAACTCTCAATGAAATTCTACAATATCATAAGCATATATTGTCAATAATTTAGTCAAAATCTACTATAGAGTTACTCTAAAGCTACTGTAAAGCTATTCTAAAGCCTTAAAACCACACCCTAACAAAATTAACATATTAGATATGTGTGTGAGTGTGTGTGTGTGTAAACTACTGTAAATCGAATTGGTTTCTATTAAAATGTGAACACTAAGGGTGTGTTTGGTTTGAGGGGAGGGTAGGGGAGGGAGGGGAGGGGAGGGTGGGGAAATTACCATTTTGGACAAAAGAAACCTGAAATTTACCCTCTCATTTTTTAAAATTTTGGTTTCCCGCCCAAAATTTACTTTCTCATTTTTTTTAAATTTTGAGTTCCCGCCCAAAATTTAAATTCTTTCAACCCAAAAAGGTAATTTACCCACCCTCTCATTCCCTCCCTCCCCTCCCCTCCCCTCAAACCAAACACACCCTAAGTGAATCCAAGAATAACCTTGTATTTTCCTTTGAAAGAGTTAAAGAGGGCCTAATAGGTATAAAGGTTGCTTGTTGAAGATATTTGCTGTTGGGCCGTTCATAGTAGGGCTTTTATCAAATGGGTTATCAAAATATCAGTATTTTATTTATCCACTCTACTATATAGTTTTGTTGTTTTTAGAAGGGAAAATTGTGAAAACATATCTCACCAATAACTTATTTGTCAAATGGGACCTTTGCTTGCAGATCATCTTCCACATGTGCAAAATATCTTCCCTGGTGTGCAGACGATCTTTCTTGTGTGCAAACTTCTTCCCTATACGTGTGCAGAGATCTTCCCTGCGTGTGCAGATATCTTCTCTCCGTGTGTAGATAATCTTCTCTCCGTGTGCAGATAATCTCCCCAGGTCCCATTTAACAAATAAGTTGCTGGTGAAGTCTTTTTTAGCAATTCTCCCTTTTTAGAAACATAAGATTTAAATATATTTAATGTGGCTCAATCAGACCTTAAAAAAATGTCTAATTGTTATTTACTTACCATAATACCAATTTATCTATTGATAAACAATATATATCCCCACTGACACACATACACATATATGATTAAGTATTGGTTTCAAGAAAACATATATTTTTTTAATGATATTTGTTTCTTTTTATAAATACCTTATTGATACATAAGATAAATTTTGTAGTTGACTATTTAGGACCTTAAAAAAATAGGATGCTACACTTGTAGCCTAGTGATATGGATACTTTACTACGAGTGGAAGGTCGTCAGCTCTTGTAATTGAAAAAAATGTATGTTTTTAGGGATTGTTTTGCCCCCAAGCTGAGTTCTATTTTAATGAAACATAGAAGCTTGCATATATTTCAATAGAGTCGAAGAGCAATTATGGTCAAGACGGCTTTTTGAGCCAAATACTACCTGTGATGCTACACATTTAAAAACATTTGCCAAGATACTATGGCTGAAATCATTAACCTGAAGAATGATTCTAATTTTGTATGGAACCCTAACCCGGTTTGATATCATGGAAGAGTTTTTGATGAAAGTGAAAGTGGAAATAGAAGTGGAATTGGAAGAAGAAATGGAGAAGGAAATGAGTTCTAAAAGTATGTTTGGTATGTCCATGGAAGTGAGATATAATTTTTAATGAATATGTATATTTTTCCTTTGAAAAGACTAAAATGACCTTGCCATTTTTTTAAAAAAACACACCCAACATTAAACCACCACTGTCCTCTGCCATTGCAGATCTAACAAAAAATTTGAATCAAACGAAAAATGTCATCTTCCTTCATCCTTTGCCATTGCAGATCTGGAGAAGGAGGAGACGACGTCATCCTTGGTCAGCCTTCATGGTTTCTGGTGGCTCACCGTCCTACACTATCGCTAATGCTCGCCGTCCTTCATCGTTGCTAGTGTCTCTCCATCGTTGTAAGGGATGGAGATCGTTGGTGCCAAGCCGGTCTTCGCGGTTTCTGGTGGCACGCCATTCATGCCGTTGCTGATGCTCGCTGTCTATCACCATTGATACTGCCTCATCGTCGCTGGAAGGGATGGAGAAGGAAGCCTTCGATTGAGGGTTGAGAGTGACGAAAGTTAACCCAGGAGGGGCAAAGTGGTAAATTGATAAAATATATGAGGGTAAAATGATCCCAAATTTTCACTTCCAATAAACCACTCCCACTTCCATGGGTCTACCCAAGGAACTCACTTCCATCATTTTTTATGGAAGTGAGTTCCACATGGAAGTGGAATTCAACATACCAAACAAGCTAATTTTTGAATTCCACCTCCACTTCTACTGCCCTATCTTCAATTCTCATGTACCAAACGGGGCATAAGGTGGCAGGGCTAACCTGCCACGTACCCCTTAGCTCCCTCCCTGACTCCGTCCTCAAACCAATCCCCACAAAGCAAACAAATGACAACCCGTCTCCATTTTTGTAAAAAAATTATCTATACTGCATTTTCTCCCCCTTATTTATACATCTCTACACATAAAATTACAAACTATTAAAATTATAAAAAAACTAAAACTAAAATAAAAATAAAAAATATTTAATTTTTTTTATTATTTTGGAGTACTGAATTCAACTAGAAAAATAATTTAAGGTGCCAAACACATATTAATCCAATAAATTAATATATTATTAATATTTAAATTCTTAATTTTAAATTTTATTATTAAAATTATTTATAATATATTTACTTTTTTGGGCAAAATATTTATAATATATTTATTAAAATTGCATATTGATTTTTTTAATCAAAATTCAAATTAGGTCGTTTGGTCAGCCTTAATTTGGTAATTAAAATTTATATTTTAATTTTTTATCCTTAAAAATAATTACAATGTTTAAGATTCTTATTAATAAATATTTTTTCATTAGCACTTCTCCCTAATTCAACTATAAAATATAATGTATACTATAAAAAATTTTAAAATTAAGATTCTAAATAATTTATAAATAAATAATATATTAATTTATCGGGTTAATACGTGTCCAGCATCCTAAATTATTTTTCCAGTTGTATTCAGTACTTCAAAAAAATCAATTATTTTTTATTTTTTATTTATTTTTAGTTTTTTACCTACATTATAAATATTTAAAATTTTAAAAGTTTATAATTTTATGTTTAGAGATATATGAATGAGGGTGAGAAAAATTGAGTATAGATAATTTTTTTAAAAAAAAGAAAGAAAGAAAAATGGAGAGGGGGTGTCATTTGTTTGCTCTGTGGGGACGGTTTGAGGAGAGAGGGGCTAACGGTAGGTGGCAAGCTAGCCCTTCCACCTAGGGGATTAATAAATCATTTAAAAAAAAAATAGTATAGTACATAACTCGTTAGTTATGCATAAAATTAAAATCGTTCTTTAGGAGAACGATTTCAACAATGGCATCTTGATAAATATTTTGGAATGTGTAGCATTTTGGTAAATTTTTTTTTTAAAAATGATAGTGAGGTCCAATGATCAAAGAAAATATTAGTAAATTTTTTGTAAAAAGAAATAATAACTTATTATGTGTGTTTTACAACTCAACATGTTATAAAAATGACTCAACGAGTTGTTATTTCTTTTTGTAAGGATTTTATTGATATTTTATTTGGTCTCTGGGGCTTTACTGTCATTCTTCCTTTTTCTTTTTTTTATACTATGTGTAGCATTTGGCTCAAAATTCCGATCAGGACAGTCGAAGCGCCCCCAAACACAGTCAAAGTAAGTAACGCTGTTAGTGATCTATAGATATAATTATCCTGCTCAAACAAAACAATTTTCCCCATTAATATGTCTGGTAAATCAGAAGATATATTTTTAATTGTTGCAGTTAAAAAACACACGCATTATTAAATAATTGATTAAGGTGCAGAATTAACAATAATGTTTTATGAAAAATGTTGACATAATTAAGTTTTGTTAGAGGCCAAATTGCACACAAATATATATATATATATTTTTTAGCGAAAGGGAATTCATTCATTCAAAAATGATGTATATGTATAGGTGTGCTAGAAAGCAGAATTATAAAAGATAATTAAGTGTGTGTTTGGAAGAGCTTATTTTTTAGCAATAAGTGCTTATAATTCGTGATTCACGGTATACGAGGTAAGTATGTGAGAGGAGTTTTTTCTCGGCTTGCGTAATAAGGGCTTATTTTCCAAATATAAGCTCTCCCAAACATGCACTAAATCTAGAAAAATTGTTAATGGTATGGCTAACTATTGACTAATGATATCCACTATGAAGGTATCTATGGTGAAAAGTCGTTTGTTTCCTACTTCCCAGAGTTCCCAGCATGTGATGCTAATGCCAATCTTCCAGGAGACATGAAGCTCTGTTTTTCGAAGGATCATATCAAGCCATTGAACAATATGGATTCTCGAAAAATCTGCAAGCATGTCAGCTGGCAGGATTTTCTTCCAGACAGATGCTGCTACGTGACAGGATTTGAAAACATGGTTAAGATCTCCTACATGGCCTTGACAGAGTGTACAAGATCTAACAGTCGCCATACCTCTCCTAAGACGTTCCTTATTGGTGAGAAGTTTTCCTTTGCTTAATAACCAGCAAAATACTCTAACTCACTCGGAGGTCGGCAATTTCCAAATTCGACTCCACTTAGGATCAGGCGTATTCCAGTTCAAGGACTCTATAAGCCAGTAAACTGATTTAGTGCTGAAATGACCTGAGGCAGTTAAATTCCAGTAACCCATCAATTTCGATGGTTCATTATCTAGCTTAACCGACGATATTGCAGTAATGACATCAAGGGGCAATTAATTACACACAAACATTTTGAAATGAGGCAAAAGTAACAACACTGAACTCAGACAAAACGTCCATTTTGTGGGAGCCTTGATGTCAGAGGAAAAGTTCTCACTTTTGTCCACGTCATCTCTTTCACTCTCACCCTGACCTCTCTCCCTCTCATCCTTCTCCTCTGATCCTTACACACATCCCTCAACTTTTATTGCTCGAGGACAAGAATGATTGTGCAAGGAAGGAACAATTGTAAATTTATTTTCTAGAAATTGCAGAATTGGGGAATCGTAATCTATCTATGCTTTAAATTTTACTCCAGAACTTTCATCCAACAACTAACCTTCCCACTTTAATCCTATTTTATTATTCTAATTCGCATATCCCACTGCATAATTAAATTCCCGTGGATTGCCTCAAAAAAATCCTTCTATTCCTATTATTCGCCTTCGAATGGTTCCCAGCTCCATCATCTGCACCACTTTCATCCTGCTACACTGGTCTGACCACTTCAGATTCATCATCATTGTCATCTTCCAAATCAGGAATCCCCTCCTCCTCTCTTATTTCCTTCAATTCCTGGCTTTCTCTGTGTTGAGAATAAAGTCCCTCCTCATCATAACAAGAGTTGTCAAAATTCCTGCTTTTACACCTTGGGAAGGGGTAGCATTATGCTTCAAATATGCAGCAGCTGGAAAGGAAATGTGACTCAGGGGATATGACGGGTTAGTATAAGTGAAAGGGGAGGGTGAAAATGATAGTCCCCGCTGCCGTCGCTGTTATTGTGATGATCAGAATGGGAGTGAGAGGGCAGATAGTGCTGTTGGAGCGAAAGAGCAATAGATTGGAGGGAGTTGAGGTAGGATAGGTGAGCAGAAGAGAGAGCATAGGAGTGACGAATGGTTTCATGGAGAAAGGCACAACGCTGACATCAGAGGGCGACGGCGGGGAGATCATTGAGGTTGGAGGAGATGCAGCCCATAAAGGCACGTGTGCCAGCGAATGGGAGTAGCCGGCCGCTAGGTCTGTGAGACGGAAAGAATGAGTGGGAGAGAGAGAGAGAGAGAGAGAGATTGGATGGGTAGGGTGAGAGTGAAAGAGATTACATGGACAACGGAGAGAACATTTCCCTTGACTTCATGGACCCTACGAAACGAAGGTTTTTCCTGAGTTGACAGTGTAGTTACTTTTTCCCCATTTTAAAATCTTTGTTTGTAATTTTGTCTTCCAATAAAATTTAATTGTGGTGGAAACACTTTGATAAGATATTGTTGTTAAATCTACACCTTAGTCCTTAAATAATTGACTGTGGCTGATTTTGTTTAGTTTTGGTTTAAAAATTAAATACAATAAGCCAGTTGGAATTCTTTTCATGAGTGATGGACAAGACTTCTCTCCTTACCCCCTAAACACATGTGATTGATCGGTTCAATTATGAAAGAAGTAACAGAATTAATGGCAAAGCCACCCAAATAAGCTGAAACAAGTTTGTGCAAAAGCTGCAGTGCATGCATGATATAAAGGACCACAAGATGATCACATAGACGGTGAAGCAAGTTGGGTTTTTTTTTTTTTTAAAACAGAAAAGAGTCCATTTTGTTAATTTTCAAAAAAATATTGCACTCATTAATTCATCAGAGCAATAAAAGAAAGCATATAAACCTAGAACTTGGTTTCTCTCCTTTTTTTCCCCCGCCTGCTACCTTCATTTTTCTTTTATGATCTTTGAATCAAAATCTAATAGTCCATATTTAATATTTTATAAAAAAAATTATTACAAAGGATAGAATGATGAGAGGAAAATGGAAAAAAAGGATGGAAAGGAAATATTAAATATGAATCATTAGATGTTGATCCAATAGTTATAAAAAGGAAAAAGGACTCCATCGAACGAGGAAAAAAAAGGAGAGAAGCTAGATCCATAAACCTAAGTACAACCTATAAAAGTAATACAACAAAATTGAAACAACAGACACATTCACTACACTTAGACTCAACCTACTCCTACTTTAGTAGCCCCTTCCTTAATGTCCTTCAATTCCTCCACACCCCTACCAACTAAGTTAGCTAGCAACACCTCATTCAGGAAAGAGTGCTTCAATAAGCCTCCCATTGGATCCCATCTTCCTACTACTAGTAGCTGCCATAAGATCTGTTGCATGATTGCCTTGGCAAGACACCAAGGAAAAAGTCACCTCAGGCTTGTTCACAATTAGTAAGAGTTTCAGAAAAAATAGATGCACACTGCCACTCTACACCTACATCAGATTTAGATGTTGAAGATCTATGAGCTTTCACAGTCAACCTCAAGATAGGATTTAACATTCCTATCACCTATCAATAAGGCTTCCTTCACAGCAATACATTCAGCCTCAAAAGCATAACAAACCCTTATCTCTTTACTCAAACCACCTACAGACCTCCCATAGTCATACCTGCATACAATCCCTACCCATGTACTTCTAGTTTGCTTTTGAAAGGCTCCATCCACATTCACCTTAATAATGCCTTCTCGTCGTGCTTCCTTACTCAGCTTTTTCTCATACTTTCTGATGACTCCCTATTTTTAGATAATTTTGAGACATATTTTAATATATTTGGGAGTCATCTACAATAAATCAAAGGAATTTTAATCAGATTTTGATAAGATACCGATTTGAAGAGATTTCATGATAAATATCACATTCTTAATAAAATAATGATAAACAATAATAATTTAATAATCTAAAAAAAAAATTAAAATAAGGTAAAGATATTTCAGATTTGATCATCATTCTTATCATCATTATTATCACCATTATTTTAATATTTTAACTTTTTCTCCCATTATGCCTTAGGATGACGTATGTGGGAATATATGATGATCCATTAATATCTCAAAGGCTACACATAGCGAAGGATATATCCCTTTATAATAATAAATGTGTATGACATATAAGTCAGCCAAGCCATGTGATTTTGTGGCTCCTCTCTCATTTCACTGTTCATATGAACAGTGACGGCTTGCATTGGGCTTTGTGTCGGAGCTGAAGGTGGAGTACAAGCCATATATATTTTCCTGCACCAGAATAAAAACGAACTTCAGTCACATGGCTAGGCATTATATATAAAAAAGAAGGAAAAAAAGAACTTCAAATTTATACTCCAGTCATACTAATTACCAACAAAGGGAATTCATTTTTTGACACATTCATTTTCCTACTTTCAATTTCAATCATTATATATAATGGGAATCATACTTTGACACATTTATTTTCCTGCTTTCATTCAGTATATATAACCATCTGCTGAAAAAATGAACTTCACAATAATACTCCAGGCATAATAATTACAAAAAAAAGGGAATTCAACTTTTGACACATTTATTTTCCTGCTGCATAATAAAACGAACTTCAGCATATTCAAATGACAAACGAATTTCAGCCATATATATTTTCCTGCGCCAGAATAAAAATGAACTTCAGTCACGTGGGCAGGCATTATATATAACAAAAGAAGGAAAAAACGAACTTTACAATTATACTCCAGTCATATTAATTACCAAAAAAGGTAGACATAAAAAACAAAACCATTATGTGATTGGTGTACACAAAATCCAGTCATACTATTCAAATGATTTCCCTTCATTTGAATAATATAATGACATAAAAAAATATAATATATTTTTCAGGCAATATGTGATTGGTGTACACAAAATCAGTTCAGTTTAAATAGATGTCATTGTCATTCCCACACCCTCACGCCCAAACATTCTCATCCAATCCTTTCGGTTGGGGTTCTCTCTCATTTCTATTTGTTTTTCAAATTGTTTCTGTCTTCACCCTTTGCCAAAATTACAAAATGGTGGGACAACAGCATCAAACCTGGGTCAACAACTTGGAGAATAATGGTTAAGGTGGATCATTCATTTCCTAGGACTGATTATGACTTGTATGAGTTGGATTTATGCTACCCAAAGATGGTTTTATCTGTTGACCTTATTGTATTCGATTAGAAGGTATGTGCTTCTTATAATATGTGTTAATGTATTTATGTTGTTCTGTATGTATTTCATATCTGCATGTTGTTCTGTACAATATAAATCTATATGTGTTTTGTTTATCTGATTTTCTGTTTTTTGATTTGCATTGCAAACCACAGGGCTCACGAATGCTCCTTTATGGGTACTGATGAGGTGATTGATCGGTTTGCCAACGTTTTGACACCAGGAAAGGTTTTTTACTTGAAAAACTTTATCGTTGGGGAGGGTGGTCAAGGCATTCATGACAAGTACCATCTTGTGGTCCTCGCAAACACAACAGTCCAGGAGTATATTGTCGATACGCCTGATCATGGTTTCAAAATGGTAGATGTTGTTGACATCCGAAAGGGTTTGCTGCATTCGTCATGTGCCTCAGGTATTAATTAGTTTTTGTATTCAGAATGTGTGAGAGGTTATCTATATTTGTTCATCATACCACTGTTTACTACTTCTGATCTATTGGAGAAAACAGATATCTGTGGTCTTCTTTCTTCTTCTGTTAAGTTTTCTTGGGAAAGAATCCATGGCCTCATAACACAGGAGATAAGTTTCCAGCTGGAGGACAAGCAGTTGAGTAATTGTACTGAAAATTTTGTATGAATATGCTAACATTGATAGGGTGATTCTAACTATTACTGCATCTGCTCAGTGGCAATAGGTTAAGTGTGCGATTGCAAGGTGACAGTGCTGTTTTTTCATGGTTGGAATATCAACGTTTTAAGACAATGCAACACTTGGTGTTGATTGTTCAGTATGGTCTTATTAGGAAGGAAGGAGGTACTCCTATTACACACTACTATGACTTTTGAACTACATTCATTAAATTAGAGGTTAATGGGTCATTTGATTGCCTTGGCAGATGAGGTGACTATTGGAAACTTTAACTACTCGGATTTTCTGGAACCCAACATTTAATGACATCCTTCCTATGAGGAGAGAAATACTTGCAAGAGCATGGAGGGCATGAAGAAGTTGGTTGGCAGCCACTTAGTGTGTAGTAGTAATTTCTAAGACTAATGTCATGTTAAGCAAGCGTAGATGCTAGAAGTGTGGAATGTTCTTTTGTGGTTAACATATTCAGTGTATGTTTAAAAAACTTACTATCTTTGGTCTTTTGTTGTAATCATTTTTCTTTTGGGTTTGTGCTGGGAATCTTGCTGATGGGAGGAGTGTTCTTTGTAGTAGTGTAAGTTGGTTGCTGGAAAAAGTGTTATGTGAAGCTTTTATTTCAATGAAGTAAAACTATTAGTTCATTCAATCCAGATAAACATGTTTGGGATTGAAAAAGTTATTTTCCAACCCAAACGAATATAAAACTGACTACTGTTGCCAAAATAGAAAAAAGAGATATAACATAAGCCAGCAAATCCCTAACACTAAGGGATACTTTGTGGAGTACTGAGGACTTAATAATCATTCAAAAACAATTTTTGTAATCAGACCAATTCGAAAGAACTTGTAATTAATAACAGAGCAAAGTTCTGACTATTGTTGCCAAATAGAAAATAGTGAGATACAACAAATGCCAACACATCCCCATGTTAGGGATAAAATAGCTACAAGGTACTGCAAACTATCTTATTCTTAGTCTGATAGCAAACTATTTTATGCCCCTGCAAGAGCTGGAATTAAAGTAATTAAAGTAATTGAAATTGGGTTGAAACTAAACTTCAACTACGCAATTGGTATAGTACTGTCTTTAAAGGTTAGATTGGTAACCTATTGCCATATTTTATGGTGGCATTAACTCCTATTTATATGTGTCAATCAGTCATCAGATACCATTCTGACGATATAAAATAATTTGACAACTATTTTTATGACAGATCTCTAAACAACTATATTTTTTGAAAGTAGTGATTTTATATTCTGACGATCTAAAATCATCAGAGTAGAGATCTGTCAGAACAAATACTTCTTTTCTGACATGTCTCTAAAGAAAAACTTTTAATTGCTGAAAAGTTTGTTTTTTCGTAGCTCGAGGTGGGTGCTATTTCAGAACCTTAGATCTTTATCCATTGGGTGTTTGTTTTCATCTTTGGCTAACTGTTAGGTATTCCAATGGGAACATGCCATTGGAAGGTGTGAGGAGGATCAACCAACCACGACTAGGTGTTTAAACATGGGACTGCCATTATTCCATGATGTAAAATCAAGGATTTTCAGTCTAAGCAACTAGGATTTTCGGAACCTTACATTTAATGACTTCCTTCCTCTGTTGGGAGAATTACTTGCAAGAGTAAGGATAAGTTATGTTATGCTGTTATTTAAATGAAGTTAATCTGTTAGTCCATTCCAGCTGATCAAAATCCCCTGCATTGTAGTATAACTCCTTAAAAGAACAATACTGAAATGTTAAAGACCCATATAATCTTATATTGCTTTTTCAAATATGATATAGATCTATAGTGTCATGTTAAATTTTGTCAGTCTTTGGTAACTTTTATCAGTATAGTTTGTATTGGCATTTGATCATAATTATAGGACATCTAAACATTTGCAGTTATTTTGCACAAACAAGGGGGCAATACACACAATTATAAGATATGATTACAACTCCACTTATCCTGTTGTTCCCCAATAGGTTGGGAAATAAACATCTTATGTCATTTTTTAGAAAGAAGGCTGTTGGGTTTTGAGTACATAGCTGTAAAGTATGTCAGAGCAAATAGTTCTGAAGTGTGTCAATTTGAACAACAAATAGAAATGAGAGAGAACCCTGGACATATAAATAATCAACCCTGGACAATTATGTTTTCACTGCGTCATTTTTATATCTTATTGTAATTAAACAAATGCTCACGTGACAGCCACAGAGTATGTAATCTGTCCTAAGATTTGAAAATCATTTGACACTGTTTGTGGGATAAAACAGAATCGATATCTGACAAATTAGTTGTTTTTCTATACTTAAATGGAAAATTATCCCACATGGAAGGTTGATCATTGGAATAGAGATCTGTCAATAAATCAATTTTTTAGATATAAAATCTTCCTGATCCACGACAAGGCAGTGGGTTATTCAAACCAAAGACGATTGCCACCAAAATGACCACAATGTCATTTTTTAGAAAGAAGGCTGTTGGGTTTTGAGTACATAGCTGTAAAGTATGTCAGAGCAGATAGTTCTGAAGTGTGTCAATTTGAAAAACAAATAGAAATGAGAGAGAACCCTGGACATATAAATAATCAACCCTGGACACCTATAATGTCATTGCGTCATTTTTATATCTTATTGTAATTAAACAAATGCTCAAACAGCCAGCCAAGCCACAAGGTACCAATAAACCCTAAACCCTAATAGAGATCTGTCAGTAAATCAATTCATGACAAATTAGTTTGACTCCTTCTTTCAAAATCATTTGACACCGTTTGTGGGATAAAACAGAATCGATTCATGACAAATTAGTTGGTTTTCTATACTTAAATGGAAAATTATCCCATATGGAAGGTTGATCATTGGAATAGAGATCTGTTAGTAAATCAAGTTTTAAGATATGGCGCCAGTTGGGTATTGATTACATAGCTTGACAGTTGGTCAGAACAGATAGTTCTGAACCGACAGATTTTTGAAGATAACTGGAGTTTAGTGACTGAAAAGTTTATACCTTTTCGTAACTCGAGGTGGGTGCTAAATGCAGTACCTTAGATTTTGGTCCGTTGGTTGTTTGTTTTCATTATTGGATAACTGTTTTGTTTAATCCAATGGGTGCCTCCCAAACGTGACAGGTGCACAGAGGGGAAGGAGGCTATTTAACCTGCATGTCTTTTGACCAATGGGTATAGTCATCGGCTATTAGGTAAGAGTTTATATTGGATTAGTTTTTTTTTGCTTTTTAAGCTTATAAGTGTGGAAGGGCATCATTGTGTGGGCTGCCATTCTGACTCCATCTGTCAGTGGCTAAGTTAGATAATCTAACACTAAAACTAATTCATCATATAGGGCATGCAATGGGGTGAATGTTGGCAAGAGAATGCAAGCATTTCCCTAGAAATACTATAGCAAAATAATCTAATACTTTCATTGGGGTGAATGTTCACTTGTGTGGGTATATATTTACCTAGAAATAATCTAATAATAATACATCATCTACAAATGAATGAAAGTACCCGATGCTGGGTGCTGGATTCCCAAATTGGCAGCCACAAATACAAATATATAAGGCCAAGATATAAGTACATCATCTATCAAGCCTGCACAAATATATAAGAAACAAACATATAAACTAGAGACTGGGTGATTATGATTTTCTAGGTAAGAGTTTTCTTGGAGGGAAGTTCTTATGGCAAGTTATACTTTTTAATTAAAAAGTATAACTATGACGAAATGACCAACTTGCAGTGCTGAAATCAGTTCAGGTTAAAGATATACAAGGAACAAATTATTGTTTTAGGAATAATAATCAACCCTGGACAAAGATATAATTAACCTTGGATAGGTTTTTGAAAATGCTTTTAGGAACAGAAATGTTCTAATTCAAAGTATTTTTTTAGGAACAGTGATGAAATCCAAACTTATTTTCGGTATGTTGTAGAAATAATAATATACACTGGACTAAAATATAAGGTCAATAACAATATACAAGGAAGCCTGAATTCTTTCTTGCAAGCATGGTTATTATGATGTTTTAGTTCATTTGTAATTTTCATTCAAATCATTGACAGGTAAGTGAAGTTTATTTCTTTATTCAGCATGCTCTTGAATGTAGATACTCATCAATAAATTGAAGATGCAAACATCAAGTTAAGGAGCCAGTTCATCCCTATATTTTGCTGTTGCGGCATTTGAAGACTCCTAGAAAAAAATGGGGTGCCGTCATATTTTTTTTGGATCCACATGATATTGAAAGTAGAAAAAATGAGGCAACATGGTATTCAAATTAATGATTTCAAAGATGAGTTAAAAACAAGGAATAAATCTCCAATAAGGGGCAGAACATAAGAATATCAGGGAATGAAAATCTGTTCACCATAAATCTCCAAGATCCTGGATCCTTTTTTAAGAATAAGTAATTTACCAGGGAATGAAAATCTGTTCACCATAAAATGAACAGTTAAAAGTAAGAGGAAACATAGAATATAAAATCACCATGCAAAAATAATGTAAGATTGTAAATGGGTAAAAGCATGCCTCCAACTAAAATTATCAACAAAACACTTCTTAATTGCTCCAAACAACAAACAAGACATGCAAATGACCATGAATTACAGCTAATAGGCTTGTAAGGGTTGAATCATTTGACAAAAGGGGGAGAAAACATTTCATCAAAAACCATGAACTTTGAGACAGATATATGTTGTATAAAAAACCTCATTATAGCAATCATCAGTCTGCTCAGGGGCAGTCAAATCTGACCATAGTCAATCAAATGCAACTGTCCCAACAGCCTTCAACCAAAAAAATGCCAGGGAGTAGTCTATAAGTGGGCGAAATGGAGCATAAAATAGAATTTGCACTGCAATAGATGACCTAGAATTAACCATCTGTAAATAATCTAATTGGAGATCAAGAAATGCATATATGTCCTAACTATGACATGCCCAGAATTTTGAAGAATCGTGCAATCAATGAAATCATCAAAAAGCCCGTTTCCGGTGCAAATCCTTTAAAATACATTTCGAATGTAAATGTAAATTTGATCATTGAAGAAAAGAAAACCAAAACAATCTTGCCAGACTGAAATCATATTTAAACCTGGAATCATCCTGCATATAGAATTAAAACTAATAGTATTTGCAAAAAACGAATAGTCTACATTGGTACCTTCCCTGATAAACTAAGTTTAGTATAATGATAAGAATAATAATAATGATGGCGATGAACTAATGGCTATGACCCTGTATGACTAATGATAAAAAAAATAATAACAACAATGCTATGTGGTTTTCACAACAATTATATAATATAAAAGAAACTCAAAAAACTGTTGACTATATCGCAGAACTGATATATTAACTTTTACCTATTGCACTAGCATAAAAAGAAAATAACCTATATCAGCAACTAAAAGCTTAATAGCATTAAACTTAACGTGAAATAATACATACAAGTTAGATCAACATGGGGCAAACTAAGTGACAGAAACTGGAATCATCAGCAAAACCATTTGGGAAGCACAGATTCTTTTTCTTAAAAAAAATGACAAGTTAACTAAACAAATGGGTAAACATGCATAAGAAACGGAAACCAAAGCCATAAGCATAATATCCACTGGTACCACCTCGGATCAATCAGTGATTAAATGATGTCCACAAAATACCTGGCATTTTGTATGCAAGGGGAAAAGGCACAAATCACTTTCAATTAAAACAATACTTGTGAAGGGGCAAAAAAATGAGCAAGGTTTCAACAGAAACATGTTGCAAAAGAACTCACCAACTCCATAGCCAATTATCAGCCAAAGAAAATATCCTTTTGGTCTCCCCTCTTTTGATCTTTGTCAAATCTGAGACACTAGAAATCCATAATCAAAACAATGGACAATAAGTATCTTTGATAGGTAGATGAACCAAACTGCCCCAAAAATAAAGATAATAAGCTATATGCCCTTAAGAAAACCTATCTTAAAGAAAACCTATCAAGAAGGAAGCAATCAACCTACCTTGATATTAGGTAATTGTGCCCATTGCAAGACGGTTACCATCAAGCATGTGCCCTGTCAAGATTAAAAGCTTATTTCACAACTGATTTGCGAAAAATCAAAAGTCAGCTATAGATTCTCATCAGTAAATTGTAACATAAACCAAGTAATCTTGTGATTGGAGTTTGCGAGACAATGATCGTAAAAGGCCTCATTATAGCAATCATCAGTCTGCTCAGGGGCAGTCAAATCTATGTGGTTTTAACCATAATTATATAATATAAAAGAAAGTAAAAAAACTGTTGACTATATCGTAGAACTAATATTTTAACTTTTACCTATTGCACTAGCATAAAAAGAAAATAACCTATATCATCAACTAAAAGCTTAATAGCATTAAACTTAACGTGAAATAAGACATACAAGTTAGATCAACATGGGGCAAACTAAGTGACAGAAACTGGAATCATCAGCAAAACCATTTGGGAAGCACAGATTCTTTTTTAATACAGAAAAGTAATATTGTTTAAAAAGTCATCAGCAAAACGTAGTTACTATCCATCAAAACGTAATACAGAAAAGTAACATTGTTTAAAAAGTATCTAATCACAGATAGTTTCAGCTGCAACTCACTGCACAGAAAGCATAAAACATTGGCTGTTGAATTACGGTTCAAGTGTGATAAGCATCCAAGGTTCAAGTCTTAGCTTATGCTAGCTGATATGCTGAAAAGCTTCACCATAGACTATAAATTAGGAATAGGAAGAGTAAATTAAGCTTAAAAAAAAGTGTTGTTTACTCCTCAAAAACATGGCCATCTCAGTAGTAAACAAAGACCCCAAACACAAGGCATCTTAATAGATTAATTAGCCCCACAACATACCTTAGCGGCGTAAACACAAGGCATCAGAGGTCTGCATCTGAATAGGTGTGTAAACACAAGGCATCAGAGGTCATTCACAAGTAGTAAACATCATGGTCTGCATCTGAACAATAGTAAACACAAGGTATCTTGTGAATATGCATCTGAATACCAAAGGAACGTGCTTGCAACATTGTAGTAAGAATCTAATTGAGAATCCTCAGCGGCGGACTTGGTCTGCATCTGAGAGGTGTTTTTTGGAAGAGTAATTAAAAGAATTTGTATTGGATATACAAATTAAAGGAATTTGCAACATGCACACAAGTTCATATATTTTTCATGGAAAAGAATTTTACAACAGAGGTAAATACCACTGATTGATCACCAAATCAGAGAAAGAAAAATATGCAATTATCAAATCACGGCAAGACAAATATATCTTCCAAATTCGACAAGTAAATAATCTAAGTGGCTAACCGTTTGTATTGGACAAGCCGACGTACACGATCTTCCAGTTAATGCACTTCTTCAAGTCTTGCATTGAAGAGGAAAGAAACGATTATGATATTGAAATAGGAGTAGACCTATAATGCACATGAAGAACACAAACAAAGATTCAGAAACGAACGGGAAATAGATGAAATAGGGAAAGGAAAGGGGAAAATTTTTTAGTGCAAACAGTATTAGACCTATATGCTCTCACCTTCAGTCTCGCATAGTCGGGCTTGCCGGCGACGATGTGGTCAAGGAAAGGAAAGGGGAATAGGAAAAATGAAATGTGTTTTCCTGGGCATGGGTCCTTATTGCTTGGTGAGTTAAGAAGTGAGGGATGGTGATGCGTAGCTGAAGTCTGAGAGCACGTCGTCGCCATGGATGCTAAGGAGGACGAACCTCCACGGATGCTTACGAATTGCCAAATTAGGGTCTGGATCTTTGTCTGGGCAGATGAGGCATTGGGTGAATGCCAATTATAGTGTCGGATCGGGATTGAGGAGTGGGTGTCGGTGAGAGGTGTCTAAGCTTTTTTTTATCAGGTGGAGGGGTGACTAAGCTAGGTAAATGATTAATATATTAAGAGTGATGGTGGAAGTGGAAAGTAAAAAATAAATAAATAAATAAATGTGTGATTTTTTTAACTTTATTTAATTTTGATGTGAGAGTCTTGGGTTTCTCTTATTGTCTCTTTTCTCATTTTCTTCTCATAATCTTATATCTATCGTTAGATTAAAACAATATATGGTTCAGATTTAATCTTTTATAAAATTATTTCTATAAATATAAATAAGTAAATTTAAACTCTTAAAATCTAATCTATACCATTTATAATTGCAACCCATAAAAAATAAATAAATTTTAATTTATAAAATATAATAATAATAATTTGTTAAAATATTAAATCTAACCCATCCATTTCATGATCTAAGGGTGGAGATAAGATTATGAGAAGATAATGAGAAAGAGGACAATGAAAGTATCTTCTCATGAGAATCGATGTCCTTATTTTTTTTTTTTTTTTGTTATGGCATTTAATTTCCTGGTCAAAAGTTTAGCTATGGCATTAGGTTGTTGAATTTTTTTAATAGAAATTTTCTTGCTTTTATTTTTTTAACTGTATTTAATCTTGATGTGAGAATCAGATGTCCTTTTTTTTTTTTTTTGGTTATGGCATTTAATTTCCTGGTCAAAAGCTTACCTATGGCATTAGGTTCTTGAATTTATTTAATAGAAATTTTCTTGCTTTTATTTATAATAAATAATTGTTAGCCATATATTTGTTCTTCGAGTTGGATAGTAGAGTTATTTTTTTGATAGAGTGGTACCATATTTTTAAACAAAATTATTTGGGCCCTCATGAAAATCACAATTTGGCAATTTTCCCATTATGAAGGGAGGTTAAAAGTAGGTGAGTTGATGTATCTTTTGTTGTTAATTAATAGCAGTAAGTTTAATCCTTTGTTTATGATGACTCTTATGTTTGGTTATGATTGTAGTCCCTGCTGAGGTTCGTTACAAAGAAATATATTTTGAATATAGCGCCAATCCAAATGTCGAGAACGAAGATAGTGGTAATGAGTCTGAATCTCCTGAAGGTTAGTTTTGGCAAGTAAAGATTTGTCACAAGTATTTTGTCATCAATGTGTGACATATTTTTATTTATAGGTATGTGCATTAGTGATTTTGATTTATTGGATGACAACAACGAAGTTACGTTGGAGGCAATGCATGTTAAGAGAAATGAAGTACATGGTTAGTGGTAAATGGTTGATTTGTTCAAGAGGTTGTGTTGGATAATTTAGGCAACACTAATTATTTCAATGATAGGGCCATTCTAGCTCCTACAGTTGAGGTTGTCAATCAGGTGAATGAGTACATGTGTTCGTTATTGCCTGGTGAGTCAGTTGAATATTTTAGCTGTGATGCTGTTTGCAAGACATATCAAGACCATGAAGGAGTCGAAGATCTCTATACTCCTGAGTTATTGAACAACATAAATTGCTCAGGGTTACCAGTACACAAGATCTCTCTAAAGGTTGGGACACCTATAATGTTGTTGAGGAACATTGATCAGGCAGCTGGACTATGTAATGGTACATGTTTATGTGTGACACAACTTGGTCAATCTGTCTTAGAGGCAATGACGCTTAATGGATCAAGACCTAACGAAAAGGTTTTGATTCATAGGATGGACATGAATCCTTCAGACAATCGCTTGCCGGTTTGAATGAGGAGGAGGCAGTTTCCTATATCGATTTCATTTGCGATAACCATCAACAAAAGCCAGGGGCAATCATTACGATGTGTGGGTATATATTTACCGAAGCCTATTTTCACACATGGACAGTTATATGTTGCACTTTCAAGAGTTAGGAATATGGGGGGCTTGAAGATTTTAATACATGATGATGGTATGACATCCAAAAATGCAACAACTAATGTTGTGTATAAGGAGGTATTCAGGAACCTGACATAACATAGTTAATGAGGGTGTATGAAACACAAATGTTTAGGTTAGTTGCTTCGTGGAATGTTTTTTGTAATGAGTATGTCATGTGTTTGAGGTGAACATATTTTGTGTACCCAGTTCGTTGTATGCTTGTATTTAAAGAAAATGCTTCCCGCGCATCGCGCGGGGGAGTAAATGCTAGTTATATCTTGAAAGGATTGGGAAACGTGGGGCCCACAGCAAACACTAAGAAATCACCTAAGTTACATCTATAAAAAGGCACGCAGAGACGCGAGAAAGGACACAGAACGTTGAGACAAAAACGCAAGGACGCGAGATAGATCTAAGGAGTTGAAGTCTGGACAGCGACGCGAGAGAAGCCGGATGCGAGATAGAGACAAGGAGCGGAGCGAGAAGCAGAGATTTGGGAGCTGGGACTTGAAGATTCAAAAAGATTTGGAGTTTTAAAATTTGGTTTTCCATTAATTGTTTTCTCTCTTTTTCTTAATTTCTGACATGAACTGAATTATTATTTATGGTTTTAATTTGTTGAAGAACATGAGTAGTTAATTTTCTCGTTCTAGGATTTTCTTGAACATATTTATGGATTGAATTATTTATTTACTCTCTTTTTGCATCGAATGGAGTTTTTGTATTGATTTTATCTTGCTCTAAATGCCTCTAAATGCTTGATCACCATTTAGTTGTCTTGTTCATTTAAAATTAATCCTAAGAAAGATAATTTAAGTGTAGAACTTGGGTAAAATCATGTTAGACTTGAAGTTTAGGTATATTAAACGGATGGTTTGTTAGTATCATAGAGATATAGTTACTAACCTAGCATTGTCAGATTAAGATTGGTGTTTAAAGTTAGTCTTTATAAATTAATACAAGAGATTGATTAGTTTATTAGGATAAAGATTTGGTTTTAACTCGAGAGAGCATTATCGAATACTTTTGAATCTTAGACAAATACATATCTTCATTTGATTGCTTATTGAGGGTAAATTAATTAATTCATGAAATAGATAGGGGATAGATAATCCTAGGTTCCTCCCGTCTCGAAGTTCTTGATTTAATCAATTAATTCTTAAGTATAAAATTTCTTTCAAAATATTCTCACTTAACCTGGTTAATAATTTAATTAAGATAATTAATAATTAATTCATTTTTATCATAGTCCTCATGGGAATGATTTTTTATATTACTTGCGACCTGTACGCTTGCAGTAAAGCTAGACGGCTAACACTTTCTTTTACCCATTTTTCCTTCTCTAGCAGCTTCAGCACTGAAGAGATTAGAAGATTGAATTTTTGTTATATTGCTTGATAGATTACATACGCATATATATATACACATAGGATAGAATAAAATATTGGAATACGCTCCAACACAACACTGTACAATCAAGACTAATTACTGCCTATAATTGCGGATCTTGACTTTCTCTTGAGTTTCGGTGATCTTGACTTTCGGTGCTTCTACACTCCCCCTCAAGTTGGACTGTAGATATCAATCAAGTTCAACTTGCCAATCAGATACTCAAATCTGTCCTTGGGCAATCCTTTAGTGAGGATGTCTGAGGTCTGTTCTTTAGAGGGTATGTACCTTAGATCAATGATACCATCATCAACTTTTTCCCTTATAAAATGTCTGTCTATCTCGACATGTTTGATTCTATCATGTTGAACTGGATTATGAGCAATATTGATTGCAGCTATGTTATCACAATAGACTTTAATCGGTAGATTTATGCATTCCTTTATATCTTCAAGAACATGTTTTATCCATATGCCTTCACAAATCCCAAGTGACACAGCTCGGTATTCAGCCTCAGCGCTGCTTCTTGCAGCTACACTTTGCTTTTTACTTCTCCATGTGACCAAGTTACCCTATATATACGTACAATATCCAGATGTGGATCTCCTATCATCTTGATCACCTGCCCAATCAGCATCTGTAAACAATTCTATATTTCGTTTATCAGTATTTTTGAACAGTAAGCCACATCCCGGAGATCCCTTCAAATAACGAATGATCCGGTATACTTCATTAAGATGCTTCTGTGTAGGATTATGGGAGTGCTGACTGACCATACTAACGGCAAATGTGATATCGGGTCTAGTATGGGACAAATATATTAATTTACCTACCATTCGCTGGTAGTTTCCTATGTACACAGCTTTACCAAGGTCTGCTTCTTCATTTATTTTATCAACCTGCATAGGTGTGCAATTAGGTTTGCAGCCTGTCATCCTAGTTTCCTTCAAGAGATCCAGTATATACTTTCTTTGGGAAATATAGATACCACCTTTTGACCGAGCAACTTTCATCCCCAGAAAGTACTTTATCTCTCCAAGATCTTTGACTTGGAATTCCCGTGTAAGTGCTCCCTTGATTTGATTGATCTCTACTTCATCATCTCCAATAAGGATTATATCATCAACATATACTGCTAGAACAGCCATCTTGCCTTTATGATGTTTAAAGAACAAGGTATGATCACTCTGCCCCTGAGTATAACCATGCCTCTTCAGAACCTAGGTGAATCTGTCAAACCAAGCACGCGGAGATTGCTTCAACCCATATAACGACCTCTTTAACTTGCAGACTTGGTTAGCCTTTTTTCCTGGGAACCCTGGAGGTAACTTCATATACACCTCTTCCTTGAGTTCTCTGTTAAGGAAAGCATGTTTTACATCGAGTTGGTACAGATTCCAATCTAAATTCACTATAATAGATAAGAGAATTCTGATGGTATTTAACTTGGCTACTGAAGCAAATATTTCAGTGTAATCTTCCCCATATACTTGCGTGAAGACTTTTGCAACCAATCTAGCTTTGTATTTCTCAAGAGTTCCATCTGCTTTATATTTAGGAGTGAATACCCATTTGCATCCAACAGGCTTCTTCCCTCGTGGTAGATCTACTACATCTCATGTCTTATTATGCTTAAGAGCTTCCATTTCCTCCAAGACAGCTTGTCTCCATTCAGGTATAACCATAGCTTCATCAATAGTATCTAGTATCCTAATTCTATCAAGATTAGATACAAATGCATTGTATTTAGATGAAAGGGCCTTATAAGAGATAAACTTCTCAATGGGATATCTAGTGGATGATTTGGGTTGTTTAGGTTGTTTTCGCACTACAATAGGAAGATTAAGATCAGAACCTTATGTTTCCCTTGGACTTGCTACTGGTATTGACTCCTGGTGAGTACTAATAGCTTATGGCTCATTACCTCTTTTGTGTCACCGTATGTAGGTATTACCCCACATATCTGTTTCTCCCTCTGGATTTGGCACATTATCAGAGTTATCAAGGTTGTCAGAATTATCAGGGATATCAAGGTTGTTATCAGGAGCATCAGGATTAGGTTCTGTGTAGGTAGGTGTATAAATTGTGAATGTTTGGTCATCCTTTAGTGTTTCTTTTGTCTGAAATTCACCATATCTCTCCCACTGAATTGCAGACAAGGCATAATAGGTGTATTTTCAAGAAAGGTGACATCACAGGTGATAAATAAACGTTTGGAGATCGGATCATAACACTTATATCTTTTCTGGGATGAGAATAACTAAGGAAGATACACAAAAGGCTTTAGGGTCAAGTTTATTGGTGTGATGGAGGTGAACGTAT
The DNA here is from genome assembly GCA_963210345.1 of Inga oerstediana. NCBI lineage: Eukaryota > Viridiplantae > Streptophyta > Magnoliopsida > Fabales > Fabaceae > Inga > Inga oerstediana. The sequence continues at coordinate 7,318,447 of OY723402.1, forward strand.
GATGTGCAACCAAACACCCAGAGTGGTAGAGGGTTTTCAAGGTATGGGAGGTTATAGTATTTATGGAGGAGTTGAAGTGATGTTTTGTAAGACAGTGGTCGACTTGGCATTCAGTTAATGAGAAATGTGGCAGTAAGGACAGCATCATCCCAATGATATTTAGGAACATTACTGCTAAACATGATGGCTCTGGCAGTCTCGAGAATATGGCGATTCTTTCGTTCAGCAATACCATTCTGCTGAGGTGTATTAGGACAAGTACTTTTATGAACAATGCCATTTCGGTCAAGAAGGTAGACAGACCTGATTGAAGTATTCAGTCCCATTATTGGTATGCAGGATCTGGATTTGAGTTTGGAATTGGGTTTGGATCATATTGTAGAAGTTAAGGAATGTTTGATACACTTCTGTTTTATCCTTCAACAAGTAGACCCAACTGACACGTGTATAATCATCGATGAATGTGATTAACTATTTTGTTTTGGATCGGTTTGGAGTACGGGATGGTCCCCATAAGTCATTGTGAATTATGGAAAAAGGTTTTGATGCTTGGTATGGGATTTTTGGAAATAAAGTATGATGATGCTTAGCCTTTTCACATGAATTACAATGAAAATCAGAGATGATTTTATGAGGAACGAGGGATGGAAACATTTGAGACATGTAATTTAAATTTGAATTACCTAAATGTTTGTGCCATAACTCTAAGTCATTAGTGCTAGGGAGAGACAATTTATTGCAAGATTTAATCTAATGACTATCACTTTCATCAAGGTAATAGAGACCATCAAGCTCTTTTACACTCCCAATCACCGTCCTTGTCAGCAGATCTTGAAAAAGACAGTGAGTAGCAAAGAAGTTAACTTGACATCGTTCATCATTAGCTAATTTGCTCACAGATAGTAAATTACACTTCAACTCTGGAACATGTAATACGAAGTGAAGAGTGAGTGTAGCTGAGATTTTAATGGAACCAATTCCAGTTACAAAAGACTCAGAGTCATCAGCAATTCGCACAATCACTCCTTTGGTGATGGGAGTATAGGATGATAAGAGAGCCTTATTGTCAGTCATATGATCCGAGGCACCTGAGTCAACAATCCAACAGTTCCCTGTACATAATTCTTTTATCATAGCCAAGGTTTGAAAGAAATTACCTCTCCTGACTACAATGGTAGTAGGTTTTGTTGTAGCCTATAGTGTGGCTAGCATTTCCATGATTTTGTGTAGTTGGTCACTTTAAGATGATTCTTTGGAAGTTTTAGTCACGTAACCTCTGTCTTTCCCTTTTTTTGGCTTCCAGTCAATAGGTTTACTATAGAGGTTCCAACAAGTGTCCTTTGTGTGCCCATATTTCTTATAATGATCACAGAATGGACATCCTTTAGAATCTCTTTGTTCTGTAGATCGAACAGTAGATATGTCATGAGAACTAGATTCTTTAAATGACATACTGCTAGATTTGAATAGAACAATCTCACTAGCTCAAATTTTCAGAAATGACAGATTTGTCCTTTGAATTTCAAAAATACCAATTTAGTCATCTGAATTTTAAAATGACAGTTTGGTGCTCCAAATTTTGCAAAATAACAGGCTGGTCCTGTGAATTTTGAAAATGACAATTTGGTCCCAATGCGTTGAATAATTGAGTGGTGGTTGTAAGTTGATTCGCAGCCTTTTGTCTATAACGCGTTCTCCCTGTCCAAGGTCTGAAACTGATCTCCCCAAGCTTCAAGTCTCTCTCTCGATCTGGTCTCCTTTGCAGCCTCAAACTCGCTCCCAATCGTCAGTAGAGACAGTGTTTCCGGCAAACCAGAGTGTGATCTTCGGCGGTGTGAAACCACGGAGGAAGGACGGAGATCAACTTCGAAGGTGAGTGATTGTCTGGGATCTGTGAGTGTTGAAGGCACTTGACGGTGTGATGGTAAATCTGAGCCTGACGGAGGAGGTGGCGAGCTACGATTTTGTAGAGGAGTAGCCCAACGACAAACAAGCGGATGAGGCTAGAAGTCACTAACAGTCTGGAGACAATGAGAAGACAAGTAGACTGTATATACGATCGAATCACGAACTCGACGATTCCAGATCTGTAGAGCAACTACGACGTCAGCTCAGATGGTTAGAACACTAGCGCCGGCGGTGGCTCCTGGTGGTCCTTCCTATTGTCTTGGCTGGCCGTGATTCTGCTTTGAATTTTGAGGAAGAGCAACAATTTTGATAAACTCCGGATGATAAGATGGCCCGATTTGGAGGAGTGGGAATCCTGAAAGAACTGACGATATCGCCGGAGTTTGGAATCACAGTAGGTCGATGTTAAAGAACACCGAGACAGCACTAGACTATGTTGAGGACATTAAGGATGCCGATGCTGGTTCTGGCAGATACTGAGAACACAGAGGGTGCAGTGAAGGAAACGGGTATGAATTAACTATTCTCTCCTATAAAGCTTTGATACCATGAGAGAATTAGAAGATTGAATTTTTGTTATATTGCTTGATAGATTACATACGCATGTATATACACATAGGATATAATAAAATATTGGAATATGCTCCAACACAATACTGTACAATCAAGACTGATTACTGCCTATAATTGTGGATCTTAACTTTCTCTTGAGTTTCGGTGATCTTGACTTTTGGTGCTTCTACAAGCACTCTATATCTCCTTTACCAACATAGAGGCTACATTAAAAAAAATTTCAACATCTACTTTAACCCCGTTGAACACCCATTCACATATGCCTTCCATATCTACAACAAATAGCATCATTGAGTGTTTTCCCTTCCTCTTTTATCCCTTTATTATTAAGAAACATTTCCACACACCATTTCTTGAAGTTAACAATTTGATCTTAATTAATGATCAGAGCTAGGGAACATCCAAACTAGTATCTAGCAGCCCAAGGACATAACAAAATTAAGTGCTCAATACTTTCAACTTCACTGTCACATACCAGGCACTTACCTTTCACAACACACTCTCTCTTCATCAAAGCTTCTTTCATTGCCAAAGCATCACTCAACAGTTTTCACATGAAATGCTTAACTTTTGGAGGCATGTGTAGTTTCCAAATACACTTTCATCATCGAGAAGGAACCTGATATGAACTACTTGGCCTTACATTGGTTTTGACCACTTCTCCCTCCCTTACTACATGATAGCCTGATTTGACAGTATACATCCCATCTCTGCACTTCAACCAAACGGCCTCATCTTGCTTTATCCCATTTGGAATGCTCATCTTCAAAATCATCTCTTTTTCATTAGCAGATGTCTTTCCTTATATACCACTGAGATTCCATCTGTCATTTGAAATTAGAGCACTCACTTCTAGTTTTCATCACTCTCACTCAAAGAGTCACTGTGCAAGCTTTCATGAGGCAATCCTGGAATCCACCCATCTATCCCGACCTTCACACTATTATTCCATCCCACTTTCCAAAATAATTCTTTCTTTAGTAATTCCCTTCCCTCCAGAATGCTAATCCACCCCTAAGAAGCCTTCCTCCCTTTTGAGCCTCCATGAAACTAGTTCTTGGAAAATATATGCCCTTTAACACCCTACTCCATAGGTCATTTGGTTTTGCAATAAGCTCCAAGCTATATTAGCAAGGAAAGCTTTGTTAAAAGCTTCTAAGTCCCATACCTCCCTCACTTTTAGCCTTTGACAACAAATCCTAGCTCCTTTAATGCATTCTTCTTGTACTATTAGGATGTAATTTATTAAGTAATTTAAGGCTTAAAGAAAATCTAGAAGCATAAAATTAAGAGAATAGTGGAACATTGGAATATGGTTAAAAACTGAAGATAATATATTTATTAATACTGAGTTGAATTTTATGATAATTGGAAATTACCATGTAATTATTTGAATATAGAAAGAGTTTAATAAGGATTTGGTGGGATTAAATAAAAGTATTTAAAATATTTTCCCACCTAAAATATTATAGTTATTTATATATTATAGAAATTTTTATTTAAGTAAAATACACAAATAGAGATTAATTATTTAGACTTTTGGAGAATGTAGGCAAAATGGAAAATGGTGGTTTGTTAAGAAAAATCATTTTATATGGATTTTAAATATAGTTGTTATATACACACACATCCAATAAAAAAAAAAGAAAGAATAAAAAGTACAGAATAAATGCATTTTTTTAAATATGGGATCCACACTCCTTTATTTAACGGATGCGGCTTTCCTCCTTTTCCTTTTTGGTCCGCTGCGCTCCTTTTCCTTAAAACGGTTCCGTTATGGGCAAAAAACTCAAGCCCCTCACCTTTTTTTTTTTTGAAAAATAGTATTCATCATCCTGAAGTATTTTTTAATATCAGTCAGTACTCTATATTATTTTTTTAGTATTATTCAATATCCTAAATTAATTTTTAGTGCATCCAACATCCTGAAATATTACACCAAACACATTATAGAGTATTGACTGGGACTACAAAAATACTTCAGGATACTGGATAATATTGAAAAATTATTTAAGGATCTTAAAAAAATATTTTAGACATTCTGAAGTGTTTTTTAAGTACCAGTCAGTACTCTGCAATATTTTTTTTCAATATTATCTAATATTATGAACTAATTTTTAGTGCACACAACATCCTTAAATATTGCACCAAAAATATTTCAGGGTACTGACTGACACTAAAAAAATACTTTAGGATACTGGATAATACTGAAAAATTATTTTAGGATTTTAAAAAAATGTTTTAGGAAACTGACTGTGCTAAAAAAAATACTTCAGGATGGTGAATACTATTTTTCAAAAAAAAAAAAAAGGTGAGGGGCTTGAGTTTTTTCCCTAAAACGGCATCATTTTAAGGAAAATGAGCGCAATGGACGAAAATAGAAATGGAGGAAAGCCGTGTCCTTATTTAACACCTTCATTTCCTACTCCCTCCCGCCTCTCATTCCTCCGTCTCCTGCAACCTCTTCTTCGTTCTCACTTGCAGCAGCTGTAGGTCCTCTATTAATGGAGGTTTCAAATGTTTCTAAGCTCTATTTCATGCCCCAAAAATTTCCCAACTTCAACACTTATTTCCTAAATATTTTTCTACTCATTGAGAGCTTTCTAAAAGTATAAATTTTGATGGGTGCAAAGCAAGTTTGAAAATCTGGGCCTGAAGCAAGTATGGCGTTTCAACGAATAAGAGCCATAGGCTTGTAGAGGTAAGTAAACATTGACATTTAATTGATTTAGAATTTTTTTATTTCATTAATTAAGAGATTTAGAGTTAGGGTTTGAATGTTAAAGAAATGTTATGATTGAAAATGATAGTTTTACCGCTTAAACTTGAGTTTAATGGTTGTTTATGTATTAATGTTTAATCGGTTTAGAATATTGTTAAAGCTTGTAAAATGAAAATGAGTATTTTGGTTGAAAACCTAAGTTGAAAAAATTAGGGATTTTGATCCATTTGAATTATTATATGTTCATTATTGGTTCAAATGAGTTATTGAAATTTAGAAATGATAGGATTTGATATTGGAATGGGGAATTGGATATTATAAGTGAGATTTGGAAGTTAGAAGTAGAATTGGAGACTGTATATAATTAAATTGATTATTTATTTAGCAATTAGATTGATGAGAAATTGTATAATAATTATGTAGATTGAAGTTAAATTGTTTGGTGTTGGTAAATTGGAAGCATTTAAGTGTTGAAAAAATAAGCTTAGAGTAAAGGTAACCTTGATTATTCTTTTATATACTTATCAACTGTGTGTGTGTGTGTGTATTAAATGTTTTAGGATTTGTTGTGCTCATGGAGGGCATGATTTGGAATTTTATATTTGACTATAAAAAAATGATAATTCGTAGCGGTGTATTTGTAGCGATTAAAATAAACTGCTACAAATATCAGTATTTGTAGCGGTTTTAAACAATACCATTACAAATTTGCAATGGTATGCTTCGCGCCAAGTGGTGCGTGGGTTAGGGAACGCGATTTGTAGCTGTTTACAAGACATAACCGCTACAAATTTTGGCGCATAACTCGCGCCAAATTTGTCGCAGTTATTTTGTAATGGTTAGTTTATATTAACCGTTACAAATGTGGCGCCAGCTTAGCGCGAAGCTAGCGCGACTATTGTGGCGGTTCTTTTATAGCGGTTTTTACGATAGTAACTACTACGGAATTTAGAGAGCCGGCTTTTTGTTGCGGTTACAGAGAACCGCTGCAAAATTTAACTCATATTTGTAGCAGTTATAGTGTATAACCGCTACAAAATATAAATATTTGTAGCGGTTAAATGGATGAAACCACTACAAAGTAATATGTAACTTTGTAGCGGTTTGAGACAAAACCGCTACAAATTGAACATTTAAAATTTGAAAAATTTTAATTCCCGCCAACGGTTATGAATATTTGTAGCGGTTTCTCAATACTAACCGTTAGAAAGTGTTAATTTAAAATTTGAATATTTTAATTCTCGCCAATAGTCATGAACATTTGTAGCGGCTTTTTTAACATAACCGCTACAAAGTGTTATACATTGAAAATTTGAATTTCAAATCCTATCAATGGTAGTGAAATTTTGTAGCGGTTTTCATCGTATAACTGCTACAGAATGCATTTGAAATAAATATTTATAAAAAAAAAATGAAAAAATGAATTTGTAGCGGCTTTAAAAACCGCTACAAAGTATAAATATTTGTAGCGGTTTTACAAACAAAACCGCTACAAATTGAACATTTGAAATTTAAAATATTTTTATAAAACAAATTCAGAAAAATATTTATAGGGGTTATAAAACCGCTACAAAATCAAATAAAACCGTTACAAGTGTGAAATATTTTTATATAAAAAATTCAGACCAATATTTGTAGGGGTTATGAAACCGCTACAAATGTGAAACCGCTACAAATAATGTCACATAAACCGTTACAAATATCAACCGCTACAAAACTTGTCACATTAACCACTACAAGCACTACGCAAATCCCTATAAATAACCCCAACACACCTTATTTCAAACACTCCTCCATTTCTTTCTGCCCTTCTTCTCTTTCGTTTTCTCTCATTTGAATTTTTTTTAAGAGCTAAAGAGCTGAGTAAGGTGATCAAATATAGTAAAAAAAATTTCAATTCTTTGATTTCAATATTTTTTCCCCTCTCATAATATTTATACTCATTATCTGCACATTCTCAATAATATTACCTATATAAAGTTTATGCTTATCTAACTTAATTTAATCATTCTTTATAAATAATAACTATTATCATTTAAGTTACTTAAATAATAAACTATTCAACACAATATTATAACAATGGACTCAAATAATTGTATAATTTTAAAAAAAAAATCCAAAATTTTGTAGCAGTTTTAAAACCACTATAAATTTAATCTCAAAATAGTATTAAATTTTCGGCGCCACTTTTGAAATTCCTATTTGAATTTAGTAGAGGTTTTCCAACCGTTACAAAATTGGAGCCAAATTTTCATTTTTCATTTCCCGCCACGCGAAATTATGGCGCCAACATTTGTAGCGACTTAGTAACTGCTACTAAATTTGTAGCAGTAGTTGTAAACCGCTACAAATACGTTTGCAACAGTGGATTTTGTAGCGGCTTTTACAACCGCTACTAATGTCATTTGTAGTGGTTAAAACCGCTACTAATACACATTTTTAACTGCTAAAGTTAGATTGTTTGGTGTTGGTAAATTGGAAGCATTCAAGTGTTGAAAAAAATAAGCTTAGAGTAAAGGTAATCTTGATTATTCTTTTATATACTTATCAACTCTGTGTGTGTGTGTGTGTTAAATGTTTTGGGATTTGTTGTGCTCATGGAGGGCATGATTTGGAATTTTATATTTGACTTAAAACTTATATAAGGTTAAGGTGCAAGTTTACCTCAAAAGTTTTCACTGCGGAGCAAGTTTACCTCAAAAGTTTTCGCTGAGAAGCAATGTTACACTGAAAGTTTTTTTAGGTTTAATGTTGCCCTGAAAGTATTAAAATGGAGCAATGTCGCCTTTTATTGTTAAATTTTTTTTAACGGTCAACGTTAGTTTTTTAACTATATAGGGCAAGATTTCTACGTTTTGAAACTTCCGGGGTGATATTGAACCTAAAAAAACTTTCGGGGCAACATTGTTCCTTAGAGAATACTTTCCGGGGCAAATTTGAACCTTAATCCAACTTATATTGATAAAATTGAAAACTATTCTAGCATGCATGTATGTATTAGAACTCATGGTTACGTATTTTGGAAACTGTTTAAGCATGCTTGTGTGTTATGATGAAAATATCATTTGTTATAAATGATTCGGAAATGATGCTATTTGTTATCTTAATGATGATTGAGAGGATGTATTATTTGATAAATCTTGTTTGGAACCGTACTTATGATTTGCAACTTGTATATACATATCATAATTGTGATTGTTCGTACTTGATGCACATGGATGGATATGGAGTGGTGATGGGAGTTATTGTGTATGTAAATATCACGTAGTATGCCACTACTCAGTGCATAGTAAGTGGCAATTCTCAAGGCCCGTCTCTAATGTTTTTCCTTTGGTCGGGAATTACAACGAGTTCGGTAGACAGTGACACCTCCTTGGTTTTATCAAAAGGAGGGGAGCCATAGTCCAACATGACGAGCTAGCGATCTTGACCAAGTAACGCCTCATGATTTGGAATCTTGTGTAATCCAGTTAAATGGATAACTCATTTGTTAGCTATAGCTCCAGTCAATGGTTATAAGGCTGGTCAAGGGTAATAAAGATGATATGTGCATCAATCATTTGCTTGGCATGTTATATATTTTATTTATGATTTGAATATGATAAAGCTTTTGTATAATTATTTTTGTAACAAGGTTTAGACATGTTTTTTATGAAATATCTTGTGAACAATATTTGGAAAATGAAGTATGATGTTCAATCTTTGGAACTATTTTGGGAGGGGGTTTTGGTAACTGAATCGATAACTAGTTTGTAAAAAGTTTTATGTAAATAATAATAAAAATAAATTATTGTAAGTTGAACTTGATTTTAGAACCGTATGTTCTTGATCTCAGTTTGCATGTATATTTCTGAATAACCAATGGTTACTGAGATCCTTAGATCTTATGGTTGCTATATTCACATTTTTTTTCAAGTGAGAACTGAATAGGGCTACAAGGAAGTTGTAAGATGTGAGCCTAGTTGTAGACTCTCATTAAGGTTCATCTTACATGCACATGTCATCATTTGTCATTCCTATTTACATATGTAATGCCATGATCAAGAAGCCATTTAATTATGATTTATGAATTTTATATAACACGAATATTGTGAATTGTGATTTTGGAAACTTTTCATTTAGGTGTTTGATTGAGATATTCGATAAAATAAGTATTATCATTATTGGGTGGAGCCTAGTTGCAATCATTTTGGGATAATGGATTTGGATCAATAGATTTAATAAGTTTTGTCAGGGCTTGTGGAACGACTATTGTCATGTTGGGTTTCAAATGCCTAAGGCCTAATTGTTTGTCAAAGATCCTTACTTCCGCTGTGTTTGAAAATGGTTTATTAAATTATTTTGATTAGATTTTCAATCTTTTTTTTTATAAAAAAACTATTCAATTATGACATATCCTTTTCTATCATGGTAATCTGTGTTGTTTGGTTTTTAATCCTTTATTACTATGGTAGTTTACTTAAACAATAGTTTAAATATGGTTTAGAAATCAGAATGTTTCACAACCAAAATTTAGATATCAAGCCATCAATTTCCAGACAACATTTATTAAGGAAAAGGAAGCTTGACATAGGGTAAACTGGGATTGAATTCGCAACCTCTTTAATCAACACTTCTTTCCCAGTAAAGATAAAAAATTTGTGTTTCCCACCTTGAAGTTTCATGCAAATTTTGCTTTTGACAAAAGTAAGAGTAGCCACTTTTAACCTACCCCATGTTAGGGGCAAGCCTAGATTCTTGCCCAGGTCATTTAATGCTTTAATTCCTAACACTTCCTCAACTCCACTCTTAACTTTCGGTATAGTGTTAGCAGAAAAGAATATGAAAGACTTATCCAAGTTCATCTCTTGCCCTGAAGTTTCACTGTATAGGTTCAGTATTTTTTTTTAAGATCATGCAACTCTCTTTCTTGCTTTAATGAAAAATATGGCATTATCAACAAAATAAAATGAGAGATCATTGGTCCACCCTTAGACAATTTCAATCCCATCAAATCACCTCTATTAACATGATACTTCACCAACAATGAAAGCACGTCAATAGCAATAATGAAAAGGTAGGGTGACAGAGGATCACCTTGCCTACCTCCTCTATTAGGCTTGATCCTGGCCACTTTCTTTCCAGACACAAGTAGTTCAAATTCCACAAAAAGTCACACACTCCACTATCCATTTTACCCATGTAGTGAGAATGCCCATTCTGAGCATTATCACCATCAAGAATCTCTAATCTACATGATCGTAAGCCTTACTTAGGTCAATTTTCAATGCCAAATCACATCTGGTTCCAATCTTCCTTCTTTTCAAATACTGAAACTCCTTATGAGCAATTATCACACTATCCTAAATCAATCTACATGCTACAAAGGCTCGTTGTTGTTCTAATATATATATTTACTTATCACCCCTTTATCCTAGATCTTTGCAATGACTTTATAAGAAACATTGCAAAGACCAGTGGGGCGATATTGACTCACTGGTTTAGTTTTATCAACTTTAGGCACCAAGACAATATGAGTCAAGTTAATTTTATTCAAATCATAACCTCCTTCAAAAATTTCTCTTACCATAGTACTCCCTGCGGTCCTAAATATAGGACAAAGTTTGTAGTGCAATTTGCACTACAAACTTTGTCCTATATTTAGGACCGGAGGTAGTAGTAACTTCCTCTTTCACCTCACTCCATGCTGACTGGTAAAACAATGCAGTATAGCCATCAGGACCTGGGGCTTTCATATATTCCAAATCATGTATGGCATCTTTAATTTCTTGCTCAGTAACTGCTCTAGTAAGTGCTGCATTCTCTTCACCAGAAACTACTTTCTTCACATAACTCAGTGTCTCTTCCATTTGCTCTTGGACATTAGCTATGAAAAGTTCACTATAAGACTTTTCAAACATACCACTAATTTTCTCAGTATCTTCCACCAAAGCTCCCTCATTAGATTTTAATTGCAGTACTTTATTTCTGAGCCTTCTTTGTATCACAATGGTATGAAAAAAATCTAGTGTTACTATCACCAAACTTAGTCCAGTTCAGCCTAACTTTTTGGCACCAGAACATTTCTTCCCAATCCCAAGCTTCTTCAATTAACTTCATCATTGCTTCAGCTTCAAGTACCTTCTCCTTAGACCATGTTCCCTCATAACATTCCTCCAGTCTCTTCCTCAAAGCATCAATAAGTTTCCTATTATTTGGAAACTCACTTTTGATCCATTGAATCGACACTCTTCTACATTTACTTAGCCTTCTAACCAGATTATCCACCTTATTACTATTTCTTTATATTGAACATGATTAATTGGTACAAGAACCATACACTCAATTCTTAACTTAACTCTGAATGATTTACAATGAAAATGGGATACCTATTTATATTAAACTAAACTCCTTATAATAATACAAAGGTCAGAATTGGTGTGCCATACTAACCCATTTGTCTCCCACCTACTCCCTCAGCTACCAACCCCCCTGTCGTCATTGCTCTGTTTCATTTTCCCGGGGCTGGACAGAACTCATCCTCAAGTTGGAATCAACATCATCAATATATGGAGACAGATCCGAAACTTTATGCTTGAGTAAAAACAACTTGGACTTCTTTTTGATTTTAATATGTTTATCGGGTGGCAAAGGTTCAAGCTGAATCTTCACATCATCCTTCTGGAAGGAATACGTGTTTGCATAACTGTCGTATAGAGCGCATCGATCATATTGCCTTGGTCTTCCCAGAAGAAGATGACAAGCATCCATCAGAACAACATCACACCAAACTTCATCATGATACCTTTTACCGATAGAAAAAGTAATAAGGCATTATTTTGAAACTTTTACAATACTTCCTTTGTTAAACCATTGGAGCTTGTACGGGTACGGATGGTGGTAAGTTGGTAGTTGCAACTTCTCTACCATGTAGTTGGAGACTACATTTTCACAGCTTCCGTTGTTAATAATGATGTCACAAACTTTACCTTGAGTAGTTAGTGAGTATGAAAAATGTTGTGACGTAGTCAAGGCTCTTCTTCCTCTATAGCCATGTGCAAGCTTCGTCTAATCACAAGTATTTCACCGTGATCAGGAGGAATGACTTCTTCATCAAAAATTGGCTCTTCATCAAAAACTGGCTCTTTGTCTGGCATAAACTCCTCTTCTTCAAATACTGCAGAAGTTTCCCCTTCAATAATGGTAACAACTCTACAAGTAGGACATTCTGAAGCTATATGACCGAACCCTTGGCATTTGAAGCACTTAGGTGCTTTGGAGCTAAATTCCTTGGTAGCCTTTGGTGGAGGCTTGCTTGAAGAGTTAGACTTATATACTTGTGTAGGCTTGCTTGAAGTATTATGTTGATGCATGTGTGCTTCATGTCCATCAAAAGGAATTTCGATGGAGGAAGATAGTTGAAACGAAAACCTTTTAGGTAATTGTTTCTCAATATGGATGGCTAGACGAATGACGTTATCTAGAGTCCAGTATTGTTGGAGCTGTACTGGATGGGCAATTTTGGTATTTAACCCTCCGATATAACGAGCTATTATTTGCTCCTCCCTCTCTTGGATATCACACTTCATCATGAGCTTCTCAAATTCCCGAGTATATTCTTCCACATATATAGCCTTTTAGCGGAGATTATGTAATTGAAGAAAATTATCTTGATAATAATTTTCTGGAAGAAACTTACGGGAGAGCTCGCATAGCATCTTGTCCCACTTTCGGATCTTACTTTTTCCTTCTCTTTCATGCCTTTTCTTGAGATTTTCCCACCATATAAAGACATGTTTCTTTAGTTTGATAGCGGCAATTTTAACTTTCTGCTCATCAGGAATCTCTTTGTACTCAAAAGCACGTTCAATGGTTTGAAGCCAATCGACGAATTCGTCTTGTTGAAGTCTTCCCTCAAATTCAGGTATGTCTACCTTAATGTCATTAAGGCGGAATGACTGTTGTTGAGGACGGCGATGGTAGTCAATGGACAACGAACTATTGTTATATGAATCATCCTCTGGATATTCACTGCGAGATTCTAGCATGGCTTGCTGCGTTTGTACAGTGATTTCCAGTTCCTGTATCCGGCGTCTCATCTCATCTATCTCAATCTTGTGTGTGTTTCTGCGTCTTGGAAGCATTTTAGAATTGTTCTTGTGAGGTTAGGTATAGGGTGGAAGGGTAGGATTGGTATTTATGGAAAAGTAAGGGATAAAATTGGAAATTTTGGACAAATAGGTGTCAAAATGTAATTTGGTAGTTTTCAGGGGCTCAAATGTAATTTTGGCAGAAATATGGGGTCCAAATGTAATTTCAGAAAATTTTGGGGTCTGAAATGTAATTTTGGCAGTAATCTGGGGTCAAAATATAATTTCAGAAAGTTTTGGGATGAAATGTAATTTTGGCAGAAATATGGGGATCAAATTGTAATTTCAGAAAGTTTTGGGGCTGAAATGTAATTTTGACCAAATTTTATGGTCAAAATACAATTTCTGAAAGTTGGACTGACTGGGATTGTTGACGTGGCGGTTATGACACGTGGCAGTCAACGGGTGGCTGACCTGTCGATGACGTGGCTGATAACGTCATTATCTTCAACCTCTAAACTCCGGCGACTGAGTGAAATTCCGGTGACGTCCATGGAGGCACATGGAACTGTTTCATGGTGGTAACCGAAGCTATTCCTAGGTTTTTCGGCCTTCTGAACATGATGGTGAGGTCGATTTCTTCAAAAAATGCTCTGAGAGTGAAAACTCGATACCCCTTTTCTCACATTTTTTGTTTCTCGCCGACTCCTCACTCTTTCGCTCTCTAGCACTTTGGAACTCAGCTCTAATACCAAAATGTTACAGGAACCATACACTCAATTCTTAACTTAACTCTGAATGATTTACAATGAAAATGGGATACCTATTTATAGTAAACTAAACTCCTTAAAATAATACAAAGGTCAGAATCGGTATGTCTCACTAACCCATTTGTCTCTCACCTCACTAACCCATTTGTCTCCCACCTACTCCCTCAGCTACCAACCCCCCCTGTCGTCATTGCTCTGTTTCGTTTCTGTTTCATTAACCCATGTGGTATTAAATTTAAAGAGCTTAGGAACTCCTTCATCTTGAAAACAACAATCAACAATAATCAAATGAGATAAAATAACTATACTGTTCCTGCTTTTGTAATTAACCGCAGGTCAGTTAATTAATTCATTAAAAAGTATATAATACGTGATCCATAGCTATTTGTTTGGAGAGCAGCTCATGAAACTTCGTCCACTAAACACTGCATGTGAAGCCACGAGAGGGCTGTTGTTGGCTTGTGAGAACCTCATGACTCCCAGGAATTGAAGGATCATTCATAGGGTAAGATGAAAAAGAGACTAAGCTCATTCAATACAAATGAAAACAAAATAAAGAAGAGGATAACTAGTGGGGCATCAAATCAGGAAGGAGCTTAGCTGCTACATACCAACTATCACCATGCAGGCAAGTGAACAATGGAGAGAGCCTTGAACTTTCATTGTTAGCGTTGGGTCATGTATGAGTATTGTTTAAACTTCATGGATAAAGAAATTTTGTTTGAGGGGATGGGGAATTGAGAAGAGGTTCCCAAAAGCCCTTTGTTATTATTTATTGTCTGTTTGTTTGTTATGAGGAAATGGCGGAACTTGAAATATAATGCATGATAGATCCTCATGCAGTAGTGAGGAGGCAGGTTCCTTAAATTTTGTACCTTCGAACAACTATACATATGGCGTCTGTTGGCCTGTCCCTCTCAAATATTGGCACACCATTCTCCACTTCATCCCCTAAATCTGCTTTTCATCAACTTTATTTATATAATATACATCCATATATGGCTCATGCTACTTCTATTTCTTCACTGTATTAGTATGCTGCTGATATAGTACTATTATTGATGACTAATTCACCAAATTTAATCTTATTGTCCTAGGCCAGAAGGACATTTTTGGTATGCGAGTGTAAGCAGAGTACAAAAAACCGGACCGGACCGGCCGGTTCGACCGGTTGAACCGGGAATCGGTCCCTGGTCCGGGTTGATCAGTAAACCGGTCAGAACCGGTTAAAACCGGTAAAACTGGTGGTCCAACCGGTTGACCCGGTTTCTTTCTTTTCTTTTTTTTAATTTTCCAAATTTTTATTTTGTGTTTTTTGAGGGCAAAATGGAAAGTTGAAGACTAAAATGAAGAGAAAAATAGATAAAGAAAGAATAAATCTAAAAAAATGAAGAAAATAATGAAAAAAATTATTTAAAAAGATATAATAATTATAGGAAATGAGATATCTTTGCATAAGTATAGGTATTATAACTAATACTAATAGATTTTAAACTTCTTTTTTCTAAAAATCTTTATTTTTATCTATAGAAGTTTAAAAATATATTAATATATATTATCACTAATAAATTATAATATTTTAATATGACCGGTTATGACCGGTTCAACTACCGGTTAGACCCCGGTTGACCCATTAACCCTTGAACCTGTGCTGTGACCGGTTCATTGGCCAGTCCGATTTTTCGTTCCTTGAGTGTAAGGCAGGACACATATTCAGATGCTGTTTCTTTTTTGGGGGGTGTTGGGTGGGGGACACTAAAGGCTAAAATCACCTAATGCGGGTAGTAACCAAATATTAATCAGTTAAATGACACTTTCCAATGGACTAATGGCAACATAAAATTAGTATGAAATACTAAGCAAGCTCATTATCAGGTCCCATAGCTTTCTTGAGCAGCAGTTGTATATTCAGCTTAGGTACCATGGTACATAAGTCAGTTAAATATGGTCATATCAATAATACCATGGCACCAGTTTCCTTAGAGAGCTTAAACCTTCTCATGCTGTCGGGCTCAAAAGATATAATTGCCTCCAATATTTCACTAATAGAGGAAGAACCACTCACAAAGATAGATCTGAGTTAATTACAAAGCACATTTTTCCTATTATATGATTATAAAGTATAAACATTTATGTAGATCATGTAACATTAAATGAAATAAGTATTGATATGTCTTGCTAAAACCAAAATAGCAGACCTTATTGGGGTGGGGTGGACATTATAAATAACGTGAGCTTGACCTCCATAAAAAAATAGTCATCTGGCAGCTGGCAGATGCTAACCCTTGTTGACTGCAACCAAGACCAAAAAACAAATAAACATGCAGCCTCCTTTTAAAAGTAAATTGGAGGAAAATGGTAAAGTGTAGAGGACATAAGGTTATGTTGTTTATAAAAGCTACCTCGGAGGCATGGAAGATTCTGGGTCTACAATACCAGCCAATGGCTTTGGCCTGCTTCCGCCAAGTGCAGAAAGAGATTTCTCATAAACAGCAGTGGTAGTGTTCATAGAAGTCAAGATCCCAGGGCCCTTGATTCCTGTTCCAGATCATTCATCAGCAGCAGATTGAGCAATACATGAAGGACCAGCCTTAGCGTCCTTGCTCTTGTTAGAAGACATCCGGTGCACGAAAGATGCTGCATAGAATATACGGCTCCCATTTATTGACATCAGTCTTAGTGCCTGTGGAAGGCTGATATATGTGAGAAGCAGACGTTGGCTTCCTTGACTGCATACCAATAAACACATTATCATCATTAGACCTTCTATGTTGCTCTCCTCCAGCTGCATTCTGGAGGAGCTGTATATAATAAACACAACTAAAAAATAATTAAAATGAGAGATAGGAGCAAAACAATGTTTCAGTTGTCAGTTGTCATAAAATGTGATTATAGGAGAATAGGAAGCATCTGATAATTCACACCTTCAATAAATGCAAATTTTCAAGAGAATCAGGAACCATTTGGAACGCATTTCTGGAGGAACTCATTGATTTGGGGGTAACCTAAAAGAATGCAAATGCAATTTTTAGGAGGTTTTTTTTATAAAACGGAGAATTAAAATCCTAGGCTAGCTAAGTAAAATAAGATAAACAAGAATTTGATTTAGTTACGGTAGAGAGAATAACCGAAGATTCACATGGAGTTAGCTTTCTTAGCCCAAACAAATTAACTAGACCAAAGGGAGATTGATAAAATATTAGAATTAATAAATTAATCACCTAACTGAAACTGTGAAACCCTCAAGTTCAATAATGTATAATCTACTAGAAAACTTATAATGGAATAAGCACTAATTAATTAAAATCAGTCAAAATAGTTTTAAAATAGTTTTGGGTTTTGGGAATCATGTTTACAACTGCCTGGTTAAACAACTAGATCAGTAACCAACACAATTAAACAATTAAGAAGATAAACCCAAATTAACAATTAAATTAATAATGAAAACTCAATTAATAATCTAATTGACAACCAAAGGTCCCAACAAATGTTTTAAACATAAATCAAATCCAAAATATCAATTTAATCCAAATTAGATAATATGCCCATAATCTAAAACTAAATTTTTCTCTAGAAAACAACTCAAAATTATCTAAAACTAAATAATTTCAAGTCCCGGTACAAATCAATAAAAGGAAAGACACCCTTGTGGTCTTCAAGTGTAAGTTCTAAGTTCTAACTTCTTCCATGCTCCTCCCAAGTTATTTCCCAAATAACTCAAGCTGCCATGAAGATCTTTCATCCTTCACGCCCCATGCAATAATTCACGGCCATCATATTAATTTGTGAACTGTTGGTGGTTGATGGCCGTGGGATTAGTAGATGAAGAATAATAGTATATTACGAAGCAAACTCTCCAATGGTGGCTTGGGGTCAGTATGTGAATGAAGAAAGTGGCAGAAAGAGAGGATAAGGAGGTGGCGATGGATAATACGCCGAACAGCAAAAATACAATCTGTGAGCCTTAGCTCTCAAAGGAGATCCTGCTTCCTTATAGGCGGCAAGGTTAATGTTTACAAGAGAATGAGAAAGCTTAAAGTATAGGATTTGAATCTAATTGGTTTGTTCAAACTTAGCCATTAGATTCTCTTTAAGCTTTTAAAAGTAATTTTGCACTATAAGATTTTTTAATATGCTTTTCTTTAACTTGCAAGAATTAAATAAGATCGTGATCTATTTGAAAATATTAATTCATCACAAAATAGATGATTAAAATATTAACAATTTAAGCTCAATATTATTATGATAAATTTATATTTATATTATTTCCTAAAATTGGCTAATGATTCAAATATTTTCTAATAAATTCAGATTAGCCTAAAATCACTCCCAAAATAAATGAATAAGGTGGGATAAAATATATAAAAATTATACTTTAAAAAATGAAGTAGATGATACATGGACTACAGGGGATAAATTTGTACCTCAACAAAAATGACGTAGATGATATATGGAATGTCAGATCAGCATATTTGATCAACTAACAGTTAAAATTAATTGGGATAACGGTCAAGAAAAAATTGCTCCATTTTTTACACTTCTCAGGAAAAATTACCCTACAAAAAACTTTCAGAGCAAAATTGTCTCTGGGTGACATCTTCCAAAACAAAATTGCCCCTCAACCCATAATAAAATAACTCAGAATAATTCACAAAATCCATCTGCCGAGCATAATTGTAAGACTACTCACCAGTCAGTGAAGCAACTTACTTTGAATTCCAATGAAAAAGTCGAATTGCCAGGGAAAGGTGACCTGCAATCACATCTGTCCTAACTCCAGCTTCAGCTCGGGTCTCAGGCCCAGCATCGCACCATCTACATTTGTTGAAAGAAAAACCGGGAAGATCACTCCACTAGGATAATCCGTTGCTTCAAATCCTGATTTATTCATCTTCATTTTCTGTCGACTCCACTCGTAAGCGAACACAATTTATCTCACATTAAACTCCTCGCCACACATAGACCGGAAGTTTGCACCTAGGCATATGCTATTGTTAACAATTTGTATGAAACAGTTTATTGACCCACTGACAAACAAGAGGATGGCTATAGTAGAACAGCTATGAAGAAAGTAACTAATTCTCTTGCGCTAAATAAATGTGAACTGATTCACAAATATTCAAACTGTCCGTTACTGCTCCTGCAAGTAATCAGATAGCAGAAAATATCCCTTCACGGCTTCTTTATCCTTTTCTTAATATTATCCATCAAAACACTCAGCGCTGGAGACAGTACAGCAATTTCTGATGAGCTTCTATATTTGGCAAGTTCTTTGGGGTCCTTGACGCCTTTCAGTATATCAGAAAATGCTATGGCCTTCTGCATTATAGATTGTCTTCGGGCATTTGCTTCATCTTTGCCTTCAACATGTGTATTTGGCAACTTAGTAGCATAAGGGGCTTAAGACATCAAGCTGCATAGTGTTCGTGCCATTTCAACCATCCCTCGCTTCTTTAATGCACTATTCATTCTCCGAAATGTGAGATACTGAGGAACTATACCACTCCGTATCATGTCCTTAGATTCTGCAAAAGCCTCTTCCGACATATGCATTTTGCAAAGCAAATGAACCAACATAGTACTTGTGGCTAGGTCCATGTCGTATCCCTCATGCCTCATTTCCTTACTAACTTGAACCGTCAAGTTCAATTTCCCCACTTCACATTGCATCTTCAATACGAGAAGACAAGCAAGCCGACCAAGGGTATAACCAGATTCAGTAATCTTGGCATAAAGGTTCATACTGCCTACATCTTGAAATGTACCTAAAGTAGTTATAGGTGGTGGGACTGGGGATGAAACCCCTATTTATCATCATCTTAAGAATCTTACTGGCACCGACAAGATCTCCTGCCTTACAAAATCCCTTCACTAAAGAATTGCAAGTTGAGTTAGTTGGGCCTGTCTCTAAATCAAGAAAGCGCTCCAGCATCCCCCAAGCCTCTTTGAAACTCCGAGCCTCTGCTAAAGCATTGATTATTGGGTTGTACACAATTGCATTCGGCTCAATTCCTTGTTGGGTCATATCATTAACCAATTCAATTGCCTTTTCCGGCTGATATGAACATAGATCAATACAGTGGCATAAGATACACTACTACAGAATATAGATACTACTATCCTAAAAGACGTCACTTTTTAAAATTGGGACGTCTAAAACATAGGCGGTGGCATTTTTGTAATTATATGTGGGAACTTGGTAGCTTTAGACGTCCCAAATTCAATTTGGGACGTCTAAAGTTTAAAAAAAAAATTTAATATTTTTTTTTTTTACTTTAGACTTCACTTTAGACGTCCCAAATTCAATTTGGGACGTCTAAAGTAAAAAAAAAAAAAAAAAAAATTTTTACACTTTAGATGTCCCAAATTCCATTTGGGATGTCTAAAGTGGTACTTTAGACATCCCAAATTCAATTTGGCACATCTAAAGTGATGTCTAAAATAAAAAAAAAAAATTACACTTTAGATGTCCCAAATTGAATTTGGGACATCTAAAGTGTAAAAAAAAAAAATTTAATATTTTTTTTTTTTACCTTAGACGTCAATTTAGACGTCCCAAATTGAATTTGTGACGTCTAAAGTGGGGACTTTAGACGTCCCAAAAAGTAAAAAAAAACAAATTTTTTTTTTTACACTTTAGATGTCCCAAATTCAATTTGGGACATCTAAAGTGATGTCTAAAATTAAAAAAAAAATTTACACTTTAGATGTCCCAAATTCCATTTAGGACATCTAAAGTGTAAAAAAAAAAATATAATATTTTTTTTTACTTTAGACGTCCCAAATTGTCTAAAGTCAAAAAAAAAAATTTTTTTTTTACACTTTAGACGTCCCAAATTCCATTTGGGATGTCTAAGGTGGTACTTTAGACATCCCAAATTCAATTTGGAACATCTAAAGTGATGTCTAAAATTTTAAAAAAAAAATATTTACACTTTAGATGTTCCAAATTCCATTTGGGACATCTAAAGTGTAAAAAAAAAAAAAATTTAATATTTTTTTTTTACCTTAGACGTCACTTTAGACATCCCAAATTCAATTTGGGACGTCTAAAGTAAAATAAAAAAACAAATTTTTTTTTTTACACTTTAGATGTCCCAAATTCAATTTGGGACATCTAAAGTAATGTCTAAATTAAAAAAAAAAATTTACACTTTAGATGTCCCAAATTCCATTTGGGACATCTAAAGTGTAAAAAAAAAAATTTAATATGTTTTTTTTTTTACTTTAGACGTCCCAAATTGAATTTGGGACGTCTAAAGTCCCCACTTTAGACGTCCCAAATTCAATTTGGGACGTCTAAAGTAAAAATTTTTTTTTTTTTTTTAACACTTTAGATGTCTCAAATTCCATTTGGGATGTCTAAAGTGGTACTTTAGACATCCCAAATTCAATTTGGGACATCTAAAGTGATGTCTAAAATAAAAAAAAAATTTACACTTTAGATGTTCCAAATTCCATTTGGGACATCTAAAGTGTAAAAAAAAAAAAAAAAAATTTACACTTTAGACGTCCCAAATTCAATTTGGGACGTCTAAAGTAAAAAAAAAAATTATTTTTTTTTACACTTTAGATGTCCCAAATTCCATTTGGGATGTCTAAAGTGGTACTTTAGACATCCCAAATTCAATTTGGAACATCTAAAGTGATGTCTAAAATAAATAAAAAATTTACACTTTAGATGTCCCAAATTGAATTTGGGACATCTAAAGTGTAAAAAAAAAATTTAATATTTTTTTTTACCTTAGACGTCCCAAAAAGTAAAAAAAAAAAAAAAAAATTTTTTTTTTACACTTTAGATGTCCCAAATTCAATTTGGGACATCTAAAGTGATGTCTAAAATTAAAAAAAAAAATTTACACTTTAGATATCCCAAATTCCATTTAGGACATCTAAAGTGTAAAAAAAAAATTTAATATTTTTTTTTTACCTTAGACGTCACTTTAGACGTTCCAAATTGAATTTGGGACGTCTAAAGTCAAAAAAAAAAATTATTATTTTTTACACTTTAGACGTCCCAAATTCAATTTGGAACATCTAAAGTGATGTCTAAAATAAAAAAAAAATTTACACTTTAGATGTCCCAAATTCCATTTGGGACATCTAAAGTGTAAAAAAAAAAAATTTAATATTTTTTTTTTACCTTAGACGTCACTTTAGACATCCCAAATTCAATTTGGGACGTCTAAAGTAAAAAAAAAACAAATTTTTTTTTTTACACTTTAGATGTCCCAAATTCAATTTGGGACATCTAAAGTGATGTCTAAATTAAAAAAAAAAATTTACACTTTAGATGTCCCAAATTCCATTTGGGACATCTAAAGTGTAAAAAAAAAATTTAATATGTTTTTTTTTTTACTTTAGACGTCTAAAGTAAAAAAAAAAAAATTTTTTTTTTTTTTTACAATTTAGAGGTCCCAAATTCAATTTGGGACATCTAAAGTGATGTCTAAAATAAAAAAAAATTATTGTACCATAAGTCCCGTCTTGGTATCAGAGCCAGAAGGTGAAGTAGGGATGTAATACTTAGATCTGGATCTTTTTTTATGGCATTAAAATTTTTGTTAGCAGATTAGTATGATTTAAAGATCTGTACTCGATAGCACTTTGTATATAGTTCTTGTTTATCATACATGAGTCCATCCGTGGGTTGAGGTTGCCATAAGTCCCGTGTGTTGAGGCAGGCGTTTATGCCCCACGCAGTAGTGTATGATAAATAAAGATTTTATATACTATAAGTTTGGCTAGACTCAGATCTAAGAAATCCTACTAATTTCTTAACAACTCATTTTAATCCATAAACACTGATACATTTTTAATGTTTATACCACTATGGATCCAGAAGGTAATGATACTTAGGCAAGGGAGAATTACAATTATTGTCATCTTCTTTTCTTTAAGCTTTCTTCGGCCTTTACTTCTTTACTTTCAGCCTTTGTATTCTGCTCTTTATTTTTGTCCCCTATCCCCTGCACTCTTTCCTTTCAGTCTTTTAAATTCTGTCAATTTAAATTTTGCAATTTAAATTATGTCTTTTCTTCTCCGTTCCTTTTCTTCTAAACGCGGTAGTAGTAGCTCTTCTTCTACACCATTAAACAACTCTACGCTAAACGATGAGGAATCAAAGTCTTCAACTTCTAAACAAATTTTCAAAGAAGAAATTTCTTTTGAAAATATAAACCAGAATGTTGACGATTGGGTTTTACCTCCAATTGCCTTAAACGCGCTTTATCAAATGCAAACTCAAGATAAGAAGTGGTTCTCCAAATCTGATTACATAATCAGGACAGTTGAAGAATCAATTCCTATCAAACCAGAAAAAGAAGAATTTTACCTTCTTTCTCAAAAGTCAATTGACAAACAAAAGAAAGATTACAACTTTTTGCACATCGGAAGTGTTCAAGTTGCCATTAAACCATTGATAAGAAAAGGATTAAACGTATCAGGACTAGTATGCCTTATGGATGCTAGACATTATGAATTTTCGGATTCTTTGCTTGCAGCAGCAGAATTTGGACTTCATAATGGTCCTGTCTACTTTAACTGTTATCCAGACAGGATGGCAGATTTAAAGGATGAACATGTTCTTGAAGTTCTTAAACTTAAACTTCAGTTAAACGGTTTGAAAATGAAACCAGGATCTATACCTGCTACCCTAACATATAGGATACAGTATAAGGTCTTAAACTCATCCAATTCCTTAGTTTTGATCCCACCTGATAATGGCCAAACAATAGTCTTTTTATCAGATGAGCAAAACGCAAACTTGACCGTTCCAAAAACAATTATGTGGGATGATGTTGAATTACCAGATGATTGGACAATGGATAAGGCCACAAAGCCAATTCCTAAACCTATATCTCAGGTAAGCAAGATCATTCAAACAACAGATGGAACTGTTAAACTATCTTTTGATAGACCAAGAAGATCTTGTAGTCAGGCTACCAGAACTGAGCCTTCATTATATGAAGACTGTAGATCTGTTAGATCTGAATCTTCAAGATACTCTTGTTCTTCTTTACCTAAACCACCATCTATCATCTACATGTCAGCCCCCAACACATCAACTCCCCAGCAAACTCTACCCAAAACACCATCGGTCATATATGCACCTGCACCACCCATGGTAACCCCACAAACAACCACAAACGTTTCAATTCAAGGAATTGACAATTCTTTAAATATCCCGCAAACAAGTTATGAAAAGGATGATGACTTGAAATCGATCGAGTCTCCAACCTATTCATCTCTTGGAGAACCAGGGGAACCTTTTACCATAAACGTTTTAGAAAGTGTTTTCCAAATTGATAAACAAACTTTGCAAAAGGAATTTTACTCTGAGAAATATACCCTTTAGAGAAAATGGTTTCTACAAAATTTCAAAAATTCTGCTAGAAAAGAAATTCAAGAAAAATTCTACAGATTTCTTGAAAAAATACAAGAAAATATTCCATTCTTTGATTGGTTCAATGTTTATTCAGAAGCTCAAAATTTGGAATATCCTTTCTTACAAACTATCAATATGACAAAAAAACAATGGAAAACTTCTGAAGGTGAAACTATTTCTTCCGAGTTTCTTCCCCCAAAACCAGTGCAAATACCACAATTGGCTGATGACAAACGTCAACCAATTATGGCTGCACCTTTTAAATTTAAAAACATTGAAAAACCCATTGACCCAACGGATATTAAGAACATTGTTGAACAAAACAATTACACAAACCAATACCTTCAGGTATTAGGTGATTATTTTGTTCAAACACCAGTTTCTTCAAGAAAAGTCGAAACTAGAATTGAAACACCGCTTTTCAAACCTTTTCAAATAAACCCAAAATTTAAGTCAGATTTTCAAACCAAACGATCTGATTTTTTAAGAAAGGTTAATCAACAAATTAGCCAACTTCAAACCACTACTGTCCCAGACACACCCCAAACGTCATCAACTAGATCAAAAGATGTTATGACTTTTGAAAAGGATTCCCAAACTGGAGATACAGACTCTAATCCTTCTGAGTCGCAACTCCAAATCAACCATCAACACTGGAAAAAACCTTCAAAACTCTATTACCATAGAGCTAGCCCTCCAGACATTCTGGTTGAAGAACGAATAAACCAAAACTTTAAGTCCTTTAACGCCGACAATATCTATGAATGGAACATAGATGGTCAAAGTGAGACAAACATTCTCCAAACACTTCAACAAATGTCCATGGTAAGTACTACATATCAAACTCAACATGATTATTCAGATGAGATGATTACCAATCTTATAGTTTCTGGGTTCACTGGACAACTCAAAGGTTGGTAGGATAATTATCTTTCTTCTGAAGATAAACATACCATCTTTACATCTATTAAAACTGAGTCTGATGGAACACCCATTACCTCAAACGGCCAACCCATTCCAGATTCTGTAAACACACTTCTTTTTACAATTATTAAACATTTTGTTGGAGATCCATCTATCTGGAAAGATAGATCGGCTGAACTTCTTTCAAATCTTAAATGCAGTACCTTATCTGATTTCAGATGGTATAGGGATACTTTTTTGACTAGAGTACTCACCAGAGATGATGCTCATCAACCATTTTGGAAAGAAAAATTCCTAGCTGGATTACCTAAGTCTTTAGGTGATAAAGTTAGAGAAAAATTTAGAAACCAAAATGATGGCAACATCCCTTATGAGCACTTGACATATGGTCAATTGATCTCTTATGTCCAAAGAACTGCTCTTAAGATTTGTCAAGATGATAAAATCCAACGTCAACTTGCAAAAGAAAAAGCCACAGATAGGAAAGAATTAGGAACTTTCTGTGAACAATTTGGCTTTCCTCCTTGTAAGCAATCTAAACCTCACCGCAAACCTTACCATAAAAAGAAAAAACATGTCTACCAAAGATATCAGCCCAATACACCTCCCCATAGACTTGAAAAGGAATTTCGCTCAAAACCAAAAGTTGATTTTCCTAAACAAACAAAAATTATTTGTTTTAAGTGTGGTAAACCGGGTCATATTTCCAAATATTGTCATTTGACTCGAAAGTTGAAAAAGATTAAGAGTATTGAAGAACCTCTTCTTGAACAAATAAACAATCTTTTAATTGAAACTTCTGAATCTGAATCTGAAAGTAGTTCTTCTGAAGATCTTCATCACATTCAAAATGAAGATCTTCCAGAAAACTCTTCTTCAGAAATTAATGTTATCACGAAGGAACATGATTTACTTCTTGATATTATTACTAAACTTCCAGATTCTGAAAGAGGAGAATATTTGTTCAAACTAAGAGAAATTCTCAATCAAACTCCTACTTCTTCAAACTTTAAACCTCCTATTCTTTTCAACAAATATGATTTAACAAATGTTTTAAACAAGTTCAAACATTCTGTTAGACCAACAACCCTCCAAGACCTTCAGTACGAGGTAAATAACCTCAAAACTGAAATCAGTCTTATCAAACTTCAACAAGACACCCATGCAACTGCTATATCCCAAATACAGGATATTCAACTTGCAACTCAAACTGAAGGGCAACATAAAACACCATCCGATCAAGAAGACAATAATCTTTCTGATCTTTCTGAACCATTTTTAAACTTGATTTCAAAAATATCAATTCAAAAGTTTTATGTTCAAGCCAAGATTGTTATTAATAATGATTTTGTCTTGGACCAAACTGTTCTGTTTGACACAGGAGCTGATTCTAATTGTTTTAAAGAAGGAATCATTCCTACAAAATACTTTGAAAAAACAACCGAAAGGTTTAATGGTGTCAATGGCTCACGCCTAGATGTCAAATACAAAGTTTCAAACGTTGTTATTGAAAATGAAGGTTTAAAGATTCAAACCCCATTTATATTAGTTAAAGATATGGGAACCCAGATTATTCTTGGAGCGCCATTTGCAAGGCTATTATTCCCATATATGACTGATGAAGATGGAATTTCGAAACAATATCTGGGTAAAACAATCTTATTTCCTTTTACTCAAAAACCCAGAATTAAAGAATTAAATCTTCTTTCTTCAAAACAACAACAAGTTAATTTTTTGAAGGAAGATATCTCTTTTAAACATGTAGAAGCTCACTTATGTCAAGCACAAATTAAACAACAAATTCAAACCTGTCTTGCGAAAATCCATCAAACTATTTGCTCGGATTTACCAAATGCGTTTTGGAATCGCAAAAAACATGTTGTTGACTTGCCTTATGAAACCGGTTTTTCTGAAAAACAAATACCAACAAAAGCGCGACCAATTCAAATGACTACGGAACTTCTTGAAACTTGTAAAAAGGAAATTCAAGAACTTCTAAACAAAAAATTGATACGCAAATCTAGAAGCCCTTGGTCTTGTGCTGCTTTTTATGTGAATAAAAATGCAGAAATAGAACGTGGAGCTCCTAGGCTTGTAATCAATTATAAGCCTTTAAACGAAGCGTTACAATGGATTAGGTATCCAATTCCCAACAAATCCGATCTACTTAAACGATTGTATTCTGCAAAAATCTTTTCAAAATTCGACATGAAATCTGGATTTTGGCAGATTCAAATTTCTGAGAAAGATAGGTATAAAACTGCTTTTACTGTACCTTTTGGTCAGTATGAGTGGAATGTTATGCCTTTTGGTTTAAAAAATGCTCCTTCTGAATTCCAGAGAATCATGAACGAAATCTTTAATGATTATAGTCAATTCATTATCGTTTACATTGATGATGTTTTGATCTATTCTCATTCAATAGAACAACATTTTAAACATGTTAATCATTTTATTAAAATTGCAGAAACAAATGGTTTAGTAGTTTCTAAACCTAAAATTAGTCTTTTCCAAACTAAGGTTAGGTTTCTTGGTCATTGGATTTACCAGGGATCCATAACGCCAATTGAAAGAGCAATTCAATTTGCAGATAAATTTCCCGATCAAATCATTGATAAAACACAACTTCAAAGGTTTTTGGGATGTTTAAACTATGTTGCTGAGTTTATTCCTCATCTTAGCAATTTCATTAAACCGCTTCATCAACGTCTTAAAACGGATCCCCCTCCTTGGACGGATATTCATTCAAATATTGTTAAGCAGATTAAACTCCAGGTTAAAGAACTTCCTTGTCTTAGCCTTCCAGATCCTTCTGCTTACAAAATTGTTGAGACTGATGCCTCTGACATTGGTTATGGTGGCATTCTTAAACAACGTATAAACGAAAAAGAGAAAATTGTCTCTTTCACATCTAAACATTGGAATACTGCACAGCAGAATTATTCCACAATTAAAAAAGAAATTTTGGCAATTGTTTTATGCATTTCCAAATTTCAATCTGATCTTTTAAACCAAAGGTTTTTAGTTCGCATTGATTGTAAATCAGCAAAAGACGTTTTACAAAAAGATGTTAAAAACCTTGCATCAAAACAGATTTTTGCCAGATGGCAAGCAATTTTAAGTGTTTTTGATTTTGACATTGAATTTATCAAAGGCACTTCAAACTCCTTACCAGATTTTCTTACCCGTGAGTTTCTTCAGGGTAGGTAGAGAGTGAACCAACAAAATGCCCAGAAAAAAGAAAGAACCTGATGATAAACAAAAGAGTGATAAACTCCCGAGTGTCATGCAAGATGCTCAAAATCAAACAGTCTCTAGCGAAAGTCTGGAGGCGATCATGCAACAACTTCTACAACAATATGAATCCCAAACACAAGGATCCCAGCAGCAAAAGCAGTCTCAAACAGAGTCATCTACTCCATCTGGGTCATCGATCCAGAAACCCCAAACAGAAGCAACCTCTACAAATGAGATTTTAAGATCTTATGAACAGGCATATGCCCAGAGGAAACTTCCAAATCAAACATGGGAACAGGTAGTAAAAAAAGGGAAAAACACAGCCCTTGTACCATTTTCCCCAATGACTAAACAAGAGTATGACAGGTTAAACCAAGCACCCCAAAGTCTACAAGCCTGGCCAAGACCTTCTACTCAAAAACAACTGACAACTGCAGCTTCTTCATCCAAAGCAATTGTCAGTCTACCCCAAACACAAGCCAGCACGCATACGCCTTATTCCCATAAAGAGGCTTATGCAAAACACATTCTACAGGTGGAACCAGAGTTTTTTCACCAAAATCCAAATCAGGTAGCCCTGAATGTCTTTCCTCCAGGATTTCATTTTAGGCCTTCTGATTTGACAAAAACCCGAGAATGGTATGAGATAATACTGGTTCATACTGGGTCCATTTTGATTAAAAGAAAAACGGACAAAAGAACTGGACCAATGATTACTCATTCCTCTCTCCAGATTTTAAAAGTTCTCACCCCTTCCCAGTGGGGACAAAATTTATTAAAACCAAAATTTTGGGAAATTGACTACGAACCCAAAGGATATACTTACTGGGATTATGTTGATGCATGGTCTAATGTCTTTTGGGATCAAAATGAACTTTTTACGCATACTTGGTTTATCTACTTCAAAACAAAAATTGAGTATGATTTTCCTCAATGGTTTGTTCACTGGTGGGGATTCTTTGGTCCTGTACTAGAGATATTACCCCCAAAGGTTGTACAAGCCTTTGAATTCTTTAAACAAAAATTCAATATTGGTGAGGATCCTTTCCCAATTGATCTTCACTATTTTTCAAAATTATCTGTATCCTGGGTATTTGCCTGGAATTACAGATTTTCTAGAACAAATCAAGGATCTACCCTCTTACCAACTCTACAAAGACTTCCCTCGGTAAGATGGTGGGCTAAATTTGACATTAGCAGAATTGACAGTAGAGCAGTTGATAAATGGTTCAAAGAAAATCCTCAGCATCTTTGTATGACGGAACAAAGTAAATTCCTGAATCAAAAATCAAGGATTACGTCTATCTTAGCTGGAACCACAGATAAGGCTAATCTTATCAGTCAACTCAGCTCAATGCTACAAGTTCTACAACAACAAAAAGACCAAACGGCTTCGACCAGTCAACCAGTCTCTTCAGCAGCCTCAGACAATCAAGAGGATGATGAAGAAGAGTTTGTTGTAGATTTAGACGAAGATTAAACACTCGAAGACTTAGAATCATTTTTTAGGTTTTCAATGTAAACATACGAAAGCACTGTAGCACTATACACCATAGTATACACAGTAGCTTTCACCGTATCGTACTGTAACACCATGTGTCGGCAGAAAGTACTGTGCAAACAGTATCAACCGGAACTGTTCCAACAGTAACAAGTCACCGGTCAACTGTTCACCGGAACTGTGTAAACAGTACAGGTCACTAGCCGGTCACCAGTCACACTAAACAGTATCCTCGCCTGTCTATTTAAAGTAGATTCAGTCTCATTCTGAGGCAGATTCGATTAGGCACTTAGAGAGAGAACTAGAGAGAGAAGCTCTGAGCTCCTCCGACGAGTCTCCTCCCTCCGGCGAGTTTCCTTCTTCCCCTTTCTTCTTTTGTAAGTGCTTATGCTTTCATTTCAATAAAATTAATCAGTTTCTTCTAATTTTCTTTGCATCATATCCTTCCCTCCTCTGATGACCCGGGATTAGCAGCATGTTTCCTTATCAATCGTAGGCCGTCTCCTGTTCTCAGTGGTGACACTCCTTACACAACTATGTCCCCTTCAAAACCTCAGTGGTGACCCAAAAATCTTTGGTTGTGTCTGTTTTGTTCGTGATGTCCGCCCTACTGTTACCAAACTGGATCCTAGGTCTCTTAAATGTGTCTTTCTTGGGTATTCTAGGGTTCAGAAGGGTTATCGATGTTATTCTCCCACTCTTCGACATTATCTTGTGTCTACAGATGTCACTTTCCATGAGTCGACTCCATTTTTTTCTATTTCCATTTAATCTTCATCCTCAGCCCACAATTTCGGTCTTGATGATCTATTGGTCTATGAGGTTCATTTACCACTTGTGCACGCCTTTGTACCAGTACCTGCTAAACCACCTATTCAGCATGTTTATCGTAAGCGTCCTTGGGAAAGTAATGACGTCGTTCATGTTCATGGTCCCCCAGTAGTGCCTGCTTCGGCGTCTGATCCAGAATCAGTTCCTCCTGCCACTGACCTGGCAACAGTGCCTAATACTATTGATACATCTGCTTCTTTTGAGGAATTGGCCATTACATCTGCTCCTTCTGAGGAATTGCCCATTGTCATCCGTAAAGGTAAACGTACTTGCGCCTATCCTATTTCTTCGTTTGTTTCTTATAACCATCTCTCTTCCTCATCCTGTTCTTTCATAGCTTCCGTTGACTCTATTACCATCCCTACAACTCTCCACTAAGCATTAGTCCATCCTGGTTGGCGTGCTGTTATAGAGGATGAAATGATGGCCCTTGATCAAACAGGTACCTAGCATCTTGTTCTTTACCTCCTGGCAAGAAGGCTATTGAGTGTAAGTGGGTGTTCACGGTCAAAACCAAGGCCAATGGAACCTTGGAGCGCTTGAAAGCTTGACTCGTTGCTAAAGGCTATACTCAGACCTATGGTATTGACTATTCAGAAACTTTTTCCCCTGTAGCAAAATTGTCTTCTGTTTGTCTCTTTATTTATATGGCTGCTACTTATGGTTGGGCTCTTCATTAGTTGGTGTTACGCGTGTAAATGGTCTATTAAATAGTGCAAGTGTACACTGTCGTAATCAAGTAATATAGAAGTAAGTTGAGTATCGTTCCCACGAGGATTGATCACTAAGTACCAAAATAGGTAATTTTAATTCTATTTAGTCGATCGATTCGTTGGTGATGAAGAGTACGAAATAAAAGATGAGCAAATATGAATGCAAATGATATGAAACAACAATGAGAAAAAGTCCTAGGGATTAGATTTCACTTAACAATTTCCGGATTGAATCACTTATCTAATCTAGCCCAATTTATTCCACATGATTGATAGTCGAGTTTCCCTAATTTAATTACTAGCCTCTTCCAAGGTCAAGCAATTCTATAATTAATTGCTAATCCAATATATTCCTATATGAATTTAAGCAATTAATTATGCATTAAAATTTATGGAACTCTATAAGACTACACAACTCATATGAATATATTCCTATTTCATATGCAAGTTATGGTTTTAATTATAGGGTCTACACACATGTATCTCCTTCCGGTCTCAACATATATATTGGAATCATTCAAACGATGGCCAATCAAATGAAAGCATTAAGAGTAATAATTAAAACTCAATCATAAAGGAAAAATAAAACTAGATTTAATAAGTTAAGATTCAATCCGTTATTAGTAAGCTACGTCATCACCCTAGGAAAATGAAAATTTAGCTCATGATAAAATTAAAAACAACAGCAAAATAAATTGACATTATATAAAACTAAAATGAAATCCTTATAAATACTGCATAAAACTTGAATATTAAATTCTCAAACATAAATATACAACCAAAAGATGCATAAAAAATGTAAAAATCTAGCCGTCCCTTTAGGAGGTAAAACCTTCCATGTAGGTGGCATACAAAGAGTAATACAATCCTAAGCCTTCCAAGATGGAGGCATGCAAGAAAATAATACAATACCTAAAATTAATTCCAAGATGATGTAGTAGTTGGAGAAGAGATGGAGTGATGAAATGGTGTGTAAGTAGATAAGAGAGAAGAGTAATGGAAATGAAATGGTGTGTGTGGAGAAGAGATGAGAGTAATGGATCTCAATTGGTGTGTCAAATGTGAAGGAGAGGGTGGCTATATATAGGGAAAAATGGAGTAAGGTAGATGAAGTGGTAGATGAAATGTGATAAGTGGATTAATAGATAGAATGTGGTAGATGGAGTAGTAGGTGAAATGTGATAGGTGGATTAATAGATAGAATGTGGTAGATGGAGTAGTAGGTGAAAAGGAAGATGAAGTGGTAGATGAAATGTGGTAGATGAAGTAGTAGGTGAAAAGAAAGATGAAGAGGTAGATGAAATGGTTGGTGGAATGGTAGATGATTCCCGCTCTCAATTTTCAAGCAAAAATTCGAAACCCTTGGAGATAGAACTGGAATTTCGTCTCAACATAAAAGTTGTAGAGCTCTTTCTTAGCTTTTTATCCATATAAAGAATGTCCCGATTCGACATCTAGAGCTCCAGATATTGCCTGAAAACTGAAAGAGGGTCTAATTTAGTATTTTCCAAGAAATTCTATTTTATGCCAAAATCATTATTTATTTATAAATTACACCCAAATTTATTAAATTGAGCTCAAATGTCATCCATAAAATCATCATATAAGGGAAAATAAATATGTAAATATTTTACTTATCAGTTGGATGTTAAAAATGCCTTCTTGAATAGTGATCTTCTTGATGAAGTTTACATGGAGCAACCCCTGGTTTTGTTGCTCAGGGGGAGCGTGGGAAGGTATGCCATCTCCAAAAGTCACTATATGGTCTGAAGCAGAGTCCTCGTGCGTGGTTTGACAGGTTTAGCACAGTGATTAAGAAATTTGGTCTAAATCAGAGTAAGTGTGACCTTTCTGTGTTTTATCAGCGAACGGAGGCTGGCATGATCCTCTTAGTGGTATATGTTGATGATATTGTTATTATAGGGAGCAACACTTGGGGAATCTCCTCACTAAAAGCCTTCCTGAATCCTCACTTCCAAACAAAGGATCTGGGTCAGTTAAAATACTTTCTTGGGATCGAGGTTATGAGAAGCACAAAAGGCATTCTCTTGACACAACGGAAATATATTTTGGATTTGCTAAAGGAGATTGGGAAACTTGGGGCAACACCCAGTAGCTTTCCCATGATTCCTAATCATTTCTTGGACATTGATGATAGCATACCATTTTGTGAACTACCTGAGGATGTAAGGAAAAAGGTTGATCCTGAAAAGATCAAGCCGTTTGCCTACCCTAAGAGATACCGAAGATTGATTGGGAAACTAAACTATCTCACAGCGACTAGCCCTTATGTGACCTTTCCAATTAGTGTACTTAGCCAATTCATGACAGCACCAACCATTGCTCAGTAGGAAGCCTTAGAGCATATCTTACATTACCTGAAAAGCTCACCTGGTCGTGGTATACTCTATACAAATCATGGCCAACCAAGATTGAATGTTTTTGCGATGCTGATTTTGCTGGGTCAAAGTCTACCAGGAGATCCACCACAGGATACTGTGTGTTTGTGGGTGGAAACTTGGTATCTTGGAGGAGCAAGAAGCAGGATGTGGTATCTAAGTCAAGTATGGAAGCTAAGTATAGAGCCATGTCTCAGTGCACGCAAGAAATTGTGTGGATTCACCAATTAATGAAGGAAGTTGGTTTTGCCACGTCATTGCCCGCAAAGCTGTAGTGTGATAATAAAGCTGCCCTACACATAGCCTCTAATTCAGTATTTCATGAACGTACAAAACATATTGAGATCGACTGTCACTTTTTACGTGATAAAATCAAAGAAAACTTTATTTCTACAAGGCATATGCGATCTAGTGATCAATTGGGAGATTTTCTAACTAAGGCCTTAAATGGGACTCATGTTGACTATCTTTGTAACAAGTTGGGCTTGATTAACATCTACGCTCCAACTTAAGGGGGAGTGTTATGAACATAGATCAATATAGTGGCATGAGATAGTTGAAGAAGCAATTCGGTGGTGGAGTTTGTTGACTATTCCTCAACTAATCTTTGAATTGTTTCTGTTAATCACTCCTATTCTGTCTCTATTTTGTATATAAATATATCTTGTAATCCTCTCATTTAGATAGATTAGCGTAAATATAATTTTGTATAAGCTCTTTTGCTTACACCGGCAATACCCTTCCACAAGGATGCCATGAGTCACCACACTTGGTCTTACATTCCCCTTCTTCATCTCTGCTCAAAATCTTTCAGCATTTCGAGTTTCTTGGATTGAAACCATCCATTTAGCATAATATTATAAATCCGAAATGATGGGACTCAAGATGGATCCATCTTCTTGCTCTAAAGTAAATCCTCTGAAGCTGCACTGACAGACCCTTCTTTGCAAAGTGAATCCAAACAATGTCTTGAGTAGCCTCATTTCAGAATCAGAATTCATAAATGACTTTAAATTTCTAGCATACTCAAATGTTCGAATTGCAGGTTGTGGCATACCTGAAACATGCCGTCAAACAAGAAATTACAATTAATCAAACTCACGCTAGATCATGCAACAATGGATCATCCAATTCTCCCACAGAGACTACACAAAGAAGAAAATTTTGAAGATACAAACTAGTGTCTTTTTTTTTCATATTTGATCAAAGGTTTCCCATCCTTCTTATGGGCTGAGACCTCTGACCATCCCAATCATCTTCTCCTTTGCTAATTCATTTGTTTTCTACTAAAACAAAAGTTATACTTTTGTCAATATAAAAAGTTCAAATAAATTCAAAATGGTTTCATTGTTTTTATTATCAATTTAAAAACACTGCTCCTTTTCTTTCTTTTTTTTCCAAAAATATATAACTCAAAAAGCATGATCAATAAGTTTTTTCTAAATTTTTTTAAAGTGTAGACTATTCAGCTCCAAATGAAAGGGGATATAACCTCCAGTTGTACAATTAAAGAAACAACCATTAAAGTGAGTTTGATTTGACTTGATTTAAGTTTACAAGAGAAGTTCTATCTTATACAACATAAAATTGCCTCATTTTTTGGCGTAGGTAACAAAATACTAAATTGCATTAAATGTGAGTTTGGCCTATCTATGAATATATTTGATACTGTCCAAGGCCTTGGCATGACTCATTGTGGCGGGGATAACTTAGGGTCTTTTGCCCTTAGTGATGTTAAAAAACATCTCTATGATATCTTCATGGCCATGATGATCTGCCAAAGTACGAGGAGTCCATCCATCCACGTCTGGCTTATTGATGTCTGCTTCTTGCTGCATAAGCAACTTCACTATCTCAATGTTTCCATTGCAGGCTGCCATGTGAAGTGCTGTTCTACCATTGCTTCTGGGCTGTGTCACATCACCACCATATCTAATAAATTTTTTTAGAAGTTCCAAGTTGTTTTGCTCCACAGCTGAGCATGCTAGATACCCTACATCAGCACAAGATATATCTCCGCCATTGTCTACCAGAAGTTTTATCACTGATTCATGCCCTCCCAACATTGCTTCCCATAATGGGATACTTCCATTTAAATCTGCACATACATGAAAAAGAATCCATAATGTTTTAGAGATGACGAGGGTGAGAAATCTCCATTAACAAATAGTTCTAATAAAAGTACCTTTTTTGTTAGGATTAGCTTTATATAGAAGTAGCATAGCCACACACTTCTGGCTACCTCTAGATGCAGCAATATGCTGTTCAAGAAGATATTAAATTGGCAAGTTTCTAGGTGAGACCTGGTGCACATATACATATGCCTAAAACATCGTAGAGGAGAAATAAATTAAACAAATTCTGCAGCTAACCAGTGGCGTCCTTCCATTTTCATCTGCTTCATTAGGATCAAAGCCGTTCACCAGTAACTGTCTCAACAATACCCTATAGTCTTTGTTTGCAGCAAAGCATAGATTGATAGACAAATTGATTATGCCCAGATCAAGTATGACATCCGTCTCTACCAGAACTCTCTCTATCATTGGATCACTTGATTCGTACAAATGCTGCGACAGTTTATAGCGAAAACCACTATAACATAGCCAAAATATCTTCCAGCAGTTTGTTTCGACCAAAAGATTTGATTTTTATAATATGAAAGTGATTATCATATTCACTAAGAGAAGCAAGCAAGACATTTTGAGGAGCATGCAAAGTTATGTTTCAATCTTTCAAAATGGATGCTAGGAGAATGGGCAAGGAAAGGTCTAATACCTAATGTCCCCATCAAAGGAGAGAAATCCTTTGCAAAATTGTAAAAATGGGTCCAAATCAGATACAGCTTAGGTTGTGAAAGCAAAGTATCAGTAGCATGTTATGCAGTTTATTATCTTTGACCAGGGAAAAAGTCAAAAACCAAATCGCAGAATCAGATATAAGGTAATTAGATTAGTGGCCATATTTAAGAACTTAAGAAACAAAATCATGGAAACAAAACGTGAATCTGTTGGTTCAAATATTATATACCTTGAGAAAATTACTTGTGATTGTTGTCCAATCTCCAACGTTTGAATGAGCAAGATTTATAAAAGTGTCGTGATTCAGACGTAAAAACCGGCACAATTGTTTGGTTCGAACTGTGAAGAACTGTGGCCAGTAACATAGCACGCCTATCTCTCCAACTATATCTCCTACCTTTGCCTCACCAATAACCTGCAATAATCGCAGACAACATGAATTGTTAGCTATTGTGACAAGTCTCATTACCATTCCTGTGAGAATGAGACAATGCAATGCAGTGACAATTCACAGAAACTCTCCTTCAAATAAACTTGCCTTTTCTATACCATTATAGAGGGTGACGAGTTCCTGCAGGTCACAAGAAAATTAGAGATAATTTAATTTGTTTGTTTTTATAGAGAAAGGGTTGAAGCAAGACAAATTATTTCAAGTAAAGAAATATTATTTAGTGAACTGCTTGAAAAGAGTGATATTCACACTTCATATACTCCATTGAAAAGAAGCTAGCTAGCCAAAATCGTAACACAACAATATAATCTTATTATTTCACGTGTCCATCAGTTTCATACAATTGGAGTAATCTGATCCAGGATTATGATTTGAGGAGCATCCTTATTTATTTGGCATGGTTAGCCTTATATAGACTAGCAGATACATGTATACTTAAAACCCATATAGAACCCTCTACGTACTTCTTTATAACTCCTAACACATAGTCGTCAAAGCCAATGTCAAAAATGTTCTCTACATGCCACTCAAAAAAAAAATAGAATAATGATAGACCAAAGGACAATATATATAAGAAAATGTAATATCTTACAGCTGCACCCGAAACCAATACATAAAAGTCTGTTGGTTCTTCCCTCTGTAAAATAACAACTTCCATTGGATAAAACTGCTCAAGTTCCATTTCCGCAACCTTTAAAAAGACCAAGACATGCCTGTCAGGTGATCTATGTAGCATCCAAAAG
Organism: Inga oerstediana; assembly: GCA_963210345.1. Lineage (NCBI taxonomy): Eukaryota > Viridiplantae > Streptophyta > Magnoliopsida > Fabales > Fabaceae > Inga > Inga oerstediana. The sequence continues at coordinate 7,356,473 of OY723402.1, forward strand.
ACAGAAAAACAAGAAGCATGCATATAAATTATTGTTCTAGGTACATGCATTACAGTATTGTATTGTATTGTCCAAGAGAAATATATTAGTCAACAGAATGTAAATCTTCTCGATTATGAATGCAAGTGTACGAAAAACACTGTATGGAATGATGCAGTTAATCAAAAATTTTTTGCAGCCTAAGAAAGATTTGTGTTGTTTTCATAAGGAACGACAAAAAAATATTACCAGTTGAAGAAGTAGGTAATTGGACACGCCGTGAAATAAGTATACTTTTTCAACAACAGAAACAAAGAGGTTGTGTAATCTACTGGATTGAATCGCTTTTGGAAACGAACCAATAGAAACCTCTTGACGCTGCGGTTCTTCTAAATCTGTTTCTTGCCCCATAGAAAAATTGGCAAGCATCTGCTCTAGCAAGTATTCATGCAGTTGAACAAAACTTTGAGCAAAACTTGAAGGAGCTCGATCAGTGGGTCTCTGAGAAATAAACTTAAAACTATAATTATTAATACACTTCTTAAAATGAGACATTCCGACACAATAGTTGTGAAGAATAAAATAACATGACACAATAAAAACCTCTTGACGCTGCGGTTCTTCTAAATCTGTTTCGTGCCCAATAGAAAAATTGGCAAGCATCTGCTCTAGCAAGTATTCATGCAGTTGAACAAAACTTTGAGCAAAACTTGAAGGAGCTCGATCAGTGGGTCTCTGAGAAATAAACTTAAAACTATAATTATTAATACACTTCTTAAAATGAGACATTCCGACACAATAGTTGTGAAGAATAAAATAACATGACACAATAATAACCTCTTGACACTGCGGTTCTTCTAAATCTGTTTCGTGCCCCATAGAAAAATTGGTAAGCATCTGCTCTAGCAAGTATTCTTGCCGTTGAGCAAAACTTGAAGCAGGTCGATCAGTGGGTCTCTGAGAAATAAACTTAAAACTATAATTATTAATACACTTCTTAAAATGAGACATTCCCATGCAATAGTTGTGAAGAATAAAATAATATGACACAATAAACTCACATAGTTCCTGGTTCGACTTGTGATATGAAAAAAATTATCGATCATATTTCCTATATGATATCCGTTAAGTACAAGAATTATGCAAAGTAGGTATAAAATGCCAAACGCCATCACAAGATATAAATCACCATAACCAATGGTCAACACGGCCCAATATACTGATGTTACATAGCATCCCCACAGATGCATCTCCTTGCCATCAGCAACTTGGCTAAACAATGGGGTTTTCATGTCATGATTTGCGGCAAGAAAATATAAAAAGCAGGCTGCTATATGTGCGCTCAACAGTGACACCTACAAATGAATCAAAAGCATGATCACAAGATGGATTGTCTCTATTGAGTGGCAGTTTAAAGTATGAAACTAAATTTGACATTAAATAATGGCACAGCAAATACTCACACATAACAGCTTTGAAAAGCAGACCCAGATGTAGTTAGCATTACTGTCCTTTTCTAATATGATACGTGGATACTTTATCAGTCGCAATACAAGTCAAAATGGTTTAATTTGCAAAAACAAAGCAATTGTCCTTGAATACAATATGTCACATTACCTTGCAAAAACCTTGCAAAAAAAGCACCGACTCTACGGAGGTGCCAAAGACGCAGCATGCTAAAGAGCACATATTCCTTAAGAGGTGGGGCCAGTACTTTACAAGCAAGTTCAAAAGGGACGGTAGAGATGACATCAAAGAAGAGCCAGGTTTTGGCGTATCTCAGTGCAATCAATTTCGGGTTGTCAATAAACATATTAGAACTTTTGTCGATATAGCCAACAAAGAAGGTCACAACAATGTCAATGGCAAAAAAGCCGTTGACAACATTATCTTTTATGGCATGAGGACCCTTAGATTTATTAAGGAATCCAAATTCAAAGGGGCAAACCCAAGCAGCATAGAAAACTAGGAGGAGCAGAAAGAACTGCCAGCATCTGCAATATATAACCATAATTCATTAATAACAAGTTAGCGTGTGAGAATCAAAAGAAATAACGCAAAAGCAACATGCATTAATTAACCCAGGAAGATAAACTGAGACTGTAAAATCTTCTAGGATGGGGAGTAGATCTTCTAACAAGCGTGTTTCTAAGCCTCCCACAGAATCTCTCATCATAACCGTCCAAATCATTGAATGACTCATAGTGTACCACATCATCAAGTGTTTGTATTATATCTAAACCGTTTATTTCAAGAAACAAAATATGGCTGTCCATATCTAGCATCTTCAAAACACATCCACATTGCCTCAAATACATCGAGCTTATGCAAGTTCTGGCTGAACTCCGCAGGAAAAAATTCGGCTCCTGCCCCACCATCGTCAGTTTTATTCTTAGAAAAATGGTGAATTAAACGATTGCTTGCAATCAGTATCAGCCAGGAAGCAAAAAAGGGGGGTAAAGAAGGAATACAGAGTCCAGATATTCGAAGAGAATATCAATTCTTCTTCTTAATTTTCGTGCCTATTTCCTCAATAGAAGAAACACTTTTAAATGGGAGCATATATATATATAAATATATATATATTTGTGTGTGTGTTTTTCTACTCTATGAATGAGCAAATGATTTAAATTTGACGTTCAAACTGTTTGGAGGAGAATTCTCCCACAAGAAGTGTGATACGGAAGCAATATGAGAAAAATGAATTGTGTATATTATTGATAAAAACATCTGTATATATACAAAATAAACCATCTAATGTGTAAGCCAGCTGTACAACTGATATTGAACATACAACAGAAAATATTTAACAAACTAACAAATAAATACAACAGAAAATCTGTTATTCCCTTGACACCCCCCCGCAAGCTGGAGCATGGATATTTTGCATGCCCAGCTTGGAAATAAGAACATGAAATCTAGTTGAATGTAAAGGCTTGGTAAACACATCTGCCAGCTGATCAGGAGAACGAACTGGGAGAAGATGAATGATATTAGCTTGAAGTTTCTCACGAACTAGGTGACAATCCAATTCAATATGCTTGGTTCTTTCATGAAAAGTAGGATTGGCTGCAATCTGAATGGCAGACTGATTATCACAGAAAATGAGAGCTGGATCAAGGTGAGAAACATGAAAATCAGTCAAAAGGTAAAGAAGCCATTGAGCTTCACAAGTGGTAGCACTTAGAGCACGATATTCAGCTTCAGAAGAAGATTTAGATACAGTAACTTGCTTTTTAGCCTTCCATGAAACAAGGGAAGAACCTAAAAAGACAGCAAAACCAGTAACAGAGCGCCTAGAATCAATGCAGCCAGCCCAATCAGAATCACTGTAACATCTGAGTTTCAAATCAGAAGAGGAAGAGAGAAACAAACCAGCACCAGGAGATGACTTAAGATAGCGTAACACGCGATGAGCAGCCTGCAGATGAACATCCCTAGGGTCAGCCATGAATTGACTGAGCTGCTGAGTTGCAAAACTCAGATCTGGCCGTGTGGTTGTCAAATATTGAAGACGACCAATGAGACGACGGTAAGCATGAGGATCATGCAAAGGAGAACCTTGATGTTGAGAAAGCTTTAAATGGGGGTCCATAGGAGTAGTGGCTGGTTTACAAGCTAAATAACCACAATCTTCAAGAAGTTCAAGAGCAAACTTTCTTTGAGAAAGAAAGATACCATCCTTGGACCGGGCTAACTCAAGACCAAGAAAATAACGTAACTCACCAAGGTCTTTGATGCCAAAAGCCTGATCTAACTGCTGCTTAACAGAAGTGATCTCAGAAAAATCATTCCCAGCCAAAACAACATCATCAACATAAACCAAGATAACAGTAAAGGATGAAGAAGAAGCCTTAAAAAACAGTGAATGATCAGAGGCAGACTGAGAATAACCATAAGAAAGTAAAGCAGCAGAAAGCTTGGAATACCACTGTCGACTAGCTTGTTTTAAGCCATATATGGACTTCTGTAATTTGCAAACCAGATTAGGAGAAGGTGGTATAAAACCAGGGGGAAGATCCATATAGACTTCTTCGGTTAAATCACCATGTAAAAAAGCGTTATTAACATCTAATTGATGTAAAAACCAACCCTTGGCAGCAGCAATAGAAAGGAGTAAACGAAGAGTTGTCATTTTCGCAACAGGGGAAAAAGTATGAAAGTAATCAACACCTTCAGTTTGGGTGTAACCCTTAGCAACCAAACGAGCCTTATGTCGTTCAATATCACCATTAGCTTTGAACTTTGTACGATAGACCCATTTACAACCAATGGTCTGTTTACCTGGTGGTAAAGAAGTGAGTAGCCAAGTCTGATTATGTTCAAGTGCAGTAATTTCTTTGGACATGGCATCTCTCCAAACAGGATTTTGAACAGCTTGTCTATAGGTAGTAGGGTCAGAAACAGAAGAAACAGACATAACAAATTGTTTATAACCAGAAGCAAGAGAAGAATATGACAAAACAGAAGACAAAGGATACCTAGAAGTACCTTGGGCTGATGATTGACCACAAGCTGAAGAGAGGGGTACAATGGTAATCCTGCAAATATGAAGGGGGAATGCGTGGCCTAGAGGAACGACGAAGAGGAGGAGAAGGTAAAGAAACAGTGGCAGATTCGGGTGGAGAAGATGAAGAAAGAGAAGTAGGCAAAATAGGTGAAGAAGGAGGCAAAATAGGGGAAGAAATAGAAGAAGACAGAGGAATGTCATCATCCAAAAAGGAAGGAGTAGACTGAATAGAAGGAAGAGGAGATGGTGAAGAGGGAGTGATAATGCCATTAAGATAAGGAAAAACCAATTCATGAAAAACAACATCTCTAGACAAAAAAATTTGATGAGAAACAAAATCAAGTAAAATGTAAGCTTTGGAACCAGCAGGTATGCCTAAGAAAACACACTTTCGTGCACGAGAATCAAACTTGGAACGATGATGAGACAAGGTTGAAGCAAAGCATAAAGAACCAAAAACTTTAAGGGAGGAATAAGAAGGGGGGAAAGCAAATAATTTTTCAAATGGAGTTAAATTGTGAAGTAAAGGAGTGGGAAGACGATTAATGACATATGCAGCATGCATAATAGCAAAGGACCAATAGACAATAGGAATATGTGATTGAAAAAGTAGTGCACGAGCAACATTAAGAAGATGCTGGTGTTTTCGCTCAACCAAACCATTTTGTTGGGGAGTTGCAACACAAGAGGTTTGATGAATGATACCTTTAGAAGCATAAAAAGTAGGCATAGAAAATTCTGGACCATTATCGGTGCGCAGAACCTTAAGAGAAGTGGAAAATTGAGTTTCAATTAAGGCAATAAAATTTTTAAGTTGAAGACGAACTTCAGATTTAGTTTTGAGGAGAAAGACCCAAGTATAACGAGAATAATCGTCAACAATAGTCAAAAAGTAACGATAACCTTGAACAGAAGGGACAGAAAAAGGCCCCCAGATATCAGCATGAATAAGATCAAAAATTTTATTGCTAGAAGATGTGCTTACAGGAAAAGAAATGCGTTTCTGCTTAGCAAAATGGCAAGTATCACAAGGAAGGGAATGGGGAGTACATTTAATATCAGGAATGTATTTTTGTAACAATGAAAAAACAGAATCAGATACATGGCCAAAGCGATGATGCCAAAGAGTAAAGGCTGAATCAGTAGAAGTATTGGCCAGGTGAACTTGGGAAGAAGGAGACGAACCTTGCATATTTGCATTTAAAATGTATAACCCTCCAATTAGCTTAGCTGTACCAATCATCAGCGAAGGCTGGAGTGAGTGAATCTGACAAGAGGAAGAAGAAAAAATAAGTGAGTAATGAAATGAAGAAACCAAACGCGACACAGAAATAATATTGAAGGCAAAAGAGGGAAGGAAAAGAACATTCTGTAACACTAAAGAAGGAGAAAGAATAATGGTGCCTGAAATAGTAGCAATAGCATTAGAACCAGTGGGAAGACTAACAGAAACAGGCTTAATTGAATGATAAGAGGAAAACAAACTAAGTGAGGAACAAACGTGATCAGTCGCTCCTGAATCAATGATCCAAGTAGAAGAGTGTGAGGAGAACGAATTACATATACCTGTGATAGGACCACAAGTAGACACATGATTAATAGCCGATGAGGAAACAGGAGTATTAAGTAGAGACAAAAGCTTAGTATATTGATCAGCAGAGAGGGAAGGAAATCCTGATGGAGGAGCCGAAAGAGACGAGGATGCTTGAACAAGATCAGAATCTTGAGTAGTCACATTATTTACCACAGGTGCATGACCAGAGAATGAACCACCAGATGACCGAAACTTAAATCCAGGTGGAAAGCCATGCTTGCGATAGCAAGTCTCCTCGGTATGACGTGGTTTGCCACAGAAGGTGCACTGCTTGTGTTGCCGAGAACCAAAAGTCATAGGACGAGGAGATTTAGCAGCTAGTAAAACCGAGGCATCAGTAGAAACAGGGATATGCAACTCACGTTCTTGCTGAAGAACGATAGAAAAAACACGATGAATCGGAGGCAGAGGGTCCAGAAGCATAATTTGTGATTTAACAGGATTGTATTGCTCATTTAAACCTTTCAAGAATCGAATGACATAATCTTCATCACGATGATGAAGTGCAACAGTTGTGGATCCACAATCACATGCTTTAAGGGGACGGATATTGGAAAGCTCATCCCATAAAATTTTGAGGTGAGTGTAGTAGTCACTTACACTGAGACTGCCTTGTTGCAGATTGAATACCTCCTCTTGAAGCTCAGCAACACGAAAGAGATCTGTCTGAGAGAATCGCGAACGGAGGTCATTCCAAATCTCAGAGGCCCGATCGAACCAAAGAATGCTTCTGGCGATGCTCGGAGAAAGAGATTTCGTCAGCCATCCCTGGACCAAGTTATTGCAACGCTCCCACGCCGAGAATAGAGGATCACCGGCCGCCGGCGGAGCAAGAGAGCCATCAACGAACTTCAATTTGTTTTTCGAGAGAAGAGCCATACGCATAGCTCTGGCCCATGTGTGGTAATTCGAACCGGTGAGTGGAGGAGAAACAAGAACCAAAGCCGGATTCTCGTTGGGATGAATATAGTAAGGACTAGCTTGATCGACGATAGGATCGGAAGCCATGGAAAAAGGAATTAGGGTTGAAACGAAAAGGGAACAGGTGAGAAAGGAAAGAAGAAATCGAAAGGAAGAAAGAAAAGGGTACATGAAACCCAAAAAAAATATCAAGTGGCTCTGATACCATGATACGGAAGCAATATGAGAAAAATGAATTGTGTATATTATTGATAAAAACATCTGTATATATACAAAATAAACCATCTAATGTGTAAGCCAGCTGTACAACTGATATTGAACATACAACAGAAAATATTTAACAAACTAACAAATAAATACAACAGAAAATCTGTTATTCCCTTGACAAAGTGTGTGCTGATTTTTTTAGAGGTGATATTTCCACTTGGCTCACGGAGCAGCTGAAGAGAAAAACATTAGATGACACCCGGAAAACAGGATTTTGCATCACTCTTGGGAAGTTCAAAATCGTCGCATTTTTGCCAATGAAAGACACACAGTAGATAGAATACTAGTAGACATTCGTAGCAAAGTAGCTCATACAGTTAGGCACCAATTTTCTTTTAATTTCCGTTGTACATTCTAGTTCACAATTTTGTACTTGTACAGTTAATTTAGTAATGACAGCTTCCCTTTCCACTCAAAAAAAAAAAAAAAGCCATGCTAAGAAAAGCAGAAATTTTTCAGAACCGTCAGAGAGGTCCATTATCATCAAAATCGCAATTAGATTGAATGAATATATGCCAAGCCATCAAAATATTAAGCACGCATTTCCGAACTAAATTCCCAAGTTTGAGTCATTAACTGTTTGATAAGACGACAAGCTGGAGGGTTCTAATATGCTATATCAATGAACCAAAGAAGTTCGACGAAATTACCGTTTAAGGGATATGGTAACAGCAGGCGGTGGTCTGTGAAGAACGTGTCAAGGGAGGATCCAAAACGGAATAGAGAGCTTTTTTTTTGCCAAAGGCGAAAAGCTAAATGATCCGTCTAGATTAATTAGACGAATAGGATTAAGATATTCTGAGAAAAATGACGCGCAGAAAAAAGGAACCCTAGTGCAGATGAGGTGAAAAAATTCTATAACCTACAACGAAAAGGAAAGAGAATAAAGCTTAAACCTGTAACAAGGGCTGATAGGAGAGATGATGAAGGATCGGAGCTTGAGTCGGCGATTGCTGCCGGTTGCTCGCAAATGCGATCTCTTCCTCTTCCTTGCCCTCGCCCTCTGTTTCTTATTTTTTGCCATCTCTCTAATTCAGTACCAATTGCTGCGACGGCGATTGTGTGTTCTGATTAGCTTTTGGAGAATAGGTAAGTATATGAGAGGAGTTTTATCTCGATTTATGAAAAAATACTTCTGAAACCATGATTTTACGGGTAAAAGAACACACACATGTAAGCGAGGATTTGGGTTTTCCCGTTCTATCACAATTCTTTTTCTCATAATACGGTTAAAATTTAATATTTGGTAAAATTATTATTTTATAGGGAAAATTCCAAAAAACGACACTCAAAATACATAAAGAACAAATCAGTACAATGAAATTCAGAAATGACAAATCAGGCGAGTGTCAGAAAAATGAGGAATCTGTCTTTTTGAAATTTCGGCCAAATTACGAAAATGCCCTTCATGCACACTTCAGAATAACAACATGATCATCGGAATTAACACCTTCGGATTCGGTATTAACACTTCACTAGTTTCAGGGCCAATAACAACACTCACCTCGCCATTAATACCTCATGATTCGCCATTAACAACTCCGATGTTGTTATTGCGATTGAGGGCTGAAGGGCATTTTCGTAATTTGGCCGAAATTTCAAAAGGACCGATTCCTCCTTTTTCTGACACCCGCCTGATTTGTCATTTCTGAATTTCGTTGTACTAATTTGTCCTTTGTATATTTTGAGTGTAGTTTTTTGAAATTTTCCCTATTTTATATATAAATAAATAAATTTAAGGGAAAGTTAAATATTTAATATTGAGTTAGATGCAAATTTATCCTAAAAGTTTTTGCTTAGCGGCAATGTTACCTTAGAATTTTTTTAGGTTTAATGTTGTAACAGGAAGTATTAAAATGAAGCAACGCCGCCTCTTATTATTAAAAAATTAACAATCAACGTCAATTTTTAGGGAGTAAAATTGTTACGTTTTGAAACTTTCGAGTTGATATTAAACCTGAAAAAACTTTTGAGGCAACATTACTCTTTAGCAAAAACTTCCTAGGTAAATTTACATCTTAACTTTAAATTTTTTTTTTTAATTTAAAAACTTTAAAAAAGGGGGTTGGGCTCATCTACGATCCAAGGACAAGGCGAAATCTTCCTTCCTCCTGGGTTATACCAATGTTAGGCAGGGTGAGCTATCAATTACCCTCAGGTGTTACCTAGATACCAAGAGCTAGGATGTCTCTCCAGCGTCTCGACCAACTCCAAGATTGAACCCCCTCCCTTTGGTGAGAGTGTTTGACCCGTTTGCCAGTTAAACCTAAGGACGTGGGGTAACTTTAAACTTTATAGCTTCATGTTTCGCTTGGATTGAGAGAAAATGAGAGAGGAAAGAAAAGTGAGGCGGAAAATGGGGATGGAAAAAAGTTTTCCTTGCTTGGGCAAGGAAGAAAATGGAGGTGAAAGAAGAAGTAGGGAGGAAGGTAAGGTGGGTTTCATAGGGTTTTTTCCTCTCAAAATTTCTCTCCAAAAGTGGAGAGATTTGAGGAGAAAAATTGTTGCCCCAAATTGCCCTTTAGATGATTGCACCTAGAGCCGAGAAGTTGGACCGAGCCCGTTAAGGGCTGGGCTTATGATTTAAAGTCTCTAAAAAGAGTTAAGCTAAAAAGGATAGTCCTGTAGGGCCGTAAACTTAAATAGGCCAGCTGGTTTAAGCCAGCCAATTTTTTTAATTTTGTTAAATGACTACAAGTTGAGTTTTTCTTTGAAAAAAATGGTTTTTAAAAATTGGAAATGTTTTTCAAATCATATAATATTTCTATTTGAACATTTTAAAGGAAAAATTGATTATATCTATCTTATTCTTAAAAGCAGGTTGAAAGTAGGCACCACAACATGCCATGTCAGCCCTGCATTTCTTTCTAATACAATTGCGGAAATTAAAAAAATTCCTCCAGATAATAACTATCATAATACCAATACTCACGTTCCACTATTGCCTCCTAAAAACCTCCCACTTTTTTATTGGTTAATCCCTAAAGGCTATTTTCGAATTTTAGTTTAATTACAAATTTAAATTTAAACTAACCAGCAGATAGTTGGAGAACTAACCGATTTTCTCATTTAAAATATAAATTAAATTAAGATATGATCAATCTATACAAAACATGTCATTCTTCATATTCCTTTATTATTATTTCATTATTAAAGGGTGTTTTCGAATTTAAATTTAAATTTTAAATTATTTAAATTTATTTTTCGAATATGAATTTAAACTAGCTAAGAGAATATTGTGGGATTAACATATTTTCCACATTTAAGAGTAAAAAATTAAATTAAAATACGGTGGACTTTGCAACCATGAGTGTTTGCTTACGTACGTAATGATACATTTGTCTTTATTTTCTTATAATGCTTACACAATATCTCATTACTTACATCAATCATATTTCCTCATATTTCCTCAGGTTTTAATCTGTCTCAGTCTGAGTTACACAATCTTGCTTTGATTGAGCTGAAACATGTTATGAAAAAAAAAGGGAAAATCACTCCTAGGTCCTAAAGAAGGAATATATTATCAGAAAGGTCCCTCAAGGTTGTAAAACACACTCAACAGGTTGTTAATACACACTTTAAAGTTGTAACCAGGGACCTTTCTGATAATATCTTCATTCCTTGGGAACTAGGAGTGATTCTCCCAAAAAAAATGGTAGAAGTTTGTGTGACTCTCCAACAATGCCTTCTTTTGATGCTCCAGCCTCTACTTTGGTTGGGAATGATTTATACTAGGGATTCTTGCGGTTGGTGATGGTAGTGTGCCAACAGAAGATGATACCGATGATTTAATCACCATCCCGAGTGAATTCCTGTTGCAACCCAACACAAATGCATTAGAGTGCATTATACATTCAACTTATCCAGATTTGCTACTTCACTTACATGATAAGTCGTACTTCCGTGATAGACCCATTTTGACATCTACATTATCTGTAGTAGATGAAGTTAATAGTGTAGTGCTTCAGATGCTTCCTGGTGTCGAAAAGATTTATTTAAGTGCTGATAATGTATCTAAATAGGATGGTACCCTTGGCTCTATTACAGATATGCACCCGGTTGAGTTATTGAACTCAATCTCTATGCCAGATCTTCCAAACCATGAGCTTCGACTGAAGGTAGGTGCCCCCGTTATATTACTGAGGAACATTGATAAATCCATTGGACTATACAATGAAACTCGATGAATTGTCACAAGATTAGAAAAACATGTCATTGAAGCTAACGCTATATCTAGAGACAGTCCCTCAACCAATGTGCTCATCCCACGAATCACCATCACACCTTCATATTCAACTTTTCCATTTACCTTGTGCAGACGACAGTTTTCTAGTTATGCTTGCATTTGCCGTGACAATTAATAAGAGCTAAAGTCAGAGCTTGCTTAATGTTGGATTATATCAGTTATATGTTACAGTCTCACATGTGAGACGAAAAGAGGGGTTGAAGATTGTTATTTTAAATGCAGAAGGGAAACCAACAAATCAAATTTTAATATAGTTTATAAGGAGGTTTTCTACAACCTTTTACCCTAGATTATATAAATAGATGTTGTGTGAGTTTGTTATTTTATATACAAAATACTAAATTACTGACATGCTACATCTTTTAATCTCAAGCTTGTGTGCCCGCGCGCGGGTCCTGAACTAGTTCTTATTAAAAAGCTAAGAGAAGCTTGTTGATGACATTATAGCTAGTTAAAAGCTTTCTAATTACTTTTTTTAAAAAATATTAGTCATTTTTTAGGAATATTTCATTTGGTTTTTAATATTTTCCCCAAAGAAATTTTTACTTATAAAATATTGAAATGAATATTTTTTATTGATCTAAGGCAAAAAAGGAGAACATTTTTTTAAGTGTATTTGAAGAGGTTCAAATATCATGCAAACTATATCAAAAAGGAAATTAATAACACACACTGAAACATGTAAGAAAATAGAGTTTCTATCTTGGGAAGAACTTTGTTTTAAGACAAATGGTTATTTATTCTATTTATCAAAAAAAGATAAAACATTTAAAACATTAAAAATATTTATCTTAAATTAAAAATTTTAGTGTTTTAAAATAACTGAGCATGATTCACAAAATCCACTGCCTAATATAATTATAAGAACACACACCAGTCAGGGAGGCAACTTACTGTGAATTCCAATGAAGAAGTCAAATCCCCCCCCCCCCCCCCCGGAGGGATGATGCCCAATAATCAGCGAGTTTTGGCAATATACCAGCAAAAGAAATCTGGAGAAAGTTGACCTGCAATCACATCTGTCCCAGTTCCAGCTTCAGCTCGGATCTCAGGCACAGCATCGCACTATCTGCAATTCTACATTTGTTGAAAGAAAAACCGGGAAGATTATTCCCCGAGGATAATCCATTGCTTCAAATCCTGATTTATTCATCTTCATTTTCTGTCGACTCCACTCGTAAGTGAACACAATTTAGCTCATATTAAACTCCTCGCCACACATAGACATGTAAGTTTGCACTTAGGCACATGGTGTTGTTAACAATTTGTATGAAACACCCACTAACTAACAAGAGCATGGCTATAGTAGAACATGTATCAAGAAAGTAACTAATTCTCTTCCGCCAAATAAATGTGAACTGATTCACAAATATTCAAACTATCCGTCACTGCTCCTGCAAGTAATCAGATAGCAGAAAATATCCCTTCATGGCTTCTTTATCCTTTTCTTATAGATTTCTTCGGGCATTTGCTTCATCTTTGCCTTCAACATGTGTATTTGGCAACTTAGTAGAATGAGGGACATAAGACATCAAGCTGCATAGTGTTCGTGCCATTTCGACAATCCCTCGCTTCTTTAATGCACTATTCATTCTCTGAAATGTGAGATACTGAGGAACTATACCCTCTGTATCATGTCCTTAAATTCTGTAAAGGCCTCTTCCAACCTATGCATATTGCAAAGCAAATGAACCAACATAGTACTTGTGGCAAGGTCCATGCCGTATCCCTCATGCCTCATTTCCTTACTAACTTGAATTGCCTAGTTTTTAATCAGTAATTTTACTTTGCAAATAATCAAAATATAGCAATTTTACCTCTCGCCGTAAAACTTATTAAAGGTCAACATCAACGTTTTAACATTTAGGGTGAAATTGCTACTCAAAAAATTTTCAGATATTCAATGCTGCTGAGCGTTTACTTCATAAGCAAAATTGCACTTTAACCAATGTATAATTACATGGTGCAAACAAGAAACTTTTTCCCACTAATATGTCTGATTAATTAGAAGATGTATTTTTAATTGTTACAGTTTGAAAAAACATATACTATTAAATAATTGACTGTGATTGTCTAGTTTTGTTTTAAAATCAATAAACCAACTGGAATTCTCTTTATGAGTGATGTACACGATTTTATCTATTTATAATTTTGTTAAATATGTGAGTGATTGCTCGATTCAATTATGAAAGAAGCAACAGAATTAATTACAAAGCCACCCAAATAAGCTGAAACAAGTTTGTGCAGAAGCTGAAGTATATGCAGGGTATAAAGGACCATGAGATGATCAAATAGATGGAGAAAAAGGTTTGTTGAAATGCTTCAATTCACAATGAACAATTCCGATTACTCTTACAGAACAACATATATTGCTTAAAATGAATTATTGACACGTCATATATATCTTTAAATGCCATGTTTTTCATGAATTTTTGGCACTCGCCGTCCCCTGTTTTTGCACTTGAAGAAACAGAGAGCAGAGCACTGTAATTTAAGCTCCAACTTAAATAGATTTGGCAACTTTAAACTTTTCGAAATATGATCCTATACTCAAAATCATTACCCGTCTGATAAACTAGCTAGAAAGACTTTGATCAAGATATATACAAGTCACCATGTGCAGTGCAGGCGTTGTAATAGTCTGCCTATATTGATCTTGAATTCGAGATGATGAGAAAGATATGAGGAAATGCACAACTAGGGGATCAGCTGTTTCACTTTGTTTGGGTCTTAGACGAGTACAAGTTATTCAATTTTAAAACTCAAATCAGTTATTTTATTTATAAGAAAAATCAAATCCCTTTCCTCCGGTTGGCAAAATTCCATTGTCAAAAGACTGTATTTACTGTGGATCACGTTAAGAAGTGTGAGTCATGTGGGAGTGTCGTTAGTTAGAGCGATGAGTGGAAAGAGACAGCTTTCTTTTATTTTCTTCATCCTTGGTGGGAACCATCCCATCTTGAGCTATAAATTCATGGGGTGCTTATCCTAATCTCATAAAGTGGGAGAAATAAAAGCACCCATTTTTTGTGGATAGCTTGAAATGCATATGACCGGACGTTGTTGCTGCAGTATGGAAAATTTGGGGCAGTCAATGTTGAGTGAGAGATTCAATGAGTGATGATACAATGGGGTTTGACTTATCGGCCCTATCGATCAATTACCGAATCCTTTTTTTTTTTTTTTTGTTAAAGAAAAGTTTACCCCTTTTCTTTCATTAAGCGAAGGTTTTCTCTCTCTTGGGTTGTGTGTCCCAAAAACTGAGTGCAAGGAAGACACAGGTCAACGCAACCTTCCACCGGATTGGCCACCGGGTTCAGATGGTGACGGTCGGGAATCGAAAAAGAAAAAACCTGAGGAAGTGCCTTCTGTGATAATGGGTGATTACATGGTGGAAAGAGATCAGGTACTGGAACAGCGGACAGAAATTGTAGAGTGCTGTTCAAAAGGAATCAAAGAAAATGATGAGCATAGTGTTGCGCGAGTCCAAGTAGGGTCATATAAACAATCGTTGCTGGGGTTTAATGGTACAGCGAATGATGGTTTCAGTATGGAGCCAGAGGATTTACTTCTTGAAGAGGATGACATATTCTGGAAAATGCCTGAACCGAGAGCGGAGGTGAAGCGGTTGAAGGAAATCTACCCAGAAGTTCAGATTTCTCAGAGTGAGTATAATGAATGGTGTAAACCATCGAACTTTTCCTTGATTATCACCGTATTAGGGAAACGATTATATATGCTTCAAACATAGTTGATTAGATTGTGGGGGATGAGTGAATTTGAATATTGATATGCCCAATAATTATTTTGTGGTAAGATTCACTACCAAAGAACACTGGCGTACCTTTTACCTAAAAATAAAAAATAAAAAGGAACACCGGCGTACCCATTCTAGGAAGGTTCTGTATGGAGGCCCTTGGGTTCTTTTCCAATTACTGAATCTTTGTGTGGGTGTTTGATAGACTACCAAGCTAGAAATCACGCTGTTAATTTAGGGGATTGAGTTAATCTGATTTTATTTTATTAATATTTATTCTAGAAGTTTTAGTAGTGGTTCTAGTGGTTTGTTAAATTTTAGAATTAAATGGAGCTAGTTAAGATTATAAATTGAGTGAAGGTATTTTATTTATTGAATTAAATGCATTCAAGTATATTATTTTTATGAGTCGTGGTTAGTGATCCTAAATTTTAGGGAGTTATGGTTATTCTTTTTATTTATAAATATTAATTTTTGTTATATGTAAAAGTAGTCTAAAAAATATATGAAAAATAATACAGAATTACTTTTCTAATTACAGAAAATTCTTCATAAGCTTTGGTAGTATAAATTATGGCTCATCTTTCTATTAAAAATTTATCTTATTCTTTATTATATGATGAGATTAGATTCTAATCTCATAATCTGATAAAGATTTATCATTTTAATTTTCATCCTCTTACTATTTTATCTTTCCTTAAAAAATCGGTCTCTACTAGTGTTGTATAACTATATGGGCCATGCTTGTCCGTACTGTCCTTTCCGCCACCGTGGCTTTGGGGTTTTGAATTCTCGACTGAAATGAGACAAAATATTATTATCTTTAGTTTTAAATATAAGACATAGTTAATTTTTTTTTTGGAGAGATTAAAAAGATTAAATAAATTACTAAATCATATCAAATATTGTGTATGATTAAGTGCTCGTTTGGAATAGCTTATTTTTAGGCAATAAGTGCTTATAAATCGTAATTCACGGTATACAAGGTAAGTATGTGAGAAGAGTTTTATCTCAGCTTACGTAATAAGGACTTATTTTTTAAAAAAACGTTGAACCAAACAAGCCTTAAATTATATATTAGTTTATAAGTTAGATAGATTAGTTTGAAGAAAAAACAAAGAATGCAAATAGTTTAAAGTAGTTTAATTAGTTTATAAGTTGTGTATTTGGCAGCTTAATGAGGGACATAAGACATCAAGCTGCAGAGTGTTCGTGCCATTTCAACCATCCCTCGCTTGAAGCACTATTCATTCTCTGAAATATGAAATACTGAGGAACTACACCACTTCGTATCATGTCCTTAAATTCTGCAAAAGCCTCCTCCAACCTATGCATTCTGCAATGCAAATGAACCAACATGGTACCTGTGGCAAGGTCTATGTCGTATCCCTCATGCCTCATTTCCTTACTAACTTGAACTGCCAAGTCCAATTTCCCCACTTCACATTGCATCTTTGTGAAACGTATGGACCTTGGCTGAATACTTCCTTTATTGATAATTATATGAACCAAAGTTCTTTCTATATCTCACACTGCAACATACGTACAATATATATATACATAGTCCTGAACCCGAGCCTATGAACTTATCTTCAAGATAATCAAGACCAAGAAACAAGACTCTAAACTTTAACAGACTCTAAACTCTAACACCCCCCTCAAGTTGGAGCCATATATATATATATATATATATAACAAGCACCCAACTTGCTCAACAAATAATCATGGGTGGCTTTACCCAAAGCCTTGGTAAATATATCTGCCAATTGTTCTGCTGAAGACACATGTTGTAAACTAATCAAACGTTCTTGTAATTTTTCTCTCACGAAGTGACAGTCGATCTTAATATGTTTTGTCCTCTCGTGAAAGACCGGATTGCTTACAATATGCATAGCCGCTTTACTATCACAATATATTATAGCAGGCTCAATATCCACAACATGCAGATCCCTCATTAACCCAATCAGCCAGACAATCTCCCCAATAACATGTCTAAGTGCTCTGTATTCCGCCTCAGCTGAAGAGCAAGAAACTGTAGTCTGTTTCTTAGACTTTCAGGATACCAACGAATCTCCCAGCTTCACAGCAAACCCTGTCACTGAGCGTCTGGTATCTTTGCATGCTCCCCAGTCAGCATCACTGTAACAATTCAATTCCATTCTGCTATGAGAAGAGAGGAGGATTCCTAGTCCAGGAGTTCCCTTTAAATAATGGAGGACTCGAGTAGCTGCTTCATGTGTGAATCCCTCGGTTCTACCAGGAACTGACTCAGAACCTGCACCACATAGCATATATCAGGTCTGGTGACTGCCAAATAAGATAACCTACCAACCAAATTTCTATAAACCTCAGGTCTTTCTAACAGCTCGTCCTTAACAGTATTTTTTTGATCAGATTGGTGCACCTCCTTTGTCTCTCTTGACTCTAATAGCAGTGTGTGATCCAAGTCAAGACATGGTTTGGCAACTAATTTTAAGTTTTGTTCCATAGGAGTGGGTGCTGGTGTGGCCCCACTCAACCCTACACTATGCAACAAGTCAAGTGCATACTTGCGCTGACTCAAGAAAATTCCTTTACTAGACCTAGCGATTTCCAACCCCAAGAAATACTTTGCTATTCCTAGGTCCTTGATCTTAAAATGACTATGCAAATACTGTTTTGTTCTATGTATCCCCTCAATACTATTTCCAGTGACAATCAAATCATCTACATACACTAGTATGACAATCATTTCTCCTCTATATTGCTTCACAAATAAAGAATAATCATGTAAAGACTGTTTGAAACCTCCCTTTATTAATGCAAGACTGAGCTTGATGTTCCATTGTCGAGATGCTTGTTTGAGGCCGTATAAGGACTTGGTGAGTCTACAGACTTTATTGCCTTTAAGCTTGTCAAATCCTTGTGGAACTCTCATGTATACCTCCTCGTCTAAATCTCCATGGAGGAAGGCATTGTGGACGTCCATCTGGAAGATCCTCCCAATTGTTCACAGCTGCCAAAGTGAGAACAACACGGATAGTAACCATTTTTACCACTGGAGAGAAGGTTTCATAATAATCCACCCCCTCCTTTTGTGTATGGCCATCCACCTCTTGTAGGGCATTTACGAGTTTTCGGTTGTTTGGCTTATGCATCAAAATTGCATCATGTTGATAAATTCCAACCAAAAGCTGATCCTTGTGTGTTTATGGGGTATCCCACTACTCAAAAGGGGTACATCCTCTATAATTTAAAAAACCAAAATGTTAATGATCAGCCGCCATGTTTCCTTTATTGAGGAGAGGTTTCCTTTCCTTGACAAAGACTGTACTAATCAAGGGGGGATGTGTTGCACCGGGTATATCCTTTTCTTTATTACTGTGCAGATTTTTCTCCCTCTAATGAGCTGTCACAAGAACCACAAGAACAAGCTTCTGTGCCTGTAACTCGTCCTTCACCTGAGCGTACTCAACCAATCAATGAAGGGTTAAGAAGATCCACACGTTCAAGGCATCCTCCAGGATGGCTTCAGAATTATGCTCATGAAATTCCTGGTCTTCATCCCCCTGAATCGGCACACACAAACGTTCCAACTTCTGGGAATGATGTCAGTATTCCTCTATGTGATGTCACACAGCCCGGTTCCTCTACTAGTAACACCATACAGGGAAGCATTGCTTATCCCATTCAAAATTACATGACTTATACTCATTTATCTGCTTCTCATAAACTTTTTCTGGCATGTACTGATTCTGCTTTTGAACCTAGGACATTTGAGGAGGCTGCGCAGGACCCTCGGTGGGTAGAGGCCATGAAAGACGAAATTCAAGCCTTAGAATCCAATCATACATGGGAAATAGTTGATTTGCCTCCTGGAAAAATGCCAATTGGTTGTCGATGGGTGTATAAAGTTAAGTATGATTCCCTTGGGAAGGTTGCCAAGTTTAAGACACGGCTAGTAGCAAAAGGTTATACACAAAAGGAGGGGGTGGATTATTATGAAACCTTCTCTCCAGTGGTAAAAACGGTTACTATCCGTGTTGTTCTCACTTTGGCAGCTGTGAACAATTGGGAGGATCTTCCAGATGGACGTCCACAATGCCTTCCTCCATGGAGATTTAGACGAGGAGGTATACATGAGAGTTCCACAAGGATTTGACAAGCTTAAAGGCAATAAAGTCTGTAGACTCACCAAGTCCTTATACGGCCTCAAACAAGCATCTCGACAATGGAACATCAAGCTCAGTCTTGCATTAATAAAGGGAGGTTTCAAACAGTCTTTACATGATTATTCTTTATTTGTGAAGCAATATAGAGGAGAAATGATTGTCATACTAGTGTATGTAGATGATTTGATTGTCACTGGAAATAGTATTGAGGGGATACATAGAACAAAACAGTATTTGCATAGTCATTTTAAGATCAAGGACCTAGGAATAGCAAAGTATTTCTTGGGGTTGGAAATCGCTAGGTCTAGTAAAGGAATTTTCTTGAGTCAGCGCAAGTATGCACTTGACTTGTTGCATAGTGTAGGGTTGAGTGGGGCCACACCAGCACCCACTCCCATGGAACAAAACTTAAAATTAGTTGCCAAACCATGTCTTGACTTGGATCACACACTGCTATTAGAGTCAAGAGAGACAAAGGAGGTGCACCAATCTGATCAAAAAAATACTGTTAAGGACGAGCTGTTAGAAAGACCTGAGGTTTATAGAAATTTGGTTGGTAGGTTATCTTATTTGGCAGTCACCAGACCTGATATATGCTATGTGGTGCAGGTTCTGAGTCAGTTCCTGGTAGAACCGAGGGATTCACACATGACAGCAACCACTCGAGTCCTCCATTATTTCAAACCGAGGATCAGTTGTTGGTTGGTAGCCGCGTCTTAATTTGGTTTTGCCATGATAAAAATTGTGTGGCTATTCTCTCCCCTAAACTGTGCGTTTTGCAGGATCTCTTGAGTGGCAAGATCAAGGGGACTGGTAGGCTCTTTCATGGATTATACCTACTTGATAAGCAATTAGATTTTACAATCTTGACTGATGACCAGCATTTCTCTTTGTTTCCTATGCGAAATGTACTCTCTTGCAATTTACTCAATTGTAATATTTGACACCAACTATTAGGCCACCCTTCTATGCATGTACTCAAACATCTTCATGGAATAAAGGAACACATTACAGAGTTACAATTTGAAAAGTGTGATATCTCCTTTCAGTCAAAATATCGGTGACTAGAGTGGTAGCGTGGGCGTCAGAAGGGTGAAGAAATGGAGGATGATTGAAAGGTAGATTACCGTCGATCTTGGTAGCCGCATCTTGATTTGGTTCTACCATGGGAAAAAAAATCAAGATGTTGCACGGATAACAGGAGAAGAACCACAGCAAAGAAAACGAGAATCACAGCGGAACAGAAAAGGACGAATAGCGGAGCGTGAAGAGAGGAGGGTGATCTGCGAAACTAGGGTGATCTGTGAAACCCGGAATGAAGAGCCAAGAACCAGGTGACCCGAACCCAAGAGGATAAAAACCGGGAACCCGAATGATGTGTGCCCAAAAACGATGTGGCTCTGGTACCATGTGAAACGTATGGACCTGGGCTGAATACATTGATAATTATATGAACCAAAGTTCTTTCTATATCTCACACTGCAACATATGTACAATATATATATACACAGTCTTGAACCCGAGCCTATGAACTTATCTTCAAGATAATCAAGACCAAGAAACAAGACTCTAAACTTTAACAGACTAACAGACTCTAAACTCTAACAATCTTCAATAAGAGAAGACAAGCAAGCCGACCAAGGATATAACCAGATTCAGTAATCTTGGCATAAAGGTTCATACCCTCGTCAACTTTCCTACATCTTGAAATGTACCTAAAGTAGTTATAGATGGTGGGACTAGGGATGAAACCCCTATTTATCATCATCTTAAGAATCTTCCTGGCACCGACAAGATCTCCTGCCTTACAAAATCCCTTCACTAAAGAATTGCAAGTTGAGTTAGTTGGGCCTGTATCTAAAACAAGAAAGAGCTCCAGCATCCCAAAAACCTCTTTAAATCTATGAGCCTCTGCTAAAGCATTGATTATTGGGTTGTACACAATTGCATTCGGCTCAATTCCTTGTTTGGTCATATCATTAACCAATTTTACAACTTTTCTATTAAGTCACTTATTACGTAAGTCGAAATAAAACTCCTCTCACATACTTACCTTATATATCGTAAATCACAATTTATAAGCACTTTTTGTCCAAAAAAGTGTGCGTTTGGAATGGCTTATTTTTATCCAAAACGTGCTTATAATTCGTGATTCACGGTATACGAGGTAAATATGTGAGAGGAGTTTTTTCTCGGCTTGCGTAATAAGTGCGTTTTTTCTGTACAAAACGCTGAAACAAACACCCCCTAAATCGTTCATCCAAACATAAATCATATTATAAAAACTGACTTTTCTATTAAGTCATTTTTAACAAGTCAGAATTATAATAAGTCATTTTTTCTACCGCTATCCCAAACACACACTCAATTGCCTTTTCAACACGATGCGTCTGGCAATACCCTTCCACAAGGATGCCATGAGTCACCACACTTGGTCTTACATTCCCCTTCTTTATCTTTGCCCAAAATCGTTCAGCATTTCGAGTTTCCCGGATTGAAACCACCCATTTAGCATAATATTATAAATCCAAAATGATGGGACTCAAGATGGGTCCATCTTCTTTCTCTAAAGTAAATCCTCTGAAGCTACACTGACAGACCCTTCTTTGCAAAGTGAATCTAACAATATCTTGAACAGCCTCATTTCAGAATAAGAATTTATAATTGGCTTTAAATTTCTAGCATACTCAAATGTTCAAATTGCAAGTTGTGGCATACCTGAAACATGCCGTCAAACAAGGAATTACAATTAATCAAACTCACGCCAGACCATGCAACAATGGAGCACATTCATCATCCAATTCTCCAACACAGATTACACGAAGAAGAAAAATTTTGAAAACACAAGCTCCTCTTTTTTCTTTTCTTTTTTTCATTTAGTCAAAAGTTTCTCATCCTCCATACAGGATAAGACCTCTCACCATCCCAACCATCTTCTCTTTTGCTAATTCACTTGTTTTCTAGTAAAACAAAAGTTATACTTTTGTCAATTTAAAAAGTTCAAATAAATTCAAAATTGTATCATTTTTTTTATCATCGTAGGAATTATAAATAATTGTATTTATTATTATTAGATAATAGGAGATATTATCAGATAACAATATATTCAAAATTCAAAATATTATTATCTGATTTAGGAGAGATTATCGCATTTATAGTTAGGGAGAGATTATTGCATCTATTCCAAAAGATTCATCTACCTCTGTAATCTATATATTCTGTTGTATAGTATGGAATAAATTATCGGATTCAGTAAACCTCCTAAATGCTACATAGTATCAGAGCAGCGTAGCGAGGAATCCTAAACTATACAGCGTGAGTCTCACCCTCTGGAGACCTCTACCATGGACTTCTCTCCTGAGAGTCAGGATAAGTGAGGCAAAAATATGAAAAGCCCAGTCAACCAATATTGACCAAGGCCACTTATTATTTATAAACAACTGAGCTCATTACAGCCAATGATAGACCCGATATGGGCCTAACTCTGTCCAGAATATACAACCAAACTACAACCACACTACAACCAGATTATACACAATGCTAAATGCAATATACATATTCTAACACCCCCCCTTCAAGTTGAGGACCATACAAATTAATGGTTCCCAACTTGATCAAAAGCCTTTTGCAGTCATCATGACCAAGTGGCTTTGTTAACAGATCAGCCAACTGCTGTTTTGAGTTTACATGATGTAGAGAGATGCAACCTTCTATTAATTTTTCACGAACGAAGTGGCAATCTATTTCAATGTGCTTCGTTCGTTCATGAAACACCGGATTTGTTGCAATGTGAATAGCAGCTTTGCTATCACAAAAGATTTGAGCTGGCTGTACTCCCTTGATATTCAAGTCCTTTAGCATGCGTGAAAACCATACAATTTCTGAAACAACTGCACTCAACGCACGATATTCTATCTCAGCTGAAGACTTGGAAACCGTACGTTGTTTCTTTGACTTCCAACATATTAAAGATCCCCCAAGTTTGATTGCATAACCGATTACTGACCTCCGAGTGTCCGGACAAGTTGCCCAATCAGAATCAATATAACACTCCAGTTTAAAAGACCTTCTAGATTCCAACAATATTCCTGAACTTGGATTCCCTTTGAGGTATCGCACAACTCGAATAGCAACCTCCATGTGAGCCTTTCTAGGTGCACTCAAAAATTGACTCAATGTCTGCACAACATAAGCAATATCAGGACGAGTAACAAGAAGATATGATAGACGACCTACCAATCTCCTATACATGGTGGGGTCAGGTAGGAGAGGATCTTGCTGTTTCCTCTTAGTCAGTTTTTGGTCCTGTTTCTTGCTTCTAGTAAATCTGCTATCCCTCCTACCATTTGCTGATAATCTGATATTTTGGTCCATAGGAACTGAAAGTGGCTTTGCTCCACTTAGTCCCATATCTAAAATAAGATCTAAGGCATACTTTTGCTGACACAGAACTATTCCCCTTTTTTATCTACTTACCTCTATCCCAAGAAAATATCTCAAATGTCCTAAATCCTTTATTTTGAACCTATGGTGCAAGTGTGCTTTCAAAGCATTTATCTTTTCCATATTATTCCCAACTATCACCAAGTCATCTACATAGGCTAAGTTCATGACGCACTTTTTTACATCTTTACTTAGTTACTTTGAAAATTCCAAAGATACAAAGCAGACATGGAAGCATTGATAGAGCGAGACTCCTTAAGATTGAACTGCCTTGTACATGATAATTATTGGAATATTCATATAACAAGAAATTAAGTTGGGGGAATTGAAAACTATTTTTGTTTTATATCTTCATCTTGTTTTTTATAAATTATATAATTTATATTGAGGTGTAAATTAATTTAAATCATTTATATAAGGAAAAATATATAAACTAATGTTTAAGGGTAAAATGGTAAATTAGATATTATCTCCCCTCCCCTCCCCTCTTAAACCAAACAAAGGATCATTAAAAAGCTTTCCCTTCCTCCCCCTCCAACCAAACCAAACAAGGCGATCCTCCATCCTCCCATCCATCTCCTCCCATTCCATCCCCTCCCTTTAAACCAAACAGGCCCTTAAGCTAGTTATTGATCAAGTGTCTCTACAAGAAATCAATAAATTGTTTAATAATATATTAAAGCCTTTTTAAAAAAAAAATTGGCAAGCTATGGCTTGCTGGCACGGATTTAAAGCCACGAGAAGTGGCACCATAGGCCATCCTTTGTTATGTTTGGACGATGAGAAAAATAAGAAGGAAATAAGGGGAAGGAATACTAAAATGGAAAACTTTCGAAAATTATAAAATAAGGGAAAGGATTACTAGAAAGAAAAACTTTCAAAAATTATAAAAAAATTTCTATTTTTTTATTGATTTTCCTCCTAATTTTCTACCTATAAGGGTCTGTTCAGTTCAACGGAGGGGAGGGGAGGGGAAGAGATTTTAATATTACCTTATTTGGATTGATAAGAAAGAAGGGGAGGGGAGGGGTTTTAATGTTACCTTGTTTGGTTCAGGAAAGGAGGGGAGGAAAATTATTTTCATATGGACAACTTTACCCTTATGCTATAAGTGATTTTTTTCCAAATTCTATTAACTGTACAATAAGGCTTAATTATAAGTAACATTTTTATGTCCTAAATTATAAATAACATTTAATACAATTATATATATATATATTTAAAATTATATTTTATAATTATAGTCATACATGTGTGTGTATAATCAAAAATGACAAAAGGTACTTTTGGGTTAATGACAAAATGCTATCAGTATTTTAGTTCAATAGATTATATGCTTTTAACCTCCCTTCCAAATCCCCCCAATTTGGGAGGTAGGTTTTGAGGGGGGAGGGGAAATTTTCAAAAAAATGCAATGCAATTAAGATATAAAAGTTGACACTCGTTTGTTTCAGATTATGAACAGTTGTGGTCTGTAGCATAGCACGCCTATCTCTCCAACTATATCTCCTACCTTTGCCTCACCAACAACTTGCAACAATTGCAAACATCATCGCCATTTCTAACAAATTCTTTTAGAAGTTCCAAGTTGTTTTGCTTCACAGCAAAGCAAGCTAAATGCCCTACATCAGTACAAGATAGGTCTCCACCATTGTTTTGCTTCCCATAATGGGATACTTCCATTTAAATATGCACATACATGAAAAAGAATCCATAATGTTTTAGAGATGATGAGGGAGAGAAATCTCCATTCACAAATAGTTCTAACAAGAGTACCTTTTTTGTTAGGATTAACTTTATATAGATTAGTATAGTCATACACTTCTGGCTACCTCTAGATGCAGCAATATGCTGTTTAAGAAGATAGTAAATGGGCAAGTTTCTAGGTGAGACCTGGTGCACATATACATATGCTTAGATAACCATAGAGAAGAAATAAATTAAACAAATTCTGCTACTAACCAGTGACGTCCTTCTATTTTTATCTGCTTCATTAGGATCTGAGCCGCTCACCAGCGACTAACTCAACAATATCCTATAGCCTTTGTTTGCAGCAAAGCACAGATTGATAGACAAATCCATTCTGCCCAGATCAAGCATGACATCCGTCTATATCAGAACTCTCTCTATCATTGGATCACTTGATTCGTACAAATGCTACGACAGTTTATAGCGAAAACCACTATAACATAGCCCAAAATATCTTCCAGCAGTTTGTTTCGACCAAAAGACTTGATTTCTATAATATGAAAGTGATTATCATACTCACTAAGAGAAGCAAGCCAACAAGACATTTTGAGGAGCATGCAAAGTTATGTTTCAATCTTTCAAAATGGATATGACACAATATACTCACATAGATTCATGTTTAACTTATGATATTGAAAACAATATTGATCATATTTCTTATAAGATTCCCGTTAAGTCCAAAAGTTATGTAGAATATGTACAAACTCATGTAGTGTAGAATACTAGGAGCAGCGAAAAGATCTCCCAGCATCTGTAATATATAACCATAATTGACTAATAACAAGTTTGCACGTACTGAGCTCTGATACCAAGCTATGATACCAATTCATTTCAACCCATATCAGACACAAGTCCACCAATTAAAACCCGATCCACACCTCCCACATAGACCTGAGAAATATCATTCTCTCCCTCTTAAAGGAGGTTCATCCTCAACCTTTTAATAGAAGCGAGATTCGAACTCGTGCTGACTCAGATACCAAAATATGATATCAAACTCTGATACCAATTCTTTTCAACACAAATCAAACAAAGTTTCCCTGGACTAATCCAATCCATACTTCCACATAGACCCGACACATATTATCCTCTCCCTCTTAAAATAGGTTTGCAGTCAAATCTTTCAATAGATGTGGCATTCGAACATGTGCTGGCTCTGATATCGATTCCTCTCATCTCAGATTTAGCACAGGTTCACCCGTCTCCTACGACTTTATGGTTCACCATGCCGAACCTGATCCACACCCTATCTTAGACCCAGGACATATCAAAGCAGAAATAAACAGTATTATCTTTGACCAAGGAAAAAATAGAAAAACAAAATTGCAAATTCTAAATACAAGGCAATTAGAAGAATGGTCATATTTAAGAAACTAAATAATGAAAAAGAAACATGTGAATAAGTTGGTTCAAACGTTATTTACCTGAAGAAAATTACTCATAATTATTGTCCCATCTTCAACATTTGAATGAGTAAGATTTAAAAATGCAATGCGATTAAGATGTAAAAGCTGACACTCGTTTGGTTCGAACTATGAACAGTTATGGCCTGTAGCATAGCAAGCCTATCTCTCCAACTATATCTCCTACCTTTGCCTCACCAACAACTTGCAACAATTGCAGACATCACCGCCATTTCTAACAAGTTCTTTTAGAAGTTCCAAGTTGTTTTGCTTCACAGCAAAGCAAGCTAAATGCCCTACATCAGTACAAGGTAGGTCTCCGTCATTGCTTTGCTTCCCATAATGGGATACTTCCATTTAAATATGCACATACATGAAAAAGAATCCATAATGTTTTAGAGATGATGAGGGAGAGAAATCTCCATTCACAAATAGTTCTAATAAGAGTACATTTTCTGTTATGATTAGCTTTATATAGAGTAGTATAGCCACACACTTCTGGCTACCTCTAGATGCAGCAATATGCTGTTCAAGAAGATAGTAAATGGGCAAGTTTCTAGGTGAGACCTGGTGCACATATACATATGCTTAGATAACCATAGAGAAGAAATAAATTAAACAAATTCTGCTACTAACCAGTGACGTCCTTCTATTTTTATCTGCTTCATTAGGATCTGAGCCGCTCACCAGCGACTAACTCAACAATATCCTATAGCCTTTGTTTGCAGCAAAGCACAGATTGATAGACAAATCCATTCTGCCCAGATCAAGCATGACATCCGTCTATATCAGAACTCTCTCTATCATTGGATCACTTGATTCGTACAAATGCTACGACAGTTTATAGCGAAAACCACTATAACATAGCCCAAAATATCTTCCAGCAGTTTGTTTCGACCAAAAGACTTGATTTCTATAATATGAAAGCAATTATCATACTCACTAAGAGAAGCAAGCCAACAAGACATTTTGAGGAGCATGCAAAGTTATGTTTCAATTTTTCAAAATGGATATGACACAATATACTCACATAGATTCCTGTTTAACTTATGATATTGAAAACAATATTGATCATATTTCTTATAAGATTCCCGTTGAGTCCAAAAGTTATGTAGAATATGTACAAAGTCATGTAGTGTAGAATACTAGGAGAAGCAAAAAGATCTCCCAGCATCTGTAATATATAACCATAATTGACTAATAACAAGTTTGCACGTACTGAGCTCTGATACCAAACTCTGATACCAAGCTATGATACCAATTCATTTCAACCCATATCAGACACAAGTCCACCAATTAAAACCCGATCCACACCTCCCACATAGACCTGAGACATATCATTCTCTCTCTCTTAAAGGAGGTTCATCCTCAACCTTTTAATAGAAGCGAGATTCGAACTCGTGCTGGCTTAGATACCAAAATATGATATCAAACTCTGATACCAATTCTTTTCAACACAAATCAAAGTTTCCCTGGACTAATCCAATCCATACTTCCACATAGACCCGACACGTATTATCCTCTCCCTCTTAAAATAGGTTTGCAGTCAAATCTTTCAATAGATGTGGCATTCGAACATGTGCTGGCTCTGATACCGATTCCTCTCAACTCAGATTTAGCATAGGTTCACCCGTCTCCTATGACTTTATGGTTCACCATGCCGAACCCGATCCACACCCTCTCTTAGACCCAGGACATATCAAAACAGAAATAAACAGTATTATCTTTGACCAAGGAAAAAATAGAAAAACAAAATTGCAAATTCTAAATACAAGGCAATTAGAAGAATGGTCATATTTAAGAAACTAATTAATGTAAAAGAAACATGTGAATAAGTTGGTTCAAACGTTATTTACCTGAAGAAAATTACTCATAATTATTGTCCCATCTTCAACATTTGAATGCATAAGATTTAAAAATGCAATGCAATTAAGATGTAAAAGCTGACACTCGTTTGGTTCGAACTATGAACAGTTATGGCCTGTAGCATTGCACGCCTATCTCTCCAACTATATCTCTTACCTTTGCCTCACCAACAACTTGCAACAATTACAGACAACATGAATTGTTAACTATTGTGATAAGTCTCATCGTCATTTCTATGACAATAAGACAAAGCAAAGCAGTAACAATTTAGAGAAACTCTACTTCAAATAAATTTGCATGTTCTATACCATTCTTTTGGACGATGAGTTTTCCTGCATGTCACAATAAAATTAGAGATAGTTTAATTTGTTTTTTAGAGAAAGAGTTGAAGTGAGACAAATTATTTAAAGCAAAGAGCTATTATTTTGTGGAGAATCAAGGCTTGAACAGAGTGATGCTCACACTTCATATAAAAGAAGCTAGCTAGCCAAAATCGTATAATAACATTATATATAATCTTCTTATTACACTTGTGTCCATCAATTTCATTTGAAGCATTCAATTGAAGTTACACTGTTTGTAGTTTATAGAAATAAGAGTTAAGGTGTAATTTTGTTTTGGGATTACTCAAGAGGGCTTGCTATCCGAAAGTTTTTCAATGAGCAATTTTGCCTTAGAAATAACCAAAGCACAGCCAATTACACACCTATTTGTACAAAATGTTAGCGAATAACATCAGCTTTTTAACCGTTAGGGTGAAATCGCTTCTCAAAAAACTTTTGGATACTAAATGCTCCTAAGTTTTTATTTCCGGATAAAATTACACTTTAACCTATATATAATTATATGGCACAAACAAAACACTTTTCCCCACTAGTAATATGTCTGGTTAATTAGAGGATTTATTTTAAATTGCTACAATTTAAGAAAAAACACACACACACTAACTATTAAATAATTGATAATGACTGATTTTGTTTAGTTTTGGTTTAAAATCAATAAACCAAATGGAATTCTTTTTATGAGTGATGTACATGATTTTATCTATTTATAATTTTGTTAAACACATGTGTGATTGCTCGGTTCAAATATGAAAGAAGTAACAAAATTAATCGCAAGGCCACCCAAATAAGCTGAAACAAGTTTGTGCAGAAGCTGAAGTGTATGCAGAATATAAAGGACCACGAGATGATCAAATGGATGGAGAAACAAGTTTGTTGAAATGCTTCAATTCACGATGTACAATTCCGATTACTCTTACTGAACAAAATATATTTTTTAAAATGAATTATTGACACATCACATTTCTCTTTCAGCGCCATGTTTTTGATGAATTTTTGACACTTGCTATCCCCTGTTTTTGCAGGGGAAGAAACAGAGAGCAAAGCACTGTAATTTAAGCTCCAACTTAAATAGATTTGGCAACCTTAAACTTTTCGAAATATGATCCTATACTCAAAATCATTGCCCATCTGATAAACTAGCTAGAAAGACTTTGATTAAGATATATACAAGTCACTATGTGCAGTGCAGGCGTTGTAATAGCCTGTCTATATTGATCTTGAATTCGAGATGATGAGAAAGATATGAGAAAATCCACAACTAGGGGATTAGCTACTTCACTTTGTTTGGGTCTTAAACGCGTACAAGTTTTTTAATTTTAAAACTCAAATCAATTATTTTATTTATAAGAAAAATCAAATCCCTATGCTTCAGTTTGCAAAATTCCATTGTCCAAAAGACTGTATTTATTGCGGATCATGTTAAGAAGTGTGTGAATCATGTGGGAGTGTCATTAGTTAGAGCGACGAATGGAAAAAGACAGCTTTCTTTTATTTTCTTCATCCTTCGCCTTCCTTTCTCTAGTGGGAACCATCCCATCTTGAGCTATAATTTCATGGGATGCTTATCCTAATCTCATAAAGTGGGAGAAATAAAAGCACCCATTTTTATGTATAGCATGAAATACATATGACCATATGTTGTTGCTGCTATGTGGAAAATTTGGGGCAGTCCATGTTGAGTGAGAGATTCAATGAGTGATGGTACAAAGGGGGCTTAATTCATCGGCCTTAGCGATCAATTACCGAATCTTAGTGTCGGTGTTGCATAACTATGGCCCATACTTGTCCGTACTGTCCTTCCGTCACCGGCTACGGGGTTGTGAATTATCGACTGAAATGAGACAAAATATTACTTCTCATTCATTCTGACATTAATAAAAATAAATAAATTATTTAATAATATCATATGATATATATGATTAAATTATATATTAATTTATAAGTTACACATATTAGTTTGAAGAAAATCAATAAATACAAATAGTCTAAAGTACGTAGTTTAATTAATTTTCATAATCTTTCTAAAACAATTAACTGTATTTTATATTTAGGATCAGACATAATAAATGACACTTTTGTTTTTATAATTAACCGCAAGTTAATTAATTAATTAAAAGCATATATATAATACATGATCTGTAGCTATTTGTTTGGAGAAAACCTCATGAAATTGTGTCCTCTAAACATTGCATGTGAAGGCACGAGAGGACTGTTGTTGGCTTGTGGGAGCCTCATTACTCCGTGGAATTGAAGGGTCATTCACAGAGATGACGGTAATTAAGTACATAAACGAAAGAAACAAAGAAGCAAGCTTAGCTACATGTCAACTATCACCATGCAAGGCAAGTGGACAATGAAGAGAGCCTTGAACTTTCATTATTGTTGTCGTAAATAGGGGTCGTCACGTACAGCAAATGGGGGGTTTCTCTTGCATAGGGGTATTCTAGGCATTTCATCAGATTTTAAAATTTCTAATTACACCACATAATATAATCTGATCTATAACTTGTTAAATTTAACATCCCAAATTAGAATTTAGATAATTCATCTGTCTTTTAATAAGATTTTTTATATATATATTGCTTAAAGAAAAATTGTTAGAGGGGGCCGGATGGGAAAGTGATGAGAACTTGGGAAGAGTTTTCCAAAAGCCCTTATTTATTTTTATTATTTGTCATTATTATTGTGGGTTTGTTTTTTGTTTTAAGGAAATGGGCGGAACTAGAAATAATGCATGAACCTCATGCAGTGAGGAGACAGGTTCCTTAAATACAGGCTACGTGGAAATTTTGTAGCTGTTCAAACAACTATACATATGGTGTCTGTTGGCCTGTCCCTCTCAAATACTAAATACTGGCACACCATTCTCCAATTCATCCCCTAAATCTTTTCTTCATCGACTTTATTTATATAATATACATAAATATATGGCTCATGCTACTTCTTCACTACTGTATTAGTATGGTAGTAATGTTGATGATTAGTGAGGGTTCAGCTAATAAGCATTGTTTAAGGAAAAGCCTGCGTTGGTCATTATCATCTTAATCATGCCCTTTACTGGTACAAAATCAAACCACATTACTCCTATTCTGCTCTCATCTTAATTATCTCTCTCATCCAACTGCCACCATAAATATTTCTTCCCAAAATCTACACTGGCCTATGTCTATTGTTTCTGCATCACATGTCTTGCCTTTTATTTCACCATCCAATAAAATCAGTCAACCACCCCTACCTTTAATTCAACTCAACTTGACTTATTCATGTTAATTACTTTTTACTATCTCTTCTCTTTACTCGTTCCACTCCTCTCTCATTTGCTGTCATGTTTCTTCTAACTTCTTGCATTTATCCAACCCTAATTATTAATGTAATACTCCATTATGTGGAGTTGATCTTGATTTCAAATATAAGATCTGTTTTTCATAATCAAAAAGGAAAGAGAATGGGGGATAAAAAAAGACAACTATAATGTTTTAGAAATTACATGTTATATTAATTAACTTAACTAATTTTTTTGATATAATCAAATTAGGTAAATATATTTTATATTAAAGACCGGAGATAGTGTTGCTTATAGTTACCTAGATATTACTAGTACTTTGTCTACTCTATCACAAAGAAGCGTATTAATATTACTATCTTCATATGGAAGGAATACTGATACTGAATTTATCAGCAACGTTTGGATGGATCAAAAGTAAGCCACCAAAACAAAAAAAAAAGCTTCGTCCTTTATAAAGAATCACAAGTTGTTAAAGTTCACGACAGATCAGAGTATACCGCATCACTAGGCTTCAAAAAAATGCCATCCATACAATCCCCCCAAATGACTAATTATTACCCAAGGCCATGCGTCGGTTCAGTTAATTTTATTTTCTTAACATATTAATCAAATTAGGAGAGAATCATAAATTAGTATCAGAATGCCACGCACGTTATATTATCTGTTAAGGACTTGGAACATGGGAGTAATCAAAATATAAGGAAGTAGGGACAAAGAGGCTGCATGTTGTTGTTAAGGACGAGGCCTTAGAGAAGAGAAGGCCCACTTTTCATGGGTGACCCCTAAATTAAGCCCGCACGTGGATTGTCAATGCCACATTGCCACCAATGCTCGTGCACCCTTGCAAATTATTTTTCTTTTCTCCATTTAAAATAATCATTTATACTTTATTTTCTTAAAATTAAGGTATGAGCATTTTTAAAATCTATATATATGTATTTATTGTGTCGAATAATGATAGATCTGAAGGGTATCCACATCTAAATCTGAGAGGGCCACCCTAACCACTTGGGTGGGGCCCTCCGCTCCCCACCCTCCTCGTGATGTGTTTTTTACAACCTTGTTATTAGCATTACATAAACAATAACGCACATTCTCTGGTCATTACTCATTACTATGGATCTATAATATTAATAACTTGATCACAAGTATTAATTTAACTACATAGGATCAGCGATTAGAATGTTTAAAAGCATATTTTTAATCGTAATTTACGGTATATAAAGTAAGTATGTGAGATGAGTTGTGTCTCGATCTACGTGAAAAACAACTTATAAGCAATCTGATAGCTAAAACAAACATGCTCATAAACAATACCAGCTACAGCCTACATGTTTCTTCTGCCATATGCTGATCTCATGCGATTAATACACATTATTATTAATTTTGATGATTACCATGAGTTGAAGTCTTGTCGTTCCAAGCATCCATATAGCAAACATACAAGAAATGCAGTATTGTTAGTGTCATAGCAAAAAGGTGAAGTGAACCACGCTTGATCTCGCCCTCTCGCCCTCTCTTCTTTTGGCGGAATTTGATTGATCTCTTTTCATATGGAGTATTCTACCTTTTGTTTCTTGTTTTTTGCCAACACCTTTTGTTCCTTAACATGTATATACACTGTAAAGTGGGGTTGGCAACTAGTAACCATCGATATTGAATTAAATGATGCATGTGCTCTGGTGACCCTCTCACCCAACTGAACAAGCTCTCGCCGCATTTTTATCAACACACATAAAACACTACTGGCTTGGGAGAGTCGGCCCTTTTATGGGCCTTTACAGTACTTAAATCTATATTAGTTTGAATCTGTGAAGTTGCTTATGACAAGGGACTGACCTTGAATGCCGATTACATGATACAAAAAGATAAGTGAATTTAAATTTCTGTAAATGTTATTCATGTAGAGAATGAGTTCCCTTTTGATATCAATTCTAAACTCATTTCTTGCATGAATGATTTATACTATCTCCGGTAATAAATATAAGGCAATGTTGACGTTTTTTGAAAAACTTAAGGATGTTAAATAAGTTACTTAATCATATCATATGTCATGTATCCTTATATTATATATTAGTTTATTAGTCAAACTAATTAGTTTGAGAAAAAAATATAAATATAAATACTCTAAAGTAGTTTAATTAACTTCCTTAATTTCTCTAAAAAAGTCAACTTTGTCTTATAATTAGAACCGAAGGAGTAATATAAAATTCTGATAAATACTTTTCATTATGTAGCATTTGGGAAATTGTTTCCAATGTCTTGATAAAAAAGCCAGCTCTTGGCTGTTCATTTTACTACCTTCACAAATTGCAGCCTTACCATTCTCACACATTGAAAAATAATTGGATAATTAAGGGTTCTCTCCCCTACTTTTTCGTTCTGCTCTTATTCTTTATCTAAAGGGAAAATGACATCTAGGTTTCAAGTAACAAAAAAAAAAAAATCAAAAAAGTCCTTTTGAAAAGTTCATGGTCAGGGACTTTTCTGATATGAATTTTCAATGTTCATTTACAAAAATAACCCCCAAGCAATTTAACCACTGTCATTGTTTACAACATATTATGCTATTTTTACAATATCATAAGTCATATTAACAACATAGTCAGTTACGTTTACAACATGTTATGCTATATTTAATGAGTTGTAAACGTAACTGAAGATGTTGTAAACGCGACACAATCACGCATTTTATAAACATGTTGTAAACGTAATTGACTATGTTGTTAATATGACTTACGATGTTGTAAACATAGCATAACATGTTGTAAACAATGACAGTGGTTAAATTGCTTAGGGGTTATTTTTGTAAATGGACATTGGGAATTTATGTCATTGAGTTTTCAAAGGGACTTTTTTAGTAGTTTTTCTGTTGTTTGGGACCTAGGTATCATTTTCCCTTATCTAAAACTAACGTAGTTTTGAAGTTAAAAAAAAAGTAAGGAATCTTTTTTTTTTTTCAAAAAAAGGAGCATCTATCACCATAAAATATTTTTTTAATAGTATTCAGCATCTCAAATTGATTTTTAAGTGCTTTTAGCATCTTCAAATGTTTTTAGTGGCACCCAATATCCAATAAACAAGACCTAAATAAGTTTATTTTGTAACACCCAATATCCTAAAATAATTTTTTAGTGTATTTTGTAGCACCCATAGGTTATTGGGTGCTCCTAAAAATACTTCTACGTGGGTGCTGCATGTTACGTGCCACTAAAAACATTTTAGGGTGTTGAGTGTATTAATTAATTGGGGGTACTAAATATTACTGAAAAAATATTTCAACAGTGATGTATGCCTTTTGTTTTGTTTTTTTTTTTTTTTTGCCAAAAAAAAGTTTTCTTTTTTGAGTAAAAGTGGTATTTCATTACTCAATAAGTGTACATATACAATGAAGTGAAGCTGTACAGGTATAAGCACGACAAAAGAAACTATAACCCAAGAAGTGACTTCAGTACATAATCTAAAAGGTTCCTTTATGACATTTAGAAGAGCAAAGCTGTTAAGTCTTCTTTTTTACCTTAAAACCAAGTAGTTGGGAGATAAAGGAGAGAAAAGGAGAGAATCTCGAGCCGAAAATAAGTTGAGCGGGAGATTGATAAGCGCAACAGTGGCAAATTTGCTATTTCACATGAGATCCGAGTGCTTTCTCCTAAGTTGCAATCCATATAAACCCTTGCACAGCCCCTCCTCCTCCTACGTCCTCTTTTCCACCTTCCCCTCTCATTCTGAATTTGCAGGGTCCCTCCGCTCTCAGCTGGTGACATGCCGATTCTTGCATTTCTGTCGGTGCTATTCTTCGCCGCCTTCCACGTCGCCTTCTCCCTCACCGACGGTCAGCTCTACACTACTCAACCCTCCTTTTAATGCTCTCTATTACACTCTTAAGGCTTCATATGCTTCTCTACCTCCCTCTCATGGCGTTTTTGTTTTCTGACCTTCATAGGGAAAGTGTTGTTTGTTCATAGAGAAGGTTATCATTGAATCGATTTCCTTTCAAGTTTCAAAACATGGTGACCAACATGTGTCTCTATTGTCATTTTCTAATTTCCGAGCTTTATCACTTCAGTTACTCATTTCATTTCCTTCTCGGGATATGCATCTTGTGAGCAAGCGGTTCTTGCTAAATGTTGACTTGTTGAGTTATAATTTGAGCTCCGACGACGCCTGTCTGATGGCAACCTCAGACAATTTTTTTTTTTCTTGGGACCACATTAGCAGTATATATGCAGGGCGGTGCAGAGTACCCTGCACATCCACATGGCCCCTGTATGCTTTCTTGATATATTTAAATGGCCAGGCCAAACTCTCAGGTGCCCCTGTCCCACTAACATCATGAAAAAATATGGAAGTCAGTTTCCCTCTATTAGATAAATGTTCAACGTTCATTGTTTCTCGTATAGAGTTTGAAAGTTTTGATTGTTTTTGAATACATGCACTCGATCAGTTCAACTCAAATAAATCCACTTCAATAACGCAGGATTACTGGCAAATGGGAATTTCGAGCTGGGCCCAAAGCCATCGGACATAAAAGGCACGGTGGTGATCGGCGGCAGGCACGCCATACCGGAGTGGGAGATCTCAGGGTACGTAGAATACGTTAAATCAGGTCAAAAACAGGGCGACATGTTGCTGGTTGTCCCAGAAGGAGCGTATGCTGTGAGATTAGGCAACGAAGCGTCCATAAAGCAAAGATTAAAGGTTGTGAAGGGAATGTACTATTCCATCACATTTGTTGCAGCACGAACATGCGCACAAGAAGAACGATTAAACGTATCAGTGTCTCCAGATTCAGGAGTCCTCCCTATGCAAACACTGTATAGCAGCAATGGTTGGGACGCTTATGCCTGGGCCTTTCAAGCAGAGTACCCTGAAGTGGACTTGGTCATTCATAACCCTGGTGTTGAAGAAGACCCAGCTTGTGGACCACTCATCGATTCAATCGCTCTCAAAGCTCTCTATCCTCCTAAACCCACCAACAGTAAGCTCATCAACTTCCCCATCTTGTTCATTTTCTTTCAAAATTAAAAGGGGCGAGGTTACAAGTAGGCTACAAGGCCATTGGCACCTTGTTCATTATTATGTATTGACACACATATTGTTTGATTATATGATATTATGCAGAGAACATACTGAAGAATGGTGATTTTGAAGAAGGTCCATATGTGTTTCCGAACTCGTCTTGGGGTGTGTTGATCCCACCAAACATTGAAGACGACCACTCTCCACTTCCGGGGTGGATGGTGGAGTCGTTGAAGGCGGTGAAGTACATAGATTCGGCCCATTTTTCAGTGCCACAAGGGAGGAGAGCGGTGGAGCTTGTGGCGGGGAAAGAGAGTGTGATAGCGCAGGTGGTGAGGACGATTCCTGGGAAGACGTACGTGCTATCATTTTCTGTGGGAGATGCCAATAATGCTTGTGAAGGGTCAATGATTGTGGAAGGATACGCAGGCAAAGACACCATTAAAGTGCCTTATGAGTCCAAAGGCAAAGGTGGGTATAAGCGTGCTGCTCTCAAGTTCGTGGCGGTGAGCACAAGAACACGCATTATGTTTCTGAGCACGTTTTACACTATGAGGAGCGATGACTTCTCTTCTCTGTGTGGACCTGTGATTGATGATGTTAAGTTGCTCAGTCTTCGTAAAACATAGGGTGTTAAAGCCAGTGTGAGATGATATATGAGTTCGATTATATTGTTCATTTGCACGAGAAGAAAAGGAAGCTAAGAGGTTATGGTGTGATTTCTATATATATTATGAAAAATAGGAGTGTGTGGTATATATAATGTAATGCGCTACTTTGTGACTCTGAAATTGTTATGTCCAAATAAATGGAGAACAAAATAGAAACCATTTGCAAGTCTAATATTGACTAAAGAAACATTATTGCGAGCATTCACGATAGAACAGAATTTACGCCCCAAGGCAGCACACACGCAACCCAAATATCGCAAAATGAACAACTTGCCTTGTCCTGTGTGTGTGTAATTTGAAGTTTTTTTTTGTTACAATGTAATTTGAAGTTATGTTTTTTGAATGTGGAAGTTATATTTTCATATAGACATTTGTTCAATAGATAAAAGCCTTGGGTTGAGCGTAGACATTCACAGTCTTGAAAGTGAAAGTAGGCCAACTTCATGGCTGAGATTTTGGATAGAGAGGCTCTCCCTAAGAAGATATCAAGGTCATTTTTTTCACATACAATGGGCTTTCAAGGCTGGCCCAACGGCAACCCTATTAGACTCACTCAACAGTCAACATATTAACTAATCTGATTAATTAGATTACAAAAATTAAATAAATTAGTTGGGGAGAGGGGCCTCTCCACTTCCCTTACCATCCACTTCCCTCCACTTCTTTATTCTCACCATTAGATTAACTCTAAACGGTTGAGATTTAATATCCTATACAAATTAAAAATTATACATAAAATACGTTAACAAAAGTATAAAGATATGAATAGTTATATCAAATTTTAATGATTTAAATTTATTTATATACATTTTTTTATTTAATATTATAATAATATTTTTATAGAATATTAAATCTCAACCATTCAGAGTTAATCTGACGATGAGAATAAAGAAGTGGAGGGAAGTGGATGGTAAGGGAAATGGAGAGGCCCCTCTCCCAAATTAGTTGATAGTTGATAGTAATAAATGTAATGTAATCTCTCTAGAATATTAAAAGAAGTGGCATAAAACTACCAAAGTGAAAATAAAAGAATGTCTACGGTAAAAGATTTCCGTGTAATCTCATCAATTTCTAATTTTAGTTTTTTGATTTTCAAATTCCGAGGATTTCAACAAAATACCCTAAAATCTGAAAGATCATCAAATCAAATAGGATACTTGCAGTGAAGATGGAGATCATCAAGATAATCATGAGAGGCGCGTCTTTAAAAAGGACTTCATCTTAACATCAATTACTATACGGTGGCCGGTCACGAACATGCAGTGTAATAATTTCATTTTTTTCCTTTTATGCACAACAACAAAACCTTATGGGAAAATTAAAATAAAAGATTCAGAAAAAATAATATTTATTGTAAAAAACCATAAAACTGTAATTACTTAGAATGACCAAACATCATAATATAAATTTAAAATTATTAAATTGACCATAACTAAACCTCATACGTTATCTCCAGTATTAATAATTAAAAATATCTAAAACTAAAACTATCCATCAATCATATGTGATATGGTTGTATTTTTTTTTTAATTTCTACTTTTCACCAAGTTCCATATTCATATAATTAATACAGTATATCATTTAATTAATCAATTGTTTTTGCCCGAACAATTAATTAACCAATATATCATCAGGTTAACCAATTTATATTATCAATGTTGATACCAATTAACATCTTTTTATAAAAATAAAAGCAAAATTCATTTCATGTATTTTTATTATATAATAAATTTTTTAATTTTATTAACATTGAATGAATTTTCCGACCCACATAAATTTCTTATAAAATAAAATAAATCATATAAACTATCCTAGTTTAACTTATAAAATAAATTATAAAAGACCTTGAGTTTATTTAAAATTATATAATTTTATTTTTAATTAATTTTTTTGTTATTTTTTAAATAAAATTTTGAAAAAAATTAAAGAATGTGTACTTTTATTCCCATAGATATCTATGCAAGTTGGGAAAAATGAAAACTGAGAACATTTTTGTTTGATTTAGTGAAATTTAGAATTTTATATTGGCTTTAAAAATAAAATGTGGGAGAAAAGATAGGAAGGAATACGGAATATTTAATTGGGGGCATTTTAGTATTTTAAATTTTATATCTTTGTATTTGGTCATTCTAAATAATTACAATTTGTGTGGTTCTTCTTACTAAATATCTTTCCCTCCGGATCCTTCATTCTAATTTACCTAAACCTTATCTCATTAAATAGAATTGGTTACATGAATTTGCAAGTGGCAGTCAACTATTGTTGCTCATGATCATGTTCTTCCTCTCCCATTTTGATAATATAATGTCACTCTGGTCCTATTTATAAGTCTCTTTTAATTAAATCTCATATATCAATAAGAGATAATTAACTTAATGATTATGAGGTAAATTTCTAACTTTGCCCTTATTTATGAATAAGTAT
Source organism: Inga oerstediana (assembly GCA_963210345.1). Taxonomy (NCBI): domain Eukaryota; kingdom Viridiplantae; phylum Streptophyta; class Magnoliopsida; order Fabales; family Fabaceae; genus Inga; species Inga oerstediana. The sequence goes on from OY723402.1 coordinate 7,397,103, forward strand.
TTTTCAATTCTTTATTTTCTCTTTGTCTTTAATGGGGGTAAATTGTCACAATCTCATTTGTTATCTTAAAATTGAACTTATAAATAGGACTAAATTTTTTGATAAAAAGGATTTACAAATACAACCAGAATAATATATAATAGGCCACGTGCTTTGAGGTGACTCCCACAAGCAACATAATCCAGGTCTGCATTCCCTCACCTGGCTCCTCAAAATTCCGCCATCATCACCATTCTCCAATAGTCCAATTTATGCCAAAGCAGTCGATTTCCGGAACTTCAGCTAGGGGGAGCCGGACTGAGGGTGTTAGCTGCCCCTCTCAGCTACCCCTCCTTTTGCGCATTTATTAAATGTTTTTATTTTTATTTTTTATTATTAGATTTTATATAAAATGACTAATATTTTATGGACAAATAATAATATTATTTTTAATTTTTTATAATTTTTTAAAGATTCAATGCCCTAAGTTAAAAAGAAAATTGTATCATTTTTTGGAATGTTTTTTAAAAAATCATAAAAAAATTGAAAACAATACTATTTTTTACCTATAATATATCAAAATTTCACTCATTTTATATGGAATCTAATGGTAAAAAAAAATAAGAAAAAAACATTTAAAAAGTATCCTAAAATAAGAGGACAGCTGGAGGTATAACTACTTGAGAGGGGGGCAACTGACACCCCTAGCCCGGGCGAGCGTGGGGATGAACATCTGGCATCCACATTCACCAGAAAAAACACAATAATTAATGAGGACTATACTGATCATCCTAGTTACACAAACACAAGATTGTCATGTTTCCTCAATGTATATATGTATTTAACTCCAAATCGAAGCGCTTCTTCTTCCTACATGCTTTCCCTTCTGAGATTGCAGATTCTCGAAGCCCATGCAAGCCATTGCATTTCTGTCCCTGCTACTTTGCACTACCTTCCATGTCGCCTTCTCCTTCACTGACGGTGAGCACGTATACACCACGCAACTATACATCTCTCATTTTGTTTGTTTTTTCATACATGTTGTTAGCGAGGGAGTTATTCCTTTAGCTTCCTGGCCACCAGCTCCATCGGACTTCATTCAATGATGTCCAATATATATAATTGTGTCACTACAATGACAGATCGAGTTGGATATTGGGACGAATATAATACAGCTTGACTGGACTAGATTGATTTCATGAGCGCAGGATTGAAAGGCACCGCGGTGACCAGTGGCAGGCACGCCATTCCGGAGTGGGAGACATCGGGACACATAGAATACGTAAAATCAGGTCAAAAACAGGGGACATGTTGCTGGTTGTGCCAGAGAGAGCTTATGCGGTGAGGTTGGGCAACGAAGCCTCCATAAAGCAAAGATTAAAGGTGGTCAAAGGAATGCACTATTCCATCACATTTGTTGCAGCATGCACGTGTGAACAAGAATAACGATTAAACATATCAGTATCTCCAGATTCAGGAATCCTACCAATCTAAACACTGTATAGCAGCTATGGCTGGGACGCCTATGCTTGGGCCTTTAAAGCCGATTATCCAGAGGTGGACTTTGTCATTCATAATCCCGGTGTTGAAGAAGACCCAGCTTGTGGACCAGTCATTGATTCAATTAATCACTCTCAAAACTCTCTACCTACCTAAACCCACCAACAGTAAGCTCATCGTCTTCACCACCTTGTTGATCCCACCAAACATTGAAGACGACCGCTCTCCACTTCGAGGGTGGAAGGTGCGTGGAGTCATTGAAGGCGGTGAAGTACATAGATGCAGAGCATTTCTCAGTTCCGGGAGGAAGAAGAGCAGTGGAGCTTGTGGCGGGGAAAGAAAGTGCGATAACATAAGTGGTGAAGGCGATTCCGGGGAAGACGTACGTGGTGTCATTTGCAGTGGGAGATGCCAAAGATTCTTGTGAAGGGTCTATGACCGTTGAAGCATCGGCAGGAAAATACAGTATCAAAGTGGGTTACGAATCCAAAGGCAAAGGTGGGCATAACCCTGGGGTTCTTAGGTTTGTTGCTGATAGCACCATAACACATATCGTGTTCCTGAGCACATTCTACACCATGAGAAGCGATGACAATTGTCTTCTCTGTGTGCGCGGGTTCTTGATGATGTCAAGCTGCTCAGTCTGCGTAAACCATAAGCAGCCAGAGATGATCATGTGAGCCAAAATGAGCTACATCATGATTAATTATATTCATGAGTCATGTCTATGGCTTTCCCAGAGAATGCAACAGCTTCTAATATGGTAAACAAAGTGATAATATATACCAGCAACGCGGCAATAATGGTTATTCTTTTCAAATTCAAATGCCCCGGATTGACCCACACATGAAACAAAACGAGTTCAATAGTATTCATAGTCTTCCACAGCTCCATTGATCTTATTTAAATTTAAGTATACGAATAAAGAATATAAGAGTTAATTGATTTTTTTTAGATTAAAGAAATTAAATAAATTATATTAAAAATTTTATATTTATCTTTTTTCTATCTCCAAATTATTTATTTGAATTATAAACTGATATATAATCTAATGATATACAATAAATGCTATGATTAAGTAACGTATTTAGCTTATCTAATCTTTTCAGAAAATGTCAACTGATTTTTATATTAAGAACATGATGGAGTATGAAATTACATTAAATTCAATAAATATATGAAAAGGATAATAAAATGAAACAAACGATATTGGCTCTGTTTATGAGGGCCTAGTTTGGAGGGGAGGGGAGGGGATAAAAATGACCCCCTCCTCTTGTTTAGTATGAAAAATAGGAGGGGAGGAGTCCCAAAAACTGAAAAAATGGGTTTCAAATCCCTCCCACTCCCTTAAATTGGTTCATTTTAAATTGGGGGTTTTGGAGGGAGCAAAAAATTTGAGACTATTTTACTCCATAATCTTTTCATATTCCCCATTATACCATGTGAGTCCAAAATAAAAATTATGATTGTCCTTGACGTAAAACTACTTTCTAGATCATTTTGTAGGTGTGATTGGAGTGAAAGGTACACAAGAAAGATTTTCTGTTGTTGCTTCGATGTTAATTAGAGCCTTATTTTTATAAGTATAAAGTATAAGCTTCAAATGAAAACTGATGATTATTAATCTTGGGTTGATCATGGCTTGTAAAGCCCGTCAAAAAGAGAAACATTCCTCCGAAGACCAACGGTGAAGTTCATGACGCACTTTTTTACGTCTTATTTAATGTGTATTTGGAATAACGATAAGAAAAATGGAGTTTATCAATTTAATTTTTAGTAAAAGTTTGATTGTGTAATGTGATTTATGTTTGGAACAGCGATTGTATAAATGACTTTTACAAAAGTAAAATTTGTTTGAATTAACTTAAGTACAAGTGACTTTTGTGATAATAGTAAGAGAGAGTGGATAGAAAAATATTTTAAAGGGTTAAAAGCATCAAAAAATAGTTTAAAATAATTTTTGGAACTGAAAAAGTATATTAAGGATAAAATTGCAATCAGTCTGATAACACATTGGGTACAGTTGAAAAAATATTTTAAGGGTTAAAAGCACCAAAAAATAGTTGAAATTAATTTTTGTATCTGAAAAAGTACACTAAGGGTAAAATTGCAATCAGTCTAATAGCACAATGGACACAACTGAAAAAATATTTTAATCATTCCCACCCTCCCCAAAAGCTAAATCAGTAAAAGCTCCAATGTTGAGCTTATGACAAGCTATTTTGATCATCATAAGCTCAATTGGTAATTGGGGACACCAAACACTCTTTTTTTTCCCCCAATTGTCAATTGGGATTTGGGCACCAATTGAGCTTTTGGGGCCCAAACACACCCTTAAGTCATGTCTGATATGATGGAATTAGAGGTGATGGAAATGGAATTGAGGATCAATTCCATCATGATGCTTGTTTGGTATGATGGAATTGGAAAATTTTTCAATTCCATGTGGAAGCCAAATAGACTTAATTCCACCCAATCAATTCCGTCAAAATACATAAGATTTACAATTTCATGTGATCATTTCCATCTATTACCCTCCACTACCTTCAAAAAAAATAAAAAATAAAAAATTGAAAGACATTTTGGTATGTTTATACAAAAATTAGATCTCATTTCCATGACATACCAAACATACTTTTAGTCCTCATTTTCATTTCCATTTCCATATTCATATCCATTTCCATTTTCATCAAAATCAATTCCAGCGTACCAAACGGGCCCAGTTACTTTGAAAATTCCAAAGATACAAAGCAGACATGGAAGCATTGATAGAGCGAGACTCCTTAAGATTGAACTGCCTTATACATGATAATTATTGGAATATTCATATAACGAGAAATTAAGTTGGGGGAATTGAAAACTATTTTCGTTTTATATCTTCATCTTGTTATTTATAAATTATATAATTTATATTGAGGTGTAAATTAATTTAAATCATTTATATAAGGAAAAATATATAAACTAATGTTTAAGGGTAAAATAGTAAATTAGATATTATCTCCCCTCCCCTCCCCTCTTAAACCAAACAAAGGATCATTAAAAAGCTTTCCCTTCCTCCCCCTCCGACCAAATCAAACAAGATGATCCTCCATCCCCTCCCATCCATCTCCTCCCATTCCATCCCCTTTAAACCAAATAGGCCCTTAAGCTAGTTATTGATCAAGCGTCTCTACAAGAAATCAATAAATTGTTTAATAATATATTAAAGCCTTTTGTTTTTTGGAATTGGCAAGCTATGGCTTGCTGGCACGGATTTAAACCCATGAGAAGTGGCACCATAGGCCATCCTATGTTATGTTTGGACGATGAGAAAAATAAGAAGAAAATAAGGGGAGGGAATAACGGAAATATTTTGAAAATTATAAAAAAAGGGAAAGGATTACTAGAAAGAAAAACTTTCAAAAATTATAAAAAAATTTCTATTTTTTCATTGATTTTCCTCCTAATTTTCTACCTATAAGTGCCCGTTTGGTTCACATAATTGAAGGTAATGTAATGCAATGTAATGGAATGTAATGTAATGATGATTATGTAATTTGTTTGGTTCGTCATTAGAGAAAGTTTATACATATACATAACAATGTTTGGTTGAATTACATTGAAAATGAGAAATATATGGAAATAATATAGTAAGGGACAAAATTACCACTATCAACATATATAATAATGTACACATTGGGTTTATGATAATTTTTTAATTATGTGCAATGTACACGTTGGATTCATGGTAATTTTTCAATATTTAATGATGAAAAATTATTCAGTGTATAAGTTGGGTTCATGTTAATTTTTTTAATATTTAATGATGGAAATATTATTTAATGATATATTTTAATATTTTTTAAAGGTGGAATATAATTTTTAAAGGGGAATATTTCTTAATTTTCTATATTATTAATTATTTTTTAATATTTAATGGTGATAATTAAAATTATTTAATATTATGGGTAGGCACTTTGGTCAATTTAAAAAATTATGATGGCAATAGTGTCATTTTCACTTGATTACAGGATGTCTGCATCCTCATTCATCAGTCATAGCAGTGTAATCCTGATTACATCAAATGATGTAATCAGGATTACAAAATGTAATCCTGTTTACATTACATAAGTGCAACCAAACGCTGCAATCACTCTATTGCATCAGGATTACATGTAATCATCTCTCGTGTAATCGAACCAAACGGGCTATAAGGGTCTGTTTGGTTCAACGGAGGGAAGGAGAAGGGAGGGGAAGATATTTTAATATTACCTTATTTGGATTGATAAGAAAGAAGGGGATATGAGGGGTTTTAATATTATATTGTTTGGTTCAGGAAAGGAGGGGAGAAAAATTATTTTCACATGGATAACTTTACCCTTATGTTATAAGTGATTTTTTTCCAAATTCTACTAAATGTATAATAAGGCTTAATTATAAATAATATTTTTATTTCCTAAATTATAAATAACATTTAATACAATTATATATATATATATATATATTTAAAATTATATTTTATAATTGTAGTCATACATGTGTGTGTAATCAAAAATGACAAAAGGTACTTTTGGGTTAATGACAAAATGCTATTAGTATTTTAGTTTAATAGATTATATACTTTTAACCTCCCTTCCAAATCCTCCCAATTTGGGAGGTAGGTTTTGAGGGGAGGGGAGGGAAAATTTCAAAAAAATTTCCCTTTCCTTCTAAATTTTTAATTTTGTCAATCAAGAATAAGGGAGCAAAATCCCGCCCTCTCCCTCACCTCAAACCAAAGAGAGCCTAAGGCAACAAGTGACAAACTAGCCCAAAACAAATCCATTGCCCTTGTTTTCTTGTTTGTCATGTGTTTTAGGTTAAAAATATTTAATTAATTCATGAACCGCCCCCTCACCTCAAACCAAAGAGAGCCTAAGGCAATAAGTGACAAACTAGCCCAAAACAAATCTATTGCCCTTGTTTTCTTGTTTGTCATGTGTTTCGGGTTAAAAATGTTTAATTAATTCATGAATAGCACAATTGGGTTATGGGCTAACTTCTTGGATGAGCCCACTTCCATTTTCTTCAGTTCACGATTGTTTTAGTTACTTTCAAATTTTCAAATTTCAATTCATGCTCAAAATTCAAAAAACGTGCTTACATTTTTTGGTTCAAAGATCAACAAACGCGCGATTTAATCGACGGTTGAGGTGGCCGCGTCAGCTGAACGCGAAACTAGGGCTCTTCGAAACTCGAAACCCTTCTGGCCTTCCATATAAAGCCTCGCAGTCTCGCAGAGCCCTAGAATCTCATATCCTCGTTACTTCTTGTTTCTCTCGGGCTCTCTACTCAGCCTTCTCTCTTGCTCCGCAACAATGGTACGCGGTTCTTTCACTTTATCTCTCTCAAGGTCTTTTTGTCTTCGATTTTCATTTTGCATTCTGATTGCACAACCCGATGCGTAATGCTTTCGTAATCCGATTTCTGTTGTATTCTGTTTTGATCATGATTGGTTGGTTCTTTCTGCTCCCTTCTTGCAGGCCTTGCCGAATCAGCAAACAGTTGATTATCCGAGCTTCAAGCTTGTGATTGTTGGAGATGGTGGAACAGGTACTTTTCGTTTCCATCTTGTTTGTTTCACTTCGTGATCTGTTTGGTTCTGCTAATTTTGGGGATTAGATAGGCAGCCTATGTTTGAACTAAATATAGTATAACTGTGAATCACCAGACGAGTATTTGGCATCCGATATCGGAGGTTTGAGTTTTAATCTATTCTTCTATATAACTCAATTGGTACGGCTTTTTGAGGGCTTCTTTATAAAATTTTATTTCTTCCCGAACATCCTGTGCTGTCTTAACTTTTTTCAGCTTGTACGATATAGATTGGGGATTTATGCATGTTGTTTTCACATTTTTCTGGTGTTGTTATATTGAGTAAAATATTTTGAACCACTGCAGGGAAGACAACCTTCGTGAAAAGGCATCTTACAGGAGAATTTGAGAAGAAATACGAACGTAAGATTTATAATAGCATCTGATTGACTAAGAATGGTACTGAAGCTGTCACATTGTGCTAATATGAACTGATATTGGTGTCTCTCTGTGAATAGCAACTATCGGTGTGGAGGTCCACCCGCTGGACTTTTTCACCAACTGTGGGAAGATTCGATTCTACTGCTGGGATACTGCTGGTCAAGAGAAATTTGGTGGCCTTAGGGATGGATATTAGTAAGTTTTCTGCAGTGCACTCTTGACTATGGTGTAGAAAGTATGTTTTCATATTAATGCGTTTAAGCATTTAGTTCCTGGTGTGGGCGAAAATTTTGGGGGATTTTTTATTTTCATTTCTTTTATTTAAACTTTTAAGCGCCCAAGTCCATTTCATGTAAAGGCTTTGGATGATTTTGGGGTTTGTTGCGTTCTTATGTCAATCAAGTAAACTTTTTTACCCGCACAAGTTGTTTAAGTGCATTGTAACAAGTGAACGACCTTGTGCCATGCACGGGATAGGTTTTTTCAATCATTGGTCTGAGAGGGAAAGACATTTTTGCTTCGGCAAAGACCTTGGTGTTGGAGAAACTCAATCATATTGACTGTATCCACATTTCAATGACAAGTGATGCAGCTTTTATGTCACAAGAAATACTCTACCTTCTTGGTTGTGTAGACTGCTTATCCATAATGTTTCTCTTCATAATTGGCTGGTCCTGATTTTCTACAATGCAGTATTCATGGACAATGTGCGATTATAATGTTTGATGTCACTGCCCGGCTGACATACAAAAATGTCCCAACCTGGCATCGTGATCTTTGCCGGTTAGTGTGTACGAGTTTTTTTGTCTCGTTGGTTAGCCCTGATGTGTTTGCAGTTTCTTATGTGTAATCTTTGGAAATTTGATTTGTAGGGTGTGTGAGAACATTCCTATTGTTCTTTGTGGCAACAAGGTTGATGTGAAGAACAGACAAGTTAAGGCAAAGCAGGTTACTTTCCACAGGAAGAAAAACTTGCAGTATTATGAGATATCTGCTAAGAGCAACTACAACTTTGAGAAACCTTTCCTGTATCTCGCCAGGAAACTTGCAGGGTAAATAATTTAGCTCCTTTTTTATGTACATGGCAATTGATCATAATGCACTTTGGCTTACATACTTTGCATGTCAATTTTGCAGTGATCCTAACTTGCACTTTGTAGAGTCTCCTGCCTTGGCTCCACCAGAGGTTCAAATTGATTTAGCCGCACAAGCACAGTAAGTTATTCTTTTATCAGCACAGATACATCTTCATGGTTCTGTTATGCTCTGTACTGTTAGATTTGAGCAGATGCTGCTAAGCTAGGCATAGAGAGTTTACTTGTTTTTTAAGTAACTGAAGTTTCCTGAAGAACATTGAAGCTGGACATACCATAGTTCCTACTATTATATTATACTGGATTGTCCGCACACACCGTAGTAGTGTAGTTGTGTAGTTCATGTTATTTTATTCGAATAAACAATGGTTAATTTCTTGTGTTGATTGATTTTTTTTGCAGGCATGAGCAGGAACTTGCACAAGCTGCTGCCCAGCCACTTCCTGATGATGACGATGACGCATTTGAGTAAAACTTGGATGTTTTGATTGCCCGGTAGGTGGAGGACAGCTTATTGTTAGGCGTGCGTCTGTGGGCCATTGTCTGTTGTGGATGCCAGATTATATGTTTTGGGTTGTATCATTAACATATGGGATTTTGAGGATGTGAGATTTCATCTTTTGAGGTCTTTTTACTTAAAATTGAGTTATTATTAGCTTATATGCAGTATTGCTGTTTTGGGTTGCCCGTCATCGCTTGACGGGGGTGTTGGAGTTTTCTCGTTCAGTCTTCAATTTGATTTCGTACTCCGACAAATTGGATATTGACCTCGCTAGTTCATTTCTTATCCCCTTAATTAAGAATTGCTTTTCCAAATCTTGTAGCTTGTAGCTTGTAGCTAACTAATATTTGACAAAACCATGAAACAGAGCGGAGGGATTGCAAGGCTAATTATCAATGCCTTTATAGTACTCCTGTTCCTATATGTAAGATCCAAAAGTGGGTCTAAGGACTGGAAGGGTCTTTAATTAAACATCAATGTCAAATGTTGTGGTTAAGGCACAGTAAACGGCCCTAAAATGCTACTTTTGCTCGACGTTGACTGTGTTTTTAAAATGTTCGACCAAATATGGTGATGTGGACAATGAGTTGTCAAAGTTAAATATCATACTTGGCAGTGAGAGAGAGAGAGAGAGAGAGGAAAATCGAACACATTCGTCGTTCTCTTCCTCTCAAATTCATCGTATTCTTCGTGAAATCGTGAAGTAGAGCAATTCATCATTCACAGGCTTCCTTCTTATTACTTATTAGCAATAATCGTTGCAAAAGCCTGAAAACAAAAAAGACGAAGCTGAAGAAGATAGGTGTTGGGGGTGAGTCCAATACAAAGTGAATAAAATAGATGACGGCTGAAGAAGAGTCTAGATCTGCGACTAAAGAAGGAGAAGAAGAAAATGGGTGTTGGGGTGCTTCGATCAGAGGAAAGGAGAAGTAGAATAGTGGCTCATGAGGTATCCAAGCCTAGCTCCGGCGAAAATAATGGATGACAGTTGGAGAGGAATCTAGATCTGCAACCGAAGAATATTTACTAGAAAGTCCAAATTCCAGCAAAAACAATGGACACGGTTAGGATGAGCATTCAGTGTTCTATTTGGTTTTTGATGAAAACCGAAATAACCGAATAACTGAATAAAGGCATTTTTAGACATTGAACTGAAACTGAATAGTCTATAATAACTTAACCAAATTAAGTAAGTACTGAAATGTTTCAATAATGTCCCTTACATTGCACAGTTTAAGGTATCCAAAATATCAATTTAAACCAAGTAAAATGCTGATTCACCAATGCAACTAAGAGTACTAGTATCTATTGTAAAATTCAAGCATAAATGCGAAAAAATAAATTGAAAAGGGAGAGGTGTAGTTAGCAAATAAGAAGTTGATGGAGTAGAGATGTAGTTGAGCAACGCTGGGAAACAGAGATCAAAGAGCAAAGGTGAGTAGGCAACAATCCGAACAATGTTGACAATGGGTAGAGACGAGAGAGTGAATGTGTGGTATGATTACAGCTCAAGAGAGCAACTAAGTGGTGAGAGTGTTGATGGCCAGGGAGTTCAAGATGCAGACAAAGTGTGTATGCGTCGACCTTCAGAGTTAGAGAGATGACTTAAGCAAGAGTGACCAGGGTTTTGAGCGAGAGGTTGAGATGCTTAATAGCGGGCAATAGAGTGACTTTGACTTAGGGTTAGTGAGAGAGTTAGGGTTTAGAATAACTTCGGGCTTGGACTACTGGACATGTTTTATTATAAAAATAATGGGTGTTAGACTTGGGTCGCTGTACACACAATCAAGCATGCATACAAGCCTATCAATTACATATGCTATTTCAGTTATTTAGTTACACTGATTTTTTTTTTTATTTTTATAAACATCAAATCGAACACACTTAAAAAAATGATTGAAGCAAAAATTGAAAACTAAATTAACCGAATTGAAAAAATCGAATTTAGTTCGGTTCGTTTTCGGTTCTGATTTGCTCACCCCTAGATATAGTAATGTAAGTCGCCAGTGCTACAATATTTACTAGAAAGTCCAAATTTAGATGTATTATCATCAACGATGTCATGCCGTTATCTTATCTTGACTTGCAGCCTAATATTAATGAACGGTTCAGTGGGCAAAACAGGAATAATATATAGCTTCAAATAATTCATATAACCTATCAAATTAAATTTTATGATGTATACTTTCACCCTATAAAATGTCATAATTTTTAGACATCATTTGATCATCCAAAAGCCTAAGACAATCCCATCGCCTCACTTGAAGCAATGAAACCACAAGCACTTGCAACTTCAATAAATTCTATTTTTGTATACAATTTTTCCTCACTTCTTAATTCATGATTTTATTCCCTTTAATACCTCAAAGATATAAGAAACATTAGAGAATAAATTTAGAACACCTGCTAAACCAGAGTTTAGCAGCCCACTTAATTCAAGTTTATTCTTTAGCCTTTGATCCCCAAATTCGAGATATTACCAACCATGCCATCATTCTTTGCTAGAGTAACTTGGCTGATTTTCATTCTAGTTTGTAAGCTCGACGTCAAATCAAAGCATTGCAAGGACGCTTCATTGTCCTATCTATTTCTGGCAAACAATCTCCAACATGTGATAGACACAGTGCAAAACTCAAACTTACAGTTTGTGCTAGGCAACGAGTGGATCAGGAAGCACAAAGTGAAGATGAAGGGATTCTTGAGTAAGTACGACAAGATGGGTGGGGAGAAGTGATTTTGTGGTTGTTGAGAAACCTAACAACGGCGATGACAACGGAAGAATATTTAACAGAAACGACATTTTTGCCCAACTTAAAAAAGTTTCAATGTATTTTTACATCCAAACAATGTTTATTGTGCCTGTTGCTCTTTCAGAAAAAGTTAATATGTAGAATTGTTCCTTAACCCAAGTTAAAATAAATCGTAACTATTGGAAAATAGCCTAGTCCACCCTTGGTGGATTAGGCCCAAGCCCAATAAGATTGGGGTCAAAGTATAAATAATATAAACATTTGGGTCGATATATGTAATATTTCTCAAACCATAATGGGTCATATTTTTTAATCGATATAATATGACTCTATGAGTGGTATTGTTTCACCAAAACAATATGTCTCTCAATCAAAAGGATATTTTGTCTTTCGATGGAAGGATACGTTAGTAGAGAGGAAATGGCGCGTAGAACACTATAAATAGGCGTTAATGATTAAGTCGTGATTAACTTGAAACAACATACAAAAACTCTGTCAAACTAACTCCTTATTCCCTCTACTATATTACTTTCTTCTTCTTTCTGTGGTGGTGTATTTACTGTGCGTCATAATCGTTTCCTTAACTATGATCCGATTAGCGTGAGTATAAAAGATTAACGGCCACACTTTAGGTACGCCCAATAATTATTACATGGTATCAGAGCCAGGATAGCCTATATGAGATTATATGATCTCCATATTATGATAATATGATGTTCATATTATTATTTTCAAAGATCTATTTATCATGTTGCTTCCGCTGTGTGTGTTTTTGTTTTCTTTCGTGAGTTTAAAAGAAAATATATTGGTGATTGTGTGAGTATATATATATATATATGGTTATGTATAATCATATGCGAATAAAAAAAACGAAGTAGAGTTTTCTGTGCATGTACATATATATATAGTTTTGGTTCATGCTTATATATATATAATTTTCTCCAGTTCCTACTTATATGTTTGTAAATGTAAATAATAGAAGCCTAGAACCATAAAACAAAAGAACTTAGAGATAACATGAAAATCGAAATAGATTTTTTTCTTTGTTTGAAGCATTGGTTCATTTTAAAATTAGAGAATTAAGATTTAAAATTAGTTCCATTGCGTAGATCTCGAAAAAATGTGTGAAAACGACACAAAAAACGGATGTCAAACGGAGGAAATATGGAGGAGAGAAGGTTCCGGGTTGACGAATCCAACCCACGCTTGTAACCGGGTCCGGGTTGACCCGGCTGGAGGTTGAATACAACCTCTAGCCTCCAAAATGACGTCGTTTTATGTTTTTAAAAAAATATTATTTGTTTGAAGGGTGCCTGGGCCGAAGGGGAAATTTTTTTTTGTTTTATTCAGGCCCAATATGTGAGGCCCAAACGAAAAAAAACCTGAAGCCCGAAAAAAACATTTTTTTTTATAGAAAGGCCACGTGGCGCGTGAGGCCACGTGGCATCTTCGTTTGACATATGGTGGACATATTCCGAAAGTGCTCAGTGCGTGAAAGCCGATGATTTGGCGCGTGTTGCCGGATGACGGTCAGATGACGGCACGTGGTGTACACGCGCCATTGTGTGCGTGTGTATTTTCTTTTTTTTCTTTTCAAATTTTTTGTCTTCTCTGGACTCGGGGGGGTGCGTGCCTGGTCAGAATGAAACCCAGTTTGTTTCTAAAAATCTCTAAATTCATAATCTTTAATATGATATGCTATATGAGTAGTTTAGACGCCAATTGATATATGTTTATGATATTCTAAGTGCGTTTATTAATGTTTTAAACCATTTTGAAACTTCTAAAATTCCTTTGTTGATTTCAGTATTTTTTTGTTATATTTAAATGTGTTATAATCATGTTTTCATATATTATAAAGAGAATATTGTCTTATTTATATTATAATGAAGCATGATTTAGTTGATTATTCATTATATTATTTTATGTTTTTGACAAATGGGAGCTTTTAGGAGTTGTTAATCCTAAAAGTTAGAGTTGTAAAAATACTTATATATAATTCTTCACAGAATTTTTAGCAATGTTGCTAATTTTTTATGTGATGGGAGATATAAACGTATACTTCTGATAATGAATTTAGTAGTATTATTATTATTTTTTGGTTACAAATAATATAAGTACATGACATTGTATAATGTGTTGTGCTATATATATACTATCGATGATATGTTCAATAGTTTGATTCCCGTTAAGAGACATATTGAATGTGGAATAGATTTGTCACAGAATTGAAAATGGCAACTAAGAACATCGTCACTGAGTTAAATAAAGGGAACAAATTAAATGGTGACAATTGAGATATTTGGCACCGAAAAGTGTAATATATTTTTGAGGAATAAGAGGCAATGGAACCTCTAACAAAAGTTGTAGTACAACCTTCTGCTGGGAATACAGGCCAACACAGGAGAGTACAATGGCAGATGACCACATGTGTGAATATGAGAAAAATGAAACAGCGCAAGTCATATGGGCAGCGTTAAAAGATAGGTTTGGCGGTACGTCCACTTCTAAACTTAGATGATTAACTATTAAGTTTGATATGTATAAGCTTAGGCTAAATACTTCCATAAAACAACATCTAAGAGAGACGACTAATATGATTAGAGAATTGAAGGAAGCTGGGCATACTGTGTCTGATGAATAACAAGTTCAGGCAGTGATAAGATCATTGCCATCTAGTTGGGAGCACATGAAGGTTAATCTAACCCATAATGAAAGCATAAAAATTTTTAATGATGTCGCTAAACACTTGAAACTTGAGGAGGAGTGCTTAGAGGCATACAAGTCCTCTAGCCATGCCTATTACACAAAGGGTGCAAGTCCTTCTAATGTAAAACCCGATTCCAAGAAGGGGAATAAATTTCAAAAGAATGGAAAGAAGGATAAGACTAAATTTGTAAAAGGCAAAAAGGAATTCAAGAATAAAGGAAAAAATGGCGGGAAGAAGAAGAAAAATGACTTAAAAAGGGTTAAATATTTTGCCTGCCAAAAGATGGGTCATTTCGCACGGGATTGCACCGAACGAAACGAGAGCGAAAAGGTACTAGTGAATTTCGTAAATTCACACGTTTCATATGTTTCTAGCACTGTTTTTTTAACAGAGAATATCTGTTCTTCTTGGATTTTGGACTCGGGTTCAACAGACCACGTGACAAGAGATCGAGGATCCAATGTAGAATACTGTCGGTTGCCTGACAGAAGTAAGTGGTTTTATGTTGGCAACAATGCAAAGATTGAAGTTAAAGGCATTGGAACTTGCAAATTAACTTTGCATAGTGGAAAGGCTTTGATCCTTTATGATGTGCTTCATGCTCCTGACATCCGACGGAATTTATTTTCTGTAAAATATCTTGTAAATTATGGGCTTAATGTAAACTTTCATGATAAAGTTACAAACATATTTTATAATTTTGTATTTTATGGTTTAGCTTTCCTTTCAAATAAGGTCTTTATAATGGATATTATTGATGATTATAATATACATAATTGCTTTGCTACTTCCTTTGATTCAACTGTTGATATGGTTGTTTGGCATGCTAGATTGGGGCATATTAATAAAAATAAAATGATTAAACTAGCAAAAGAAGGTTTACTAGGATCCATATCCAATATGGAAATGTCCTTATGTGAAAGTTGTCTAGCAGGTAAGGCAACTAGAAAACCTTTTGGTAAGGGAACCAGATTAGAACAACCATTGCAAATAATTCATTATGATATTAGCAGTCCTATGAGTGTGCCCTCAAAATCAGTTACTTCAACACCTTATGAGTTATGGACAAAACATAAGCCGGATTTGAGTGTCCTTAGACCATAGGGGTTAGTTGCATACATTCATGATAATTCTCATAAGTATGACAAGTTAGGTCCTAGCGGAAAGAAATGTATCTTTATAAGGTATTCTGAACAATCCAAATGATACATCTTTATAGGTGAAAATGAAGATGGAACAGTGACTGAAATTGAATCTAGAGATGCTACATGTCTAGAAAATGAATTCCCTAATAGGGGAGACATTGACCGCATTGTATCTCTTTATGAGACACAGGAACAAACAAGTATAAAACATATTAGTATGCCTGAATCATCTCGAAATGTTAATCTAAGTAGGAGCTTAGAAAGGTCAGCGCAAAAACCTAGACAAAAGAAAAGACAAAGACAAGAAGCTCCTGTAAGAAAGAGTAACAGGGAAAGTATACCTAAAAGATGCTTCCAAATAGAAAGTGAAGCACTTATTGTTACTCCTAATGGGGATGATGAACCATGTTCGGTACAAGAAGCCTTATCGAGTCTTCCTAAAGATAAATGGAAAAATGAAATGAAAGAAGAAATGAACTCAATGAGAAAGAATAAATTTTGGGAATTAGTTGACCTACCGAAAGGGCGAAAAGCCATTGGGAACAAGTGGGTTCTCAAAATTAAAAGAAAAGTGGATGAGTCAATTGATAAGTATAAGGCACGATTAGTTGCAAAGGGATATACACAGCAGGAAGGTATAGATTATGAAGATACCTTTTCACCCGTGGTACGATTTAATTCTATAAAAATTATTCTAGCAATAGTAAATAGTTTGGACTTAGAATTACATCAAATGGATGTTAAAATTGCATTTCTAAATTGTGATCTGGATAACAAAATCTATATGGAATAACTATTATGTTTCATTGAAAAAAGAAAAGAAAACAAAGTTTGTAAACTTATAAGGTTTATTTATGGACTCAAGCAATCATCTAGATAGTGGCATTTGAGGTTTTATAAAGCAATAACCTCTTATGATTTCGAAATGATTGAAGAGGACCACTGTGTCTACATCAAACGGTTTGAGGGTAATTTTGTTATATTATCCTTATATGTAGATGATATACCATTGGCTGGAAATAATCTGAATTCGGTTATAGCTATTAAAGAATGACTTTCATTGAATTTTGAAATGAAAGATATGGGTGAAGCAGAGTATATACTTGGAGTTAAGATCTAAAGAGATTGTTCAAAAAGAATCTTATATCTTTCACAAGAAAATTACATTAAAAATATTCTCGAACGATTCAACATGAGCAACTGCAATTTCTTGGATACCCCAGTGGCTTCTGATGTAACCTTAAGCCATGATATGTGTCCCAAAACAGAGTCAGATCAAAAGAAAATGAGGAAAGTTCCCTATGCTAGTGTTGTTGGTAGTTTAATGTACACAATGATGTGTACAAGGTCAGATATCTGCTTTGCGGTAGGATTGATAAGTAGGTTCCACCCAACCCAGGAGAGCGTCACTAGAAAGTAGTAAAAAGGATCATGAGATACTTAAAAGGCACATCCAATTATGCACTATGCTATGAAGGAAGCGATCTACGCCTGGTTGGATACTCCGATGCTGATTTAGGCGGAGATGAGGAAAAGTGAAGATCGACTTCATGTTATACTTTTTTACTGAATAATGGCGCCATATGTTGGAGTAGTAAGAAGTAAATATGTATTGCTTTACATTTTATGAAAGTCAAGTTCGTAACATGCACTGCAGCAGCACAAGAGGCTTTATGGTTGAAGGGGTTCATTGAACATCTTGGATTTGACAATAAGAGTACCAATTCAGTATTAATGCATTGTGATAACACTGTAGTCATAGCTGTTAGATCTCATGTTTTGATGATAACAAAAGAATGGTTTGAAAAGGAAATGATTAATAAACAAGTTTGAACAAAGGAATAACAGGGATAAGCATCACTTGAGGTAAGCATTGGAGTAATGAAGAAAGGCCAAGAGAAAATGCTGAGAAACTTGATCAGAAGCAAGTTTTCTAAGGCATTACTCGAGTATGTACTCGAGTAATGAGATAAAACTTGAAGTAACCAAAGGCACCTTCCAGTAACCTGCCAATGTTACTCGAGTAAATACTCGAGTAATAGTGTAAGTATTTTTAAGTTGCTATCGGCCTGCCAATGTTACTCGAGGAGCGACTCGAGTAACCAGGTAAAAAACTTGGAGTTGCTCTCGGCCTGCCAATGTTACTCGAGGAGCTACTCGAGTAACCATGTAAAAATTTTCCAGTTACTCTCGGCCTGCCAATGTTACTCGAGGAGCTACTCGAGTAACTCTGTTTCTGAAATTGTGGAGCTCTCGGCACTTTGTACTACTGCCAATGTTACTCGAGGAGCTACTTGAGTAACGCACTGAAGTAAGTGAAAACTTGAAGGTAGTACTAGATAAACTTGATTTCCTTTACACCTTATTTTCCTCGAGTCTTTACTCTAGTATGCAATTATTTAATGTTTCATTTTAAGTGAATTACTCGAGTAGGTACCCGAGTATGCAGAGTTATTTTGAAGGAAAACCTCAAATCATTACCAGAGTAAGTCATGCACAAAAAGTACATTTACTCGAGGTGGTACCCGAGTAACCTATGCAGAAATAAGTGCATTACTCGAGTCTGTACCCGAGTAACAAGGTAAGTGCTCTCGGCCTTGAAATCCTGCAAACATTACTGGAGTAAAGCATCGAGTAATCAAAAGCTATTTGAAGGTTTACTCGAGTTGGTACCCGAGTAACTCATAAAGTTGTGAGTACGTTACTCGAGTAGGTACCCGAGTAAACATATATTTTTAAAGGTTTGAAAATTGGTTATTCCATGCACTATCCGAGTAATCATGTATTTATTTATTGACTTGCAGTTGATCAAAGATTTCCCGATGATACTCGAGTAAGTACTCGAGTAAACTTCAAGTAATACTCGAGTAGCTACTCGAGTAAGCAAACCCAGAAATCCAGAAATCATTCAAACGTTCATTGATTTGTTTCCTATATGATTAATATTTCATTGTATTAGTATTCTTAGCCTATTTACAGATGAACAATGAAGAAATCATATCAAGTAATGGAAGTCAAATGAAACGTTCAAATGCCAACCACCGCCAACGGATAATTTTCAAAAATTGGAAAAGTCAATAGTGGCTGCGCACTCTCCAACGGACGAAAGGAAAATGTTCCAACGGTCTTCACCAACATATCTATATATATGAGAACATCCAAACAGAGAAAACAATAAGAACACACACAATCGTATCATCAAGTTCATTGCTCTGTTTTCACGTTGTAATTATATTTCTATGCTTCAGTGATTCTTATTCACTCTGTAAGAGAGATATTTCATTCAAACTCAATATTTGTTATTGAGATAACTTAAGGTTGTGGAACCTTGAGTTGGAATTGGATTACAACTTGTAAGGGGGAGCGAGTATCCAGGTGAAGGAACTTGCTTGTATTGAGGTGCCAAGAACCCACTGAATCTTGGAAGTTATAGTGAAAATCTCAGAGAAGCTCTGAGGACTGGACGTAGGTCAAAGTGGTTGTGACCGAACCAGTATAACTTCCGGTGTACACTTCGATGATATTTCTCCTTACTTTTTACTGTTTTAATTTCACTGTCAAAGTTTTATATTTCCGAAGAAATTTTAGGTATCACCCAATTCACCCCCCTCTTGGCTGAAACACTTGCTCTAACAATAGCCTATACTAAAGAACCCAAGTATCATAATAAGATCAAGCATATAGACATTAAGTACAATTTTGTAAGAGATTATATAGCAAAAAAAAAAATTATTGTACCACATATTTTGACCAAGAGTATGATCACTGATCCCTTGACCAAACCAATTGCCAAGGAAACATTTGAAAAACATGTAAGGGCACTTAGTGTATATAAAATGTAAACTTTCAGACTTTATTACATTTATGATTAATTGAAGTACTTATCATTATTAGTATAAAAGTCTAGTATGTCGTACAGGCTTGTGCGGTTGTCTCTCTCACACGAGCAACCGCCTTTGACACTCAGGAGGGGTGTGCAAAGATGAGACAATTGTATTCATTAGTAAAGCGGCTAGAATGCTGATATGGTAGAGAAGAAACACAAACCACGTCACATTGACAATAGTATAGCGTGTCAATATGAGATCCATAAAATATGAATATAAGTATGGACCGAATCATGGACATTCACTTCCATGATGCCTATAGCTAGATAACAAATTCTTTAGTATTGACGTCTGAGTAGAAAGGAAGAATTTGGGTTTTAGATGCTGGGAGTGTTTAGACTCAAATATATACAGTGTTAAAATGCAAAACTACGTGCGTTCTTATGGTGTAAGAGTAACAGTGTAGCATGCGATTTATACGCATGTGCTAAAGAACCACAAATGGGAAGCAAGTAAGAAGATCCCTGCTTAATTGTTGTGTGAGTCCCAAGGAATTTCTAATTCTTCCAATGATATCCTTTGACTTTGACAATATCATAGAGGTGTGCTTCAGCATCTGCTACTGTAGCATATGTCCTACGATCATGATAGATGCGATTTATGGTATCATGTTAGGAAAGCGGCTGATGTATATTGAAATGATATTTGGGCGAAAGGAAGATTACTTAAAATATACATAAATATGATAGTGTCTGAGACATGTCCTTTATAATATTATTTTTGATAATTTCATAAGTGTAGATACTATGCATACTAAATAGGCAGTTTGAGTTTTATACTGACTCAAAAGGGATTAGATTAGCCATGTGAAAGTGTATATAAGTGAATCTAGGATATTTAAGGCACAATATTAAAATCAAGCTACACAATGAAGGTTGTCTTGTGCTGGTCTCTATAAAAGAGATTTCTAGTATATACACCTATATGCAGATGTCATGCCTATGCAGTCACGACAAAGCACCTAAAATAAAAGAAGGAAGAAAAAGAGACATATCTAATCCACCAAGTGTGAGTAGGAGATGTTGGAAAATAGCCTAGTTCACCCTTGATAGATCAGGCCCAAGCCCAATAGGATTGTGGTCAAAGTATAAATAATATAAATACTTGGGTAGATATATGTAATATTTCTCAAACCATAATGAGTCATATTGTTTAACCGATATAATATGACTCTACAAGTGGTATTGTTTCACCGAAACAATATGTCTCTCAATCGAAAGGATATTTTGTCTCTCCGATGGAAGGATACATTAGTAGAGAGGAAAGGATGCGTAGAACACTATAAATAGACGTTAATGATTCAGTTGTGATTAACTTGAAACAACATATATAAACTCTGTCATACTGACTCCTTATTCTCTCTACTATATTACTCTCTTCTTCTTCCTGTGCTGGTGTATTTGCTGTGTGTTATAAGCGCTTCCGTAACTGTGATCCGATTAGCGTGGGTATAAAAGATTAACGGCCGCACTCCAAATACGCCCAATAATTCTTACAATAACAATGAAATGAACTGAGTGGAAGTAAATGTGTTGCATCATGCAACTTGGTGCGCTTGAAAGATTTTGAAAGGAATTTTGGAATAAAGAGCTGGAGCTGGAATTATGAGCAACAAAGGGAAAATATGTTAATTAACATGAAGTTCCCATTTCACAAGAAAGGCTACATACTAATAAGTATGTAAGGATCAGTTGAAGAAGCAATGAAGCATCAGCAGCCATCACGCATTCACTCACAGATTAAACTCACCGAAAAGCAAAGTCCGTTTGTTTTTACAAGCCATCCCCCCCCCCCCCTTTTTCCATTTAAAACAATGCATAAAAATATCAATCCTAAAATTTCATAATCATAAAATTGCTAGTGTTTTATGCTTGTGGCATTTTTAGTTGACCATTGAGCAATTAAGAGCTAGTACTGTTTTTTTTATTTTAAAAAATAATCTTATATTGCAATTGGTTGTGCTAAAAATTGTTGAGTTGTTGGCAACTTCATTGTCGTAACATAAGTTTAAATTCCATGAAGCGCCCTTAACGCTAATTGAGATTGCGATCCTATTTTAGGCTCTAACCATAATTTCACATAAGCTGCTCATCCTAGCCTTTTCGTTCTGATTTTCTAGTATTTGAATTATTGATTTTTTTTAGAAGTCCCAGCCTCTAAGCGTAGCTGTTCAAAAGAAAAAACTGGTGAAGTTGATGCCTTCACTTGATTAATGACAGCTTTTAGTTGTAAGTATTGAAAAATAAATTATATACATAAACGACTGAATTATAAATATCAAGAACTGAGTAGTGAATATGGATGGAACAAAACTAATTCAAGGAGGAAATATTTATATTCAATATTACAATTACATTGGTAAAAAATATATTAAAACTTAAAAAGTAAAACTAATTTAAAATCATAATGTTTATCGAAAAAGCCAGGAAAAATGTTTATGGAAAGTGACATGATATGCACTAGTTGCTATAATTGAAAATCTTTTTTTTTTTCCTGAGAATGAACTAGTGAGAATTAGAGTATTGGAACAAAATATTAACAGTATTATTCCAAGAACGAATAATAGAAATTTTTTAAGAATTATTGATATAGTTTATTGATCATATAAATTTTATAGTGATTAGTGTAGGATGAAATTTTATTTATAAAACATGTACGTAATAATTTTTTTGATGAGATTTGCAGTTATGGCCGGGATTTGGATCCTGATTAAGAGACAATTTTTTTTTTAAACTGTTAAAAATCTTGAAAAGTAAGTTTTAAATCATCCGAAAAAAATCATCCGTTGGCCAGAAAAAGCTACAAGTCATCCCCAAAAAACTAAAATTTAATAAATAATGTGAAATTACTTTTTTTATTTTTGCCAGAAGTGAAATTACTTTTTCAAACTTCATAGAACAATGGAAGATGAGATGCTTATATAATTTAGCCTAATTTTAATTTTTAATTGTAGAACCTGATGCAAGGCAAATCTGCTTTCGAATAAGGAAACTCGAATGACCTTAATTCAGAAAAAGAAGGTTAGAGAAAATTAGATGCGAAGTCCATAAAACAAGAACTCGACCCAACGCGGTTGGCTCAAGGGACATGGTCGTCTTTCTCCATCATGGCCAGGGACAATCCGGTAACTTAAAGCTCCAGAGGAAGCAGCTAGACTTCACTTTATATGCAAACCTAGGTTTCCGGCATACTTCTGCGAGCTTCTCGTCTACTCAATGCGATTCGTGCCTCTGCGTTTCTCAGGTGAACAGTCCTGCTCAATCGGTTTTCTTCTTAGTTCGTTGGTTTTTTTTGAAAAGCCTAGCGATTCTCACTACCCGTGGTTAACACTGATCTACCTGTTCATCGACCTAGGCGCACTTTAGTCTTAGCATTATATACGTGATATCAGGTTTTAGGTAATGTTGTTCGCACCTATCGATGAGTGTATTCACATGTCTTTCATACCAATCTCGGTGAATTAATCAAGCAACATGTTGCGTACTCTGGGTTTTTTCCGAAATGTGTAGATAGAGTTTAAGTTTTCCGGCTCAATCTAATGAGTATGTATTTCGTGTTAATTCCATCAAAGTTGATTTGTACCGAGCACCTTACTTGGCCGTGGGCTTGGTGTGGAATATGGTGATTCCCTGGTGATCTGATGGCCTTATTTTTTAACCTATCAAAGTTTTAAGTGAACTTTAGTGTTATTATTTTTTTTGCATATCACCATCTTCAGTGGTTGGCAACGGCTGAGAAGGGCTCGGTTTGGGAGCTGGATGTAGTGCGTGAGACTGAATCCACTCTTCTGAATAATTCGTCCAATCACTATTTCATCGTAGCTTTGCGTTGTGTACCGCAGATTAGCCTTTAACACGAGAAGAAATTTGAGGCGGTAACTCTTACCAATCAAATCATAGCCTACTGATAGTGCTACAGTACAATCTTCTGTCGCTGCAATTGCTCTTGAGCATATATACCCATAATTTCCTCTTACCATCGCTCAGCAGGAACCACTTATGAAGGCATAACTTATTAGGAAATTTTTCTTTGTCAATATGTTTATTTCAGATGCCATATTAGTTAACAGCAATTATTGATTAGTCTCTCTTTTCTGACGTTTGTGGCTTTAGGAGTTATGTTGGCTTGAATTTTGATTGGTAAAAGAAAGACAATGGCGAAGAAGAAGAATCCCCTGGTTTTTATGGATGTCTCTATAGATGGGGACCCTGTTGAAAGGATGGTGTTCGAGGTACATTTTATCTTTTTAATATATTTGAATTATAGTAATTGTCATGATACATGGTACAGAACCTTTTTTTTTGGCAACTTCTCTGACTTGGAGAGCGAGTAGAAATGCAACCTAATGAATTCTTTTGTCCTCACAGCTGTTCTATGACATGGCTCCCAAGACTGCAGAAAATTTCCGTGCATTATGTACAGGTGATAGTTTGATCTGCCCCCCCCCCCCCCCCCAAATTCTACAATCACTGTCTGATTAATCGAACATGACCTCGGTCAAGCTAATTTATTTTGATTTTAGGATATAGGCTTGCCCTTTCCTCATTTAATATTTTCTTTGTTCAGGAGAAAAGGGAGTCGGTCCAAGAACTGGGAAGCCCCTTCATTACAAGGGTTCCTTCTTTCATCGTGTTTTAAAAGGCTACATTGTGGAGGTATGCTAACTTTCTCCTACCCTTGTTACATCTAAGGCTGTTCTCCAGTATTGTAGATCTACCCATCATGTTGTGGTTGAACATGGCTTAGTAGTGAATGCCCCTTTTTTGTCAATTACCATTGTTTATGCTGTAGGATACAGGGCTGATGGTCACGACTGCTTTTCTTGTGATATAGTTTTAAGGTTGTACTTGCTAAGTTGTCCATCTTATAATGCTAATAAGCTTTGCAATGTCCAAACCTGTTTAATAGGCGATGTGGTATTGTGAGCATGTATTAATAGCTGGTTTTCCTTTTGCAGGGAGGTGATTTTGTCAATCGAAACGGTATGTATTATATCATTGCATTGTCCTTAGGATGACAAACTTTTCTAGTTTTTGAAGCTTGTAATTTGATACAATATATTTAGTCACTTTCTTTTATGTTTTCATCATTTGGTTATTCAGTTGTCCGAGTTGCAAGCCTTGTTCCATTTGCATGTTTCCTGTGACAATGGTAATTTCTTTTTCTAAATTGATTAGGAACATAATCACCTAAGTTCCTATGCAAGTGCACAATGGCCTTTATTTATTAGGGTCTGAAAGCAATTCCTTGTCAATTTTTTATGGTTTCTGGATATTGCTATTTTGTGTGCTTTCACCTGGTTTTAAAACCCCCTGTTTTGCTTGTTTAAATTGTCATATGTGGCTTATACAAAAAAAAATGGTCATATGTGGCTGTTATCATGTTTCTTCTTGTCATGTTATTTCGAGTCATCACATGAAGCAATTAATTAGAACTAGAGATGATTTCCTATGCATTATACATAGTTTGAGGAATGAGCTATACCTCACAGCTTGTGATTAGTGTGCCTTGTTATAAGTTTTATATTATATGTATTTGATATGTTGATTTTAAATAAATTCCTTACACTCCTCGCTTCATATGATATGGGTGGATGAACAATAGGATTGACTCCTGAAGCTATCGATGATTCCGAGCTGATCATAATTTCCCTTTTAATTAAAAATGTTATCCCTTCAGATATATTTCTTAGTGGTTAAATAGTGTTTGTTGGGAAATCATTAGTTAAACTTGTTGCTACTATTGATTTGCATGTTTATGATTGTAAGTATAAATCTTAAGTTTAGATCAACTACTGGTGTATTTGTATTATAATTCTTCTTTGAAGATTTAGCTCCATATTTTTTCATATTTAGTAAGTTCTGTGAATTAAATGGTTCTTCAAAATCACAGTTCTGGTAGCACGTATAAGTTTCATCTAGTTTAATCCTTACTTTTTTATATTTGTCCGATTTTCAAATCTGGCAGTCATTTTTCTCATCCCTAGATGTGATATCTACTGCGGCACTTCTGCATCACATTTTCTATCTTATTGCAGGGACTGGTGGAGAAAGCATATATGGCACTAGTTTCCCAGGTGAGAATGCTGGATCAAGAGTCATACTTTTTACTCTTATTGCATAGAACAGAATAATTCAAAATAGTTTGTTTTCTTACGGATATAGCTCAAATGTGTGCTGTACTTTTTACTTATTTTGATAAACAGAGTAAAAGTTTTGCTTGTAATTTATTTCAGACGAGTCACCTAGGCTTAAGCATGATGCACCAGGTCTCCTGTCGATGGCAATTGCTAATCGCGATACTCTTGGTTCTCACTTCATGATCACTTTGAAAGCTGATCACCACCTTGATAGGTTTGTTTATATGGTTAACTCTTGGTGGTATTTATTACCCTCAACAATCTACATTTTTTGCCCTCTTGAGGGGGAGGGGGAACAAACATTGCCATTTGCTTTAGCATCTTAGTTAATCCCTTTTAGTTGCTTGGAATCTTGTGCAGGAAGCATATTGTCTTTGGGAAGCTTGTTCAAGGACTTAATGTATTGAAGAAAATTGAAGATGTGGGTGATGAAGATGGGCGTCCAACTGTAACTGTTAAAATCATCCATTGTGGTGAATATAATGAAGGTGAAACTCCTATAGATCATTTTAGTTAAATCCGCTAAGAGATGTGTTCACAATCCCCAATACCAGATGCCAAAGCATAGCATATGAACTGTGTGTCCCCTCCCTGTGGCTTGGTTGGGTATGTATGTGTTCCATTGATTTTGTTTCTTTTGTTTTTAGATGGAAAGAAGATGAGTAAGCTGACTTCTGAAACCAATAATCACGAAGCTCGTCGGAAGGGAAAGCATAAAAAGTCTTCAAGAGACAGAAGGAAAAGGAGAAAAAGATACTACTCATCTGAATCAGAGAGTGATTCAGATTCAGATGTGGAATCATCAGAATCTGATAGTGATTCTGACTCAGATCGGTCATCTTCATCTTACATAAGTTCTTCCAGTGATGACAGGCGTAAAAAGAGAAAAAGATCTTCTAGGAAAGACAAACATAGACGCAGAAAAAGAAGGGATAAGCGTCGTGACAAGAGGCGTCGGAGACGAGATAAAAAATCAAAGCGCAGATCTAGAAGGTATGACTGCTTAAGATTGATGAACCTTTGGTAACAAACACTTTGATTTAAGATTCTGGATCTTTACAATGGTTGTTTGCATTATTGCTGTGATGAACAAATAATATCTCTGCTTAGATGGCATGCCCTCAGACGATTGGGTTCATTTTGTCTGTTATGTGTCTATTTTGAAAGGGTTGCTCATATCTCATGCTTGCTGTTCTGTCAGATGAACCTGGGTTTTCTCATTTGTTAGTTTGCTACATTTATCGATCGTATTAGTGTTTCTGTTTGATGACAAGTTATTCTTTGTTTCAACATTATTCCTCATGCCTCTCAAGTTCTAAAGTTGTGCTGTTTTAGGGATTCCGAGAGTGCTACTGATTCAGACAGTGAAAGCAAAAGTGACAGCAGCTCTGATGGTGAAAGTCTTGATGCTCCAGGGAAGGAGCAAAAACGCAGAGATTATTCTAAGAAAAATGGTATTCTTTATATGTTGAGTACATTCGACTGAAGATCTCACAATCAAAACTGATCACTTCATACCTGACCTTTGCATATGAACGGAGCAAAATACTGACATATGTGGTTCCCCTTATTTTTACTTTCAATATACCAACCATGAATTAATTTTAGACAAAGTAAATTGTTTATCTGGTTCATATTTCTTTCGGTTATTAAAATGATGCGCTGACAAACTGGAAGCATGTGTGATTGGACCTTAGAATTGCTTTGTAATCTATTACTTTTTGCCCTATTGATCTGTATTTTTGGCTAATTTTTTTTATCAGTTGCCTCAATTTTCTCTTATCATTATTGCAGCTGAAGTTGAGTCTCCTTTAGCTGGGGATAGAGAAGTACATTCCATGCATCATAAAAGGAGGGAAGTCGGCTCACCAAAGAATGTGGAAGCATCCCCCAAAGAAAATGGAGAACGGCATAGCAATGGTATTGGAGCTGATTCTAGATCTGATAGAAGTGAGGAGAGGCAGCCTGATGTAATGGATGATAATCCTGGCAAATCTAGGTCTACTTTCCACCCTTGTCACACCTCAGTTATTCTTTATGCTTATCATTTCTTCCAGATCTGGTATTATATTGAAAGTTGATGAGCAGGAGTCGAAGCATGAGTCCCAAGAGGACTATGAGTAAGAGTATGAGTATTAGTCCCAGGAGAAGTGAGAGCAAGAGCCCAAGTGCTAGTCCTGAAAGGAAGATCAGCAGAAGTCCTGGTGGTAGTAGAAGCCCTCGAGCTCTGCCTAGGAGGAGCATCAGCAGAAGCCCTGCCGGGAGCATCAGCAGAAGCCCTGTGAGGAGCATCAGCAGAAGCCCTGTGAAGGGTTCAAAGGGAAGAAGTGTCAGTAGGAGTCCTGTGAGAACTCGCTCACGTAGAAGTGTCAGTGAGAGTCCTGTGAGATCCCCATCTCATAGCCGCCGGAGCAGGAGTTCGCCTAGAATATCATCAAGAAGATCTGTCAGTAGAAGCCCTGTAAAGGTTTCAAGGAGGAGTATAAGCAGGAGTCCAGTTAGATCTTCTGCAAGGAGCTTGAGCAGAAGCTCTGGTAGGGTCCCATCGAGGAGAGGTGTCAGCCGAAGTCCTGTGAGGGCATCTAGCAGAGGAAATCGTCGCAGCTATTCTAGGAGTCCTAGTCCTGTTCGTAGGCCTAGATCATCTCGTGGGCTGTCAAGGAGTGTCTCTCCTGATGTATCCCCAAAGCGTATCAGAAGGGGAAGAGGTTTTAGTGAGAGATACTCCTATGCAAGAAGGTATCGAACCCCTACTTCTCGATCTCCTGTGAGGTCTTATCGATACAATGGAAGGAGTGACCGAGACAGGTAAAACTGAATACTTTCTTGCTTGTTGTTTTAGTCAGGTGTTGTTTAGAGTTGAGTGTAACTGAGTAATCTTAAAATATTCCGGGCCAAAAGAAAAAATCTTACAATGTACTGTTCCCAGATATTCTAGTCACAGAAGGTATTCCCCTAGGCGCTACAGAAGCCCCCCACATCGAGGAAGAACGCCACCCAGGTTTTCCCCTCCTTCCTCTGATATATTGAATTACTTGGGATATTAGTTACTAAAACTGTGTGAGGCACATTTTCTTATCATTACCAGAGTTGGTTCACTGGAGAGATCTTTTTGGCACCAATACTTCCCCATTTTTATTAGTTATGCTAGCAACATTTTTTGGTTGAATAATATGATTAAATGAACTCTTATGTGTAGGTACCGAAGCAGAAGAAGTAGGACACCCTCAGTATCGCGCAGCCCCCCTCGCTATCGTGGTCGCCGCTACAGCCGAAGCCTTAGCCGTAGCCGAAGCCCAGTTCGCAGTCGTTCCCCTGTTGAGCCATATAGATCTCGTCCTTCTCCTTTCATGGAGAAGCGCAAGTCATTTTCTCGAAGTCGAAGCCGCAGTCTATCGAAGTCTGGGTCTTCTGTTGAATCACAGTCTCCTCGGAGGGCAAGTAAAGACAGATCTAGGTCATCCTCCCAAAGCCCAGATGGAAAGAAAGGCCTGGTCTC
The DNA here is from genome assembly GCA_963210345.1 of Inga oerstediana. Taxonomy (NCBI): domain Eukaryota; kingdom Viridiplantae; phylum Streptophyta; class Magnoliopsida; order Fabales; family Fabaceae; genus Inga; species Inga oerstediana. Next base: position 7,426,302 of record OY723402.1, read on the forward strand.
ATATGGCGATGGTTCCCCATATTCAGACCCAAGGTAGTTTGCGGGCCTCAGGGCCTTGTTAAACTGTCACCTCATGAGCTGGAGGGTTCAATTTCTAATCTGCACCTGATTGGCTTGATTTTTATGCGATGTCATGTTTGAACGATATCTTCTAGAATAAGTGAAGGTACTTGTCCCTTTTAGGGTGCGGTTTGAGTTAGAGGTAATTGCTGGAGGCAGCTAGAGTTTGGAACTTGGGTTATCATGTTGTAGTAATTACATGCTTGAACTGGATTTCAAATTTTGGCTAGATATTTACTAGTTCTGGTTGACAGTTTCCAACCATAAAATATGCATCTATTTCTTGAAGTTGGAATCTAGCACAAGTAAATGATCCGGTGTGGCTGTTGTGGTTTTAGTTTGGGAAAATGATATTAAGGTCTCAATTGAGGAAAAATAATATCAGAGAAGTTTTAAAACTTGTCGATAGTAGTTTTTTCACTTGTCAATGATTGTTTTTTACTAGTCATTGATAAGTTATAGGATTTTTTTAATATTATTTTTTTTAATTGGAACTTTAGAAGTGTGAGTTCCCTTTTATATTTTTTGTATATATCTCGATAAGTTAAATGACGTGAGATGGATGGGCTGGTGATTTAAAGTTACAACGACTTAAAAATTCAGCGAATGATACACCCTAATAGTGGCTAATGGCATGAGTAAAATTTACTTGATACTTGCACATGATCTAAAAGGTTAGCAATAGTCGTGAGCAGGCCACTAAAAGGCACAAAAAGAAAGACGACTTGCGTGATGATGGACTTAAAAACTTCTGGACGTTAATAAATATTGCATTCAATATTTTTCTGTAGTCTCGTGCCTAGCCGAACCATTGCGGCCTGGCCCCAGCTAAAAGACGAAGAAACGAGAAAGAAGGAAATCATTAAAGAAAGGGCAGTGGGATCATCGAACGGAGCTAATACCGATGCCTCTTCCATGCATTGAAACTACTAGGAAGACTCTTCCCTGTATCCATGCTTGTTCATATTTGGGACCAAGGCCAAGGCTTTTGAAACGTCTAGGAAGCATTGAGTATAGAGAAGATGTCTTCAGCTCGTGTTATTGAAACCATCAATGAATGTTTGTCCCTGGCCAAAGCAGATTCTCCTGAAGACCTGGAAAAGGCCCTCCAAACACTGGCTTCCATCACCAGGGTCAGTCCTCAAAACAGAGCCCTCCTTGCTCAAACTGATGGAGCCATCCCTCTATTGGCTTCCCTAACAAATGCTTCCTCCTCCATCATCCAAACCCTCTCCTTATTGATCCTCTTCAACCTTTCCTTGAACCCTGACTTGAAGCAGTCTCTTGCCGATATGGAAATCATTTACCACCTCAATTCCCGCATCAGCTCTCCAACTTCCCTTGACTCCTCCAAATTAGCCTCCTCAATGATTTGCAGCCTGGCCATGCTCGACAAGAACAAGGCCAAATTCGGAGTCGCTGGCACTGTTCAACTGTTGGTTAAGGCTGTTTCAAGCTCTCTTGATTATGATTCCCATCACCTTTTGAGCTGTCTAGCTGAGCTTGTTCACTACCATGGGAATTGCACTCTGGCTGTGCGAGCAGGGGCAATCCCTGTGCTGCTTCGAGTGGTTCAGACCACTGGCAGCGAGGACTTAGCCGGAACTGCCCTTGCTGTTCTTGGCCTCCTTGCCAGGTTTGATGAAGGGCTTAGTGCTTTGAAGAGCACTGATCAGATAGTGATTTGGATGTTGCGTGTGTTGAAAGGAAGGTCCTTGATGAGTAAGGAAGGTGCAGCTGATATACTTATTCGACTTTTTGATGATAGTGAAGAGTGTGTGAAAGAGGCTCTTATGCTGCCTGGGTTTTCTGCTGTGATGGCTGATCTTTCTGTGAGGGGTTCAGTTAGAGTTCGTGAAAAAGCTGAATTGCTCCTCAGAAAGATGGCTGACGTTAATTTAGCCTTTACTGTGGAAGGGAACACCCTCTATATTTAAACACAAGAAGTAGTGTTTGCTTGCTTTGAATTCTGCTTCATTCTTGTTTGAACCCATTTTATGAAGAATAACATTTAAAATATCCAAGTTTATTGTTTTACGTTGGCTTCATGTATTATCATCAACAAGTATGTTGTGCGGCATGGACTAAAAGAGAGCCTGAGATGTTATGGGCAATGATCGATGTTTAAAACGAGCTTGATTGAGGTGCTGCACAAACTGGTCAAGGTAAACCTCGGAGTTGACGGAATAGGGCTACGTGCAATAAGAAAATCAACAGCACCCTAGTTAGGATAACACTTTGTTTCAAATGTTGCTGGCGGAGTCTCGTACGTGGATTAGGTTTATGACTAAATTTGTTTAATTTTTAATCTTTTATTTGTTCCGTCATCATTTATTGCCAGCTCTCTTTCTTTTGTGCCTCTGCTTGTAACCAAAATATTTGTTGTCAGCACAGAGATAAGGATTATGATAATACATGTGTAAAATCCAAACCAAACGTTGTGGTATATTAAAAAAATGATGACCTGGGTTGACCCAAGCTCTAGTGAATAGTGGCAAAGTGTATGAATATAATACTCTACACTGCAAACACTTCTAGAGTTTAAAGAAAAAAACGGATAAAAGAGAAGTGATGAAAGTGTAGGAGGACGTTGCAAGAAAAGTTTACGGGTAGGGCAACAAAGGTAATTCCTCCGATCCTATTTATAAGTAATTTTCTTTTTTATAGGGTTGATCTTTTTTATAAACAATTTTTACTTTTTGTTTTAAAATGTAAATTTTTTTTTCTATTTTATCCCTATTAAATACTCATTCTTTCTTATATTTTATATTTAATATTCTCTCTCCTATAATCTTTTAATAAATAGGGATATACATGAAAAAAATATGACATTTTTTATATATTTATTATTTTTAATTATTAATTTATTTTATAAAATAAAAAAAATTATTTATAAATAAAACCGAAGGAATTAATTTCGATGATGACTGGATAAATAACAAGAGAGTCATGTCATGGGATGCCTCTTTGAAGTGAGTCACGTGTGCCCCTGAAACATTGTCCCTCACCATCACTCTCAAATCTCAACTCTCTGGTCTCTGCTCTATTAATGGCCCTCAGCAAAATACAAATAAAAAAACAAAGGAAGCCCAAGTTATGACCGTATTTGAGGGCAGTGTCTTTAGTACCGTTGAAAAGATCAGGATTCAGAGGAGACATTAATGAATGGTGTACTGTACAACCGAGACATGGTCCTTTGCTTTTTGCTCCCTAACGTTTTCACTTGCTCCAATTGTCCAATCAATTTGCCTCCGTCACCTAATAGGCTCTATGCCTTTTTGCCATTGGTTTTCTTTGGTTGACATTCCTCATCCATATAACCCCCCCAAAAAAAAAATTATCTACCACAAGACATTAACCTAATCACCTACGACTGGAATATTGATTTGATTCACCAATTTCCTTCTGGTTTAATTCTTTTGTCCATGAGGTAGGACTCCGTCACATCAATCTTGGGTGGAACTAGGACTTGAGAGTGGCAAAAAATTATTCAGGTTGATATGAATATAATTTCATCGCCTGCATCACATAATACTCGAACAGTACATAATACTGGGACACTGCAATGTATCATTGTTGCATCAGAGCCATTCGTTTCATATAATTTCGTCTTTTGCAAGATTTTTTATTCACAGGACGCTCTTCATCTGTGGGGTTATAGTTTGAATTATTGATCATACCCTTCTTCATAATGATACAAGCAACTTATTGTGCCTCAAAATTGTGCTTGTGTGTGTGAGTAACAAATAATCATTTTCTCGAGCACAGAAAAAGGTGACGAATTTCACGTATTTCCAAGCGTAAACCTCTACTCTCTGGCTTTTCTAGGTAGGGCTTTCATTTTGCAATTCCATTTTTATTAATGTTTTCTGCAAAAGTCAAATATTCCACCAGCAAAAAGTCACAAACTTTACATTCCCCACAATTACTTTGTGTCATCTGAAAGCAATCTTAATTTAATTAGCCACAGAAACTGAACTTGGTGTCCTTGGAATATATATATATATATATATATATATATCTCTGTGAGAGACGTGAGATTGAGTATAGCACACGACAAAAAGATCTCCATTCTTGAAAGATGCCCGATATACACCATTTCACTTGCTTTAAATAATGTCCACTTTTAGACTATTTCCACATTAACATTTTCTACGTGTATATATACACACACGTCAAGTATATAATCTGCTGTCATCTATATATGCGAATCATAGGCATGAATATCTTTCTTTCTTTCTTTTTTGGCTTCTGTGATCTGTAGGCTGCGAGTCATGGGAATAGAAATGGGGTTTCGTTTCTATGGGATTCTCATTGCACTGTTTGCTAACTTGTGGCCGTTGATGAAGAATAATATATAAATACAGATTGTTCAGAATCAACACAAAGTTGTAAAGATTATTTAAAAAAAGATATAAAAACCCGAAAACAAATTTATATAAAGCTGTAAAGAAGCAAAAGACGACGACATTTTGGAAAAGATGGCAGAAAAAAAGGGTTTGATACTAAGATAGAATTGGAAAGCGTTAGGTGTGAACATTGCTTTGCTTTAGCGGTTGAAATTCTGAGCTGTTATTATATTATTGCAGAAACAGACAAAACTAAATCAAGCTTTTTATCTTACGTTGTCTTTCTACAGAATTCGCTTTCTGGGGGAAATCTTTTCTAATGTTATTCTGTCCCAGCTGGATTTTACCTCCACCGTTATAAAATAACGAATCTTATATGAACCCACAAAACAATTCAATCAGAAATTATATATTTATAAAGAAAAACTGATAATATTATGGCACACTGTAATTGCTTTGAGATATGAAAGAAACAATGTGATGTCTTGAGGGGATGAGCGAGTAGGAATTGGAAATGGAATTAACAAATAATACTTGAAATAGAAAAACTGGGATAGAAGAAAGGAATAAAAGCGGTTAAAAGGGGCATTGTGGACAATAGAAAATGTGAGGAATCACCAAGCTTTGCTCTGTGTGCTTGCTGGGGTGTTTCTGTGTGACGAAAGAATTGACACAACACAAAGCGAAAGTCGTGGGAACGAGCAAGGGGACGTCAACAAGAAAAGGGAAAAGCCAAATGCTTTTTTGGGGTTTATTTCCCCATCAGGTTGGTGTAAAGAAAGCTCCACCCACTTTATTTTCTCACCATTCAATATAAAAAAGTTTTCTTTATTACAGATTCTCTTGCGTTATAAATATATGTATGTAAAGATAAATACTTGCAAGTTCATATGCCACCGAATGACCATTTTCAACTTATTTTACCCATTTGATAATTTCTCAGCGATCAATCTGGCAAAATGTGCAATTCACCGGCAATTTATAATTTTAAATTTGGGCAATATTCTACTTGTCCTGGTTGAAGTGCTTTGCTTAGTCTTTACCCAATGTCGACAAGCTTTAGATGCTTCAACCCCTTGCTCTTCTATTCTCCGTACATTACAAAGTAAACTCTCCCGTTCATTCGTTTCCTACATTTTGCGCTTAATCTCTTGGGGATTCTGCTTATAAAAAGGGCTATAACTTTTTCATTTTCTGGTCCCTCTAGTAACTATCTCCTTTTTTTTTTTAGTGCATTTCGCTTTCTGTCAAATTTCTAGGAGGTTTCAACTAGGATTAGCTAGTTTAAGCAGGGTAGCGGATGCAGATTCATTGTTATTATTCCTTTTCACCCTCCCATTTGTGTATAAATAGAGATTGCTAATGTTCGTATTTCTTCATTGCAGCCACTCATATTAAGCGCTGTGACAGTGGCCTGTGAGGATTAACTGTTTTGATACAAAAATATGAGTTACAACAACTCCTCCGTGAGTTCAGGTCAGTTCCTATCCCATGGCATCTTCAGTGCTCTGCATATTTAGCTTTATTACTGAAGAAAATATCTTGGTTTCTAGCTGCTTCATTATCTAGGATTTCTGGCATTTGTTATGTTAATTTTGTGCTGCAATGTTCAGGCAGTGGAACTGCTAGAAGGACTTTTGAGTTTGGAAGGACCCATGTGGTCAGGCCTAAAGCTAACCACCAGGCAACCATAGTTTGGTTACATGGCCTTGGTGACAATGGCTCAAGGTATATGGCTATCATGAGTATATCTTTTTTTTTTTAAACAGTAGCAAGTATTGTTTAAAAGTTTTACTCCTCATTGTGTGTGTGTGTGTGTGAGAGAGAGAGCTGGTTGACACATGGTTTTCTTCCTTTTGAGCTGGTTGACACATGGTGTGAAAGACCAAATGTTGAAAATTCATTTTGCTTGCAGCAACAAACCACCGCTGATTTGCTTAATTACTGTCCTTGTCAATTTGCATGGCTCAACGGTGAGGAGTTAGTGATGTTTGGCATTTTAACTATTATACGTCAACAAGTTATTCCTTTTTTATTGGCAAACTCAGTTTGAGTGGACGCCTTCTGCTTTTTCTTGAGAATATGCCTTAGGGAGAATCATAGGCTTGTTTGGTTCAAATAAAATGAGGGGGAGGAGTATGGATGTCAACATACTGTCTCCTTCTGGTTGAGGAGTTTGTTTTTTAATCTAAGTTTAGGAGCTCAATACCCTTTTTCAGAAGATTCTTATTAATTATTTACTTTTTCAGTTCAGAAGACCTTAAGTCTTATATTAATATATATGCCATATAATGGAACATGGGACCACGACTTCACTACCTATGTTATCACCAAAACTTAGCAGACATAAATATACTATTTACCAAACAATGACATGCATTGTCCCATTGCTTAAGTAGTAAATTCTTGGTGACTTAGGTTGGCCAGGGCATATATTCATGCAATATCACATATGCCTTTTGGTAATCTGTGGTCCCAAAACTAGGTAGGAGGTGATATACTTTTCATCGATATTTGTCTAAAAGAATCTTTATAATAGTTACAACTATCTGCACCTTTCCTGACATAACTCTTGATTTTTGGATATTCCTAATATTTTTATATTTTAGCGAATTTATATGCCTAGTTGAAATATTCAAGATTAACCACTAGTGAATGACAGTTATTCGCTTTGCTTTGTAGTTGGTCCCAGCTCCTGGAAACTCTTCCTCTTCCAAATGTAAGAATAAGCATGTTCTTATTGCTACTGTACATCTAGAATCTGCTCTTGATTATTTATTATTAGGAAAACTGTTGTTTTCTTGAAATGCATTTATCATATATTTTCTGGAAATTTATATAACAGATCAAATGGATTTGCCCAACCGCTCCTACAAGGCCTGTAGCTACATTTGGTGGATTTCCCTGCACTGCTTGTAAGTTATGCTGCCAAAAGTCCATGTTATTGACTCGGCACCGCTTTCTTTCTTTTCCTTCTTTTCTTTAACTGCATAATCTGCTACTAAGTAGTAATGTCATATAGCAATACTTTGGTTCATACTCTACATTCAATATAGAAATTTAATGTCTACTCTTTTGTCCATAATTGCAAAAGTCTAATTTGATGTAGTGATCTCTCCCAGGGTTTGATGGAGGAGATATTTCTGAAAATGCTTCTGATGACATAGAGGGCTTAAATGCCTCGGCAGCTCACATTGCCAATCTTCTGTCGACCGAGCCTCCAAATGGTAGGTTTTCTGTGTGCCATGATCACTTGAGAAAACATTATTTGTAGGTTCGTTGTACAAAATAATGAATACAATTTCTATTCCTCAGATTACGTGATATACTGAATTATTTGCAATCACTATAGAAAGCTCCCCTTAGGGACCAATAAGCATCCTTTAAATTTCCTTAGACTTTTGATATGGTACTGGGCTGATCGATCTATTGCTTCTGGTCATGCAGACTGACCAATCTATTGGAACAAATTTCATGGAATTTAAAAGGATAAAATATACATTAATGATGGTAATTAAGAGCCATGGATTTGTCATCATTGGAGGATCGCTCAAAGGAATTGATGAAAATCATTAAAAATATTGAAGTAGCGAACAACTTTATGACTCTATTACTTTTGCTGTATTTTCCCTCTAATAGTTTAATATTTGCTATCTAATTGAGGTAAATCATTATATAATAAGGCTGCTTCAAGTTTTTCTTCAGACTTCAGTGCATAGGGAATAGAGAGAGAGAGAGAGAGAGAGAGAGAGAGATTTAATGAAAGAGAGCTCCTTGTTTTATTGTACACTTCAGTGTTAGTAGAAAATTGTACTCTTCCATTTTATCCCTCATTCAGCTCTCAGTATATGGCATTTAATGAAAGAAAGAGCTACTGTGAGAGTTCAAAGCTCAAGATGCCAACTTGAGACTTTCTCATGATATCCCACATTAGGCATATTTATTTAACCCATGTTCTGCTTATTAAATAAAGTAACAGAAATTGTAATTCAAGAATCGTTTGAAGCCTGTTATCCTGCCCGTGGAGTTCTGGCTAACTAATCATAAAGGGGGAAAACACTCTTTCTTGTAGCATGTACAGCAAATATTGACTTTTTGATCTTGTACATGAGATTGCTATTTACAATTCCATGTTGCATATGATTTGACTTCAATGCTATTTCTGCTTTGACCATACAGTCAGACTTGGTGTTGGGGGTTTCAGTATGGGTGCTGCAACTGCACTTTATTCAGCTACGTGCCATGCTTTAGGGCGCTACAGAGATGGAAATGCTTATCCTGTCAACTTAAGTGCAGTTGTTGCCTTAAGTGGCTGGCTTCCTTGTTCAAGGTTTGGTTCTGTAATATGTCAACAGGCCAACACATAAAATAGTGTCATTAAGGCACACCTACCAATGCATTCTTTTTGTCTGGGAAGGTTAACTCAGAGAATATTATTTATGCAGGACCCTCAAAAATCAAATTGAAGGATCACATGAAGCCTTAAGGCGTGCAGCAGCATTGCCCCTATTTCTCTGCCATGGCTTAGGTATTCATAGATTTGATCAATCTTCATTATACTTTGAGAAATTTGAATTTACATAGATTTTTTCCTTAAATAGCATGGAAGCATAGTTACCTCATCTATCTTTCTCACCTAATTCCAAATGCTGAGAAACGTTCAACTATTTATATAGCTTAGGTGGTTAGGGTAAGGTGGGATATAAATAGAAGTCAAGGGTTTAAATCCTTCTAATGTAACCAAAAAAGAATAGGCAGCGTTTTCTAATACTTTCTATGCAAGTGTGTGCACATGTGCTGTGTGCTGTGTCGTATATTTGAACTCAAAATACTGGTTAAGACTAATATGAGAAGATTAAAACTGAGTTCTCCCCAGCATAGATTTCCTTTTTGGATCCCACTGGTTTTGCATGTTGTATCCATTGAATTTTCTTGAGTACCATGTCAACACCTTTAGCATAGTTTTTCAGATATCTCGTTTCTGTCAATTCATATCTATGGCAGCTTATCAAGAAATCAGGTCACGATCATGATTTGTCATGAGCAAATCATTGCTGTTAAGTGCTTCAGCTTGCGTGGAACAAGCTCTAAATATATCTCAATTCTTGGTGATGGCCTTAGAATATTCATAGAAAAGTATATCGCCCTTAGCATGAGAATGGCTGAAAGTGTTGATAAAGGCATGTTGGCATGAGAAGCAAAAGAAAGGTTAAGAGTATGATATCTCTACATAAGGACCAAAATGTTATCTAAAATAACAGCTGATAATTGTAACCACAATGATCTCTGCCTGCTTGATGTTATCCAAAAAGGTTTCATCTTGAAAGTTGATTTCTTCTTGCAGCTGATGATGTGGTTGCATTTAGGCAGGGAGAGCAATCTGCACAAACCTTGAGCCAAGCCGGATTCAGGAATCTTATATTTAGGAGCTATAATGGGTATTCTACTATGTTCTGCAAAGCCTATGATATTTGCCTAGGAAAGCAGTCTAATTAAAACACTTTTTTTTCTGTGCAGACTGGGTCATTACACTGTGCCTGAAGAGACTGATGAGCTTTGCAGTTGGTTGACTGCAAATTTGGGACTTGAGGGGTTTCGGCTGAACTAGAGAAGCTCAATGAGGAAACTGAGGTAGAACCATCCTTTTAGGCAATGGAAAGGCACTGTAGAAATAGGTAGTGGCGTGGGGGTATACCTTAATTTCTGAATAAACTTTTTCAAGGGTCGCTAGGTTTCTTGCTGGTGGGGAGGACATGATGATTCCTTCACATCCTGCAAATTTTGTTTATTTCGCTCAAGATGTCCTGTGACAGTGGATATGCAGGTTTCTGTGTTTTGGTCTAAATAAAGTCAAATATTGGCTAAATGCCATTACTTTGTGGTGCTTGTTCTTGGGGGTTCAAAATTAGTTGTATTTGATCTAGGCCTAAAGACAATAAAAAGATAAACGGCTTGTTGCGTTGGGCTGAATTAATTTCCTTTATCCTAAGGCCTAGCAGGCTGATGAAAACAGTTCAGTTGGGCTTGATGATGTGTAAATTAGATTTAAAACAAGTTGCTATTGATGTCTAATGATATTCTCTTTATTCTTTTTTTGAATGAACTATTTTTGGTTTTTATATTGGATTAAGGTGCAAATTTACTAATGAAGTTTTGGTTGAGGAGCGTCTGGCACAAATATCTTTTAGAAGGGGTAAAAATACCAATGAACAATTAAAAATGGGCATCCACCACAAAAACCGTTAATCCGTACTAACGGTGTTAAATTATAAGAGAAGAAAACCCCTAACGGTGTTAGTACGGATTTAACCGTTTTTGTGGTGGATGCCTCTTTTTAATTGTTCATTGGTATTTTTGCCCCTTCTAAAAGATATTTGTGCCAGACGCTCCTCGGACAAAACTTCATTGGTAAATTTGCACCTTAACCCTTTTAAATTTTTGGCTCTAGGTATTTGTAAGCCTATGGGCAGCTGATGGTATTGGATCAGAATAATATTAAAGCCCATGTTATAAACAGTACTTATCTTTCCAGGCCCAAAAAAACAGTACTTATCATTGGGCTCATCTTGTAATATCGTGCTTAATTATAACAGCTCATGTTGAATTTTGTGGATTCCGTGTAACACTTTAATTCGTCATAAAAACTCTTGGCTTTAGCACCAGTTGGATATTGATGTAGGGTAGAACATTAAATTATATTGTGATCAGAAAGTGAAGTGAACCTAGTCAGAACGGCCAAATTTCCCGTGCCTGTCCGAGTCTTCTATAAGGGTTCAGGATTCAGGCATGATTGAGGAAACATATTAGCTTTCATAACAAAAGAAGGAAAAAAAATTGAAACGTCTGTTTAGAGGAAGCAGAAAGAAGGAATAAAAGAGAAAGAAACAAAGTGAGAGCTTTAGCATGAAAACGTAAGGTCACTAATTGGGTCTGGATCTACCAAACAGGTACCGTCGGAACCTATTTTCACGATAAACCATTCGTCTGGTTAAGTTCATCCAATAGGTTACGTGCCAACCTGTTTACTCAGTGTTTGGTATCACAGTTAAGAAACAAGATGACAATGAAGTGATATTTACACTCCTTAATAGCTACATGACCGTATCTAAGGCTTTAGGCCGACCCTTCATGCTCATCGTTTCAATTTTGGTTGGATCAAGTTCAAATCAACTACATGCAAATAGCAGTTTATGTGACGTTTACAAGTCTGTCTAATTACAGTATTACACAAGTAACTTGCTAACATGGCCGCACCTGACGGTGGCAAGACGATCTGACATTACACTAGTCTGTACTTGCGCTCAAAAATACATTCTCGAATCAATCATTCTTTTTACATTTTTTTTCATATCCCTTTCTGTTCCGGATCGGATGATAAACCCAAAACAACACACATTGAGAGATCCTTTCAGATTTTGGGATCGTCGGTCACTTGCTTGCTATTCTCTAAATTCTCGTGAACATTGGCTTTCGAAGTAATACATGGGGTCAGTGGTGGGAACGAAGGTACAGCTTTCAATATAAACTTCCGGCCACTTCTCAAGCTTCCTGAAGAGCCTGAACCAAGTTCACGTAGATGACCGTGAGGAGGAGATACTCGCTTCTGCTTGGGGGAACTTGTTTTCACAGACTTAACGGGAGTCGAGGCTTCCTTCAACATCTCAGGAGTTTCGTCTTCTAGAATGTCATAAAGTCTGCTATTTGATTCAAGACACTGTAGAGATTTAGTTTCACCTAATTTAGTCATTGGGGTGATTGGTGAAGTACGCCAACGAAGGGAACCGCCGGATAGAACACGGGGCATATGTGTCTGATCCCTTGTTTTAGTTGACAATGAATCACTAGACATTGACTGAGAATGAGAAATTGTATGCTGGCCTACTTTGGCAACGGAATTACATCTTGGCGAAGATTGATCCGTTATTTCTATGTTGTTGCTATCTTGTGGCCAATTACAAGAGGCATTTCTTATCTCTTTGGCGGGAAGATATTTCCCAGAAGGAGCTCGTAAGTTTGCAGCTTGCTTTCCTTGGCTGGATACAAATAAAATAACAAGAATGAGAGCCCAAAAGGGAGCACATGCCGAAAACTTGTATTGAAGATTACGATTTTTACATTCCAAAGGATATATAGTGCAAGGGATCGTACTCTGAGTATTGCAAAGACGGTGTTAAAGGAGAAAGGCAGTGCAGATCATACAACTCTCCATGCAACATATCCGTCTTCTTTGCCTCAGTTTCCAGCTCTCTGTGAAGAGTGCTATTTGATCCTTCTTCTGCTCTGTTTCTCCTTTCTTCACTCAAAGCATGTTCAATGGTAACGAATTCTAAGATACAAAGACACAGACCCATTTTAACCAGCATTCTAAGTTGCATTTCTTAAAGATATTTCTCCATCATGTTTTGGAATGAAACAAATTGACAAGTATGATTTTTGTTATATTTCATTTAACTTGGCAATTAGATTTTGGACTTTCTTCACAATAAATTCACAACCTTCTGAAGTGCATTGCAGATGATAACAGCCATAAAAAGGAGCCACGCATTTAAACATTCTTCAGCAAGCATTCTAGGCTTTAGCTCAGTAGAAAATAAAATTACTTATCAGACAAAAATTGAATAAAATTTTGTGGATCACTAAGAATTAACAAAGGATACTTGTAATATAAAATCTTACCTTCTTTCCTGCCATAGACATTCTTACATCCCTCACATCGACATCCACTGGAGCATCCGACATTAGCCTTTTTCAAATGGAAAAAAGGTGCAAATAGCACATATTAGCCCTTTCCAAATTGACCAAAAAAGTGCAATTAATGTGCACAGGAGAAAAAAAGTGGTGAAAGTATTGAAGAAAAACGAATGTCACATGATAAACACCTGATAACATTCACAATATTTTTTCAGACACATTGACTTTTTGCAGTTGCAACCTCTTTTATGTCTTGCCGATGATGGTGTCGTTATATTGGTATCGTCCTGTAAGGGGCACATGAAATGAAATCATTAATTCTGAAAAACAAAAGATTAGGAGAAGGGGAGAACTAGATGGCTTTTATACCATATTATTTGAAGGAAAGTCAGTAACATGCTGCACAATCTTGGGGGCAAATGCAAGGGGGTTACGGGTTTCTATTTGCTGCCTTGTCTCAAGAACCAAATTTCCATGTTCTGGTCTATTGAAGCAGTCTTGACAAGCACAAGACTCAGCACAAAATAATCCGGCTGCAAAACAATCACAGTAACTGCAAACAAATAGATCAAAATACATACTACATATCATAAAAAAGTGACAGCAGAAAATATAAGAATTAACTTACAGTTTTAAACATTTACTCTTCTTACAGTTGCACCTTTTACAACTGTCATCATCAGTGGGGTTCGCTGTTTTCTTCCTGAAGAAAGATGTAGCATTTGGTGATCCCACCAAACATACAAAGAAGAAAATATCATATAAATGATAGGAAAAATAAAAGAACTAACTTTTTCTTTTTGGGGCTTGTTTGATTGGAATCCTCAAATTTTCCATCACCTACAGAGCCTAATTTTCTCTCATCTTGAAAACTTGCTGGATGCTCAACAAGAATTGACAAATTAGCAGGTTCTAGGGAGCTCGGAGACTCAGAGGGGCGAGAATCCGTAGATATTGAAGCATTACTTTCGTGCCTCTCACATTTATTGCCAATTAATGGTTGCTCGTCCATCTTTGATGAAATTAAGCCCCTCGTTACGTCCTCAGCATTCCGGCAGCTTAGTAAAGTAACTGACTTCCCGCCTTGTGAACCTGTACAATCCTCTGCTAGTCTCATGCTTGTAAATGCAGCACGGCCATGGGGCATAGCATTTATAACGCTATTTAAGTGCAACCCGATACCTGATGGCTTGGAACTTTTCACAGGGAAACTTCCACTACACCGTGGAGAAAATGTGGTAGTGATAGGTTTGGACTGCTTGACCATTCTCTCTTCAGTTGTAGTGTCGTTTAGTGCAACATGAGAAGCTTCTAAATCTTTTGACTCTGAGGAGTTAGCTGATGGTATTAAGTCATCAGGAACAAGCGGGAAGCTATTCAAATTTCCAAATTTACTTGACACAGCCTCCTCAAACTGAAGGCAGCGTCTACGAAGGCCTCGGTGCTTTTGGCTGGCCTACATCGATTATATTTAGTTAACTAGTTAATACTTAATATAGTGCACAACAACAATCTTAAATATTGGTCATTCAACAAGCGGATAGTGCCGCGCTAGTTTTCATCGTACCTAAGTCAAACCTTTAACAAGAAAACTATGGATAAACCAGTAACGCAAGATAATTCCAATCAATGAAGGTCCCATTTCCTTAACTGAAGGAGATTCCCATAACCATGATGTGATACCTAATTGGCTAAATAAAGTTTGATATCCTCTCATGATTGACTGTGAAATGAAATTTTCTATTTGTATATGATTTCTTTGAATTTCCTTTTTAAAAATATTCTGGGACGGGTGGTGCCAGGCCACATAACAACTAATAAAATGCCAAAGTCAACAAAGATTATCGTTTTCTAGATTGAAATTGACGTGAACAAATAAAAAACGTTGGAAAACAGAATAAAGATTTTCAGATTTACAATTATTCAACATATATAAGAGGTTGTCCTGTGACAAAAACTAAGTTTGATATACCTTGGGGCTGTCCTGTGACATGTTCTGTACACTTATACAAGAGATTGTACCCATCTCGCCACCATCTTCACATTCTTTTACATCCAGCAAAGGCTCAAGCATCGACTGAGAGGTACAATCACCATGATCCTGCATTTCATTTCCAGTGCACTAAAGATCAAAATTTAGCAAAATCAATAAATAGCAAAAACAAATAGATAACAATCATATAAATATTATTGACTGCCCTGTAAGTTCTAGGTCAATATAAACGACAGCATTGGATCGCTACCTGGACAACTGAATCATCAGAGCGTTCCTTCTCAAAAACATGGTCAGCAGACAAAAGAGACTCTAACTTAGCACATTCTTCAGAAGGCAAGTCAACAGCTGTCTCCCCTCCTTCATCAACTAGTCTTGGCTTTTCTTGATAGCTGGCTTCAGACTCCTCTAACAAAAGCAAAGGTTCGTTCCTCTTGTCATCAGGACCATTTTTGTTATCAACTTTTGATATGGCTTTCTTTGCGTGAGTTAATTCATTTAGTGATGATCCAGCATTCTCACTGTATTGTTTCACGTCGGGGTTGACTGAATGCCCCGTAGACGTATGATCAATATCTGAAGGATCGGCTAAATATTCATCTACAGATTCTGCACACGGTGAAGAGCTGCAGTGCTGAGTATTTGAATAACTCTTGCTTTGAGTTATAAATCCCGGCGATAGAGAATTAGTTTTGTCAGAGTCAACAGGATTGTCAGCAAGGCTCTTAACTTCATTGACACTTCGAGAAATTTCTACAGTGGCTAATTGAGAGCATTGAGGCCTGATATTGACAAGTTTGTCAACAAACAACCAGTGCAAAAGCATAGGGAAAAGCAGGTGTGTTACAATTAAGTCAGTATACCTCTCCAAGAACTTGGATCCACGATGGGGATTAATACGTGGTGACGTGAAGACGACAGGGGGAGAATTTAGTCCTAGGAAATCTTGAGCAACACGAGAAGCCTTGACAGACTTTATTGGAGATAAATTGTTTACAAAGCTGAAAAAAGGGGACTCCTGGAATATAAAATACTAAACACATGAGACATCCGCTATCCCTCATTTTGCAAATAAGACCGGTCTTAACGAGCAATTAGTTAACTAAGTGATGCTTTAAACGTCTCTAGACAGGCAGATTAATCAGAGCCGCTACAAAATGTTAATGTCTGATTATCTATGGTTTAGCAAGCATGTGTACAGTATCCAGTCCTAAATAGTAAGACTAACTAACTAGTGTTCAGCACGTAAATAGTTAAATCCATACCAATTAACCGACAATTTAACGCAGTCACTGTAGATAGAATATAAATAAGTGCATCTAAATGTGGAAAAAGAAAATCATAAAGCGATCTATGGCACAAAAACAAACAACAATAACATCATCCAAAAATAGAGAAGTGAAGTGTAAGAGGTATATGACAAGTGAAGAATGAGAAGGTTAATTTACTTGAACAGGAGGAGATTCAGAAGAAGCAGCAGCATCGGCAGTGGCGATGGAAATGGGGGTTTTCTTCGTAACATCAGGAGAATCCATGAGCATCAGGATCCTTTGTCAACCCTAGACTCAGCTTTCTGCATATTTTTGCTCCTGTGTTGTGCCTTCCAGCGATTGAAACTGTCGGAAAATGCCAAAAAAAATTCAATTCTTTTTTGGTTTTACCATTTGGGGGAAGAGCGTGAGAGCCGAAAGTTCAAGAGCGGGGTTTGAATTGCGAGCGGGAAGCAGCGTTACTGGCCTTCTTCTTTGGTTTGGGCCGAACCTTCTCCGCCTTGCTCTTGCTTTGTTAGTCTAATGGGCCAATCATAGTAAGAACCAATGTCGAAGTGAGGTAAGATGATGGGCCCGTTAGATTTAAGAAATAAAAATCGATGAGGAGAAGTCTAGCCCAGAATTTGATTAAGAAATGGCCCATAGTCGACCACCCATAACCACCGTGGACCATCTCTATTGGCTGATTATTTTAACTCAAACATTTTGTCTAGCAGAAAGCTAGTTGTTCCCTCATAACGAGGTAAATCAATATTTGAATTTTTGTTGAGAGAAGTATTTATATTTAGTGTCTAGCAGGGCATCGAACATAATTGTTTTTAATAGAAAGATATATGTGTCTGGCAAAAAAAAAAATTGATAAAAAAACTGTTTTCAAATCAATATACATATTTTTCTTTCATTTTATTTTAAAAACTTGTTTTTAAAGGATAAAAATAGGAACAAAATCAAACAAGCCCAAAATTATTCCAATCTTATTAGAAATTGTAGGACAAGTTAAATGAACTCGGCGAATGTATAGACGATGACGAAGGATATTCACGTGGTTCTGTATATTTAGCCAAAAAAATATTCATTATGATGACGATTTTTTATGATAATTCATAAAAAATACTACATCTTAAAATTATTTATTTCCCCTTTCATTATTGAATACGACAGGCTTTTGTTAGAATGTATACGATAGGTGTAATTGGGCCTCTAGGGCCTGAGGCCTAATTGCGTGATTGGACTGTTTAGGATATTGCAATATTACTCTCTACATATATAGTAAGATCATGCTATGATCTGATGTATGGATTTGATACTATTGTGGTAATAAAGGATTAAAGGGTATGTATGTTTTTTATGTTTTGTTTTCATGCATATGAGTTTAATCTTCTAACATGGTATTAGAGACATGGTACTGGTTCAAGAAATCACATTACAATCCATTACCCCTGTCCATTAGGTTACCAGAAAACTAATAAATCCCAAGACAGATCCAGAAAAGACACTCCACAGGATCAGAAAATTGGGCCGTAGGACCAAGAAAGCCCATTGTGAAACAAGAATAGGCGCTAGTCCTCAAACTAGACCCACAACATACTATAACCGAATCTTGATGTTTCGACCCGTATCCACATAGAAATCCGCCAAGCATTAAGGGCCTTTCATCATCGTGACATCGTCATTCCCTTCTTTCCAGTCCAGACAGAGAGCCCTAATCGAAATCCTATAACAATGGCAACGAAATCTTCTAATTCTTGATCTCATATTGTAGGGTTAAGCCACATCAACCACACTGAGGCTAAATCTTGACCGTGACCAATTGTTTAGGCTCTTCTGCTCCAAGACTCTGATTCTCTGAATTGCATCGTGACTGAGCATTAGTTCTTCTAATGGTGTCGTCAAAGAGTACAGGAGACAGCATCGTTGATGGGCTTAAGTTCACACGTCCCTTATACCTCCATCCATCTAACACATAGGGAGTATCCATTATTCTACATGTTATGATAGGAAGTGACATACCTTTTAGAGTAGAGCTATGCGAATTGCGCTTCTTGGTAAGCATAAATTGGGATTTATTGGTGATTCTTGCACGAAAGACTCAAGAAACCAATCTCCATCCCCAGTGGGAGCGTTGCAATGCTATTGTGTTGTCATGGTTGTTAAATTCACTTTCGAATGATCTAAGAAGTAGTGTAATATTCTTCCAAAGTGCTCATCTAGCATGGACTGACCTCCAGGAACGATTTGACAAAGTTACAGGTTTGAGAATTTTTTCCTTACACAAAGAAATTAGTCCGCTTCCTCAAGGATCCTCTTCAGTTTCTACATATTACACTAAACTGAAATAACTCTGAAAAAAGAACAGGCTTTGTTACTCCCTCTTGTGAATGAGCACATCCACTGTATATGCTGAATGTACCTAGCAGCAGAAGCTTTTACAATTCCTAATGGGACTTAGTGAGTCATTCAGCAATGCCCAGAGCCAAATTCTTCTAATGAGCCCTCTTCCCTATATCAATCAGGCCTTTGCGATGATTGCTGAAGATTAAGCATAGAAGTTACTAGCATATACTTCTAAGTCTACACCACTTGATAGAGTTGCTATGACTGTTCATAGCCGATGGCGAGGCCGTGGGAGAGGAATATTTGGTTCAACCCCTGTATGAGCACACAATCAAAAAGGGGACATACTAAGGATGGTTGTTGGGAATTAATCGATTAGCCGACAAATTTCAAGGGAAACAAACCCAAGATAAATACAGAGGCCTCTACACATCACCTTGGCACCGAAACCTCTTCTGAAGCCGATAAAGGAAATTAGATTGCATCTACTACCTTCACCCAAGAACAAAATGAACACCTTTTAGACCTCCTCAAATGTGATTCAGAATGCACCGTCCATGCCCTTACCGGTACACCATCAGATTTGCATTTAAATTATTCAGGAGTGAAAAACAACAGTAGATGGGTGTTAGAATAAGGTGCTACTACTTATATCACAGGCAATCTATCCCTGTTTGACAATTATAAGATTAATGATAGTGCCATAGCAACTATTAAAATACCAAATGGGGACAGGGAGATAGTTAGTCATATAAGAACAGTTAAATTATCAAATGAAATATATTTGCATCATGTTATATATGCTGCACAATTAAAATTTAACCTTATATATGTTCCAAGGATAACTAGAAACCTAAAATGCATGGTAGTATTTTTTTTCTTGAACATTGTTTATTGCAGGACCTTCAAAGTGGCAAGAAAAAGGGGATTGGTAAAGCTAGAAGAAAGATTATACATGTTGAATTTTCCAAGAAAATATACTGTTTTGAATGTTACCAATGTAGAAGTGTGTAAACATGATGATTTGTGGTTGTTGCATAATCGATTAGGATATGCACCACTACCTGTTTTGAGACATTTGAGTTTTGTAAAAGATAAACATATGCCATTCAATAAAGATTGCAATATTTGCATTCAATCTAAACAAACCCATCTCCCTTTTACCTTTAGTTTTATTAAATCTAATGCATGCTTTGAATTATTACATGTGGATGTTTGGGGGCCTTATAGGACCCCCACACACCAAGGGCATCGTTTCTTTCTAACTATTGTGGATAATTATTCGTGAAGCACTTGGATCTTCCTTATGAAATTTAAATATGAAACGAGTCAATGTATACAAAATTTTCTTTCTTGCGTTGATAATCAAATTTCTGCCTTTGTGAAAAGAGTAAGGAGTGACAATGGCACAAAATTTGTTAATCAGGATCTCAGGAGTTATTTTATAGGGAAGGGTATAATTCTCGAGACCTCACGTCCATACACACCCGAATAAAATGGGATTGTAGAAAGAAAACACCGTACTCTCATACAAATTTTAAGAAGCCTAATGATATAATCCAGGCTTCCTTTCAAATATTAGGGCAAATGTGTTTGGATGGCTGCTCATTTAGTCAATAGATAACAACTAAGGTGCTAGGATACATCACACCCTATGAGAGAGTATATGGAGAAGAGCCCAAATATGATCATCTCCGAATATTTAGGTCATTAGCTCATGCCACAAATCTGACCACAACCAATAAGTTTGAGTCCTTAACCTTTCTATGTGTCTTTTTAGGCTATTCAAATAATCCAAAAGGTTTTGTTCTTTTAGACCTTAAAGCTCAAGCTATTATCATTAGTAGACATATGCCATTTGTTGAAAATCGATTCCCGTTTCGAGAACAAAGAGGGATGAAGCAAAGGGGAGTTCCTCCAGAAGTTAGAGATATGTTATTGTTTGATGATGAAAGTAGGATTGGTCGATCACCACTTAAGCCATACTCACAAACTGAGAAAGAGGAGAATGGCAGCACAATACGACCAAGTAAGTCAAGTACAGAACCAAACCCAGCCAAGCCCAATCTATATCCAAACCACGACGATCAGCATTCTCACTCAAGGACTGGTAGAGAAAGAAGGCCCCCTATTTGGGCCAAAGACTATATTTATAGCATGATTACAAAGGATTCCTATTAGAATAACAATCATTGTCTTTATCCAATTGAAAATTACATATCTTATAAGAATATTTCTGCTGCTCACTTGTGTTTTCTATGTCATATAGATGTAGTTTCAGAACCTATAAGCTATCATGAAGCAATTCAAAACAATGAATGGATCAAGACCATGAACCTTGAAGTAGATGCATTGGAAAATAACAAAATGTGGGAATTGGTTCCTTTGCCGGAAGGTAAAAGACCCCATCGGTTGGAAATAAATCGAATGGTGAGATTGATAAATACAAAGCTAGATTAGTTGCTAAAGGATGCAACCAACAGGAGGGTGTTGATTATCATAAAACATTTTCTCTAATTGTAAAAATGATTATTGTACGTATGACTCTCAAAATAGCAGCTATAAACAAATAGAATATATATCAAATGGATATACATAATGCTTTTCTGTAGGGTGACTTAGAAGAGGAGGTATTGATTATCATGAAATATTTTCTCCGATTGGTTGCTAAAGGATACAACCATCAGGAGGGTATTGATTATCATGAAACATTTTTTTCCGATTGTAAAAATGATTACTGTACGTATGGCTCTAAAAATAGTAACTATAAACAAATGGAAATATCAAATAAATGTACATAATGTTTTTCTATAGGGTGACTTAGAAGAGGAGGTCTATATGACCATACCTCAAGGTTTTGATAGCAAGGGAGAGAACCTTATGTGTAAACTTCACAAATCACTCTATGGACTAAAGCAAGCCTTTAGGCAGTGGAATTGTAAGTTGTCTATGGCCTTGATAGAAGGATGCTTCACTTAAAGTAAGCATGACTATTCACTCTTCTTCTGAAACTACAAAGGCAGTGAGACTATTCTAATCCTTGTATATGTGATGACTTACTAATTATTGGTAGTTGTGAAAGAAAAATAAAATAGGTGAAGGATTTCCTTCATCAGAAATTTAAAATTAAAGACCTAGGAATCATGAAATACTTTCTTGGAATAGAAATAGCTAGGTCAACTAATGGTATTGTTATTTCACAAAGAAAGTATGTTTTGGACTTATTGGCAGATTCTGGTATGAGTGGTTGTAAACCAATTGGCATGCCAATGGCTCAAAACTTGAAATTAGTAGGTTATCAAGAAGGTAAAGAC
Source organism: Inga oerstediana (assembly GCA_963210345.1). Classification (NCBI taxonomy): domain Eukaryota; kingdom Viridiplantae; phylum Streptophyta; class Magnoliopsida; order Fabales; family Fabaceae; genus Inga; species Inga oerstediana. The sequence goes on from OY723402.1 coordinate 7,448,314, forward strand.
AAGGAAACTGATTTGCTGTAAGATCCTGAGAGATATAGGCAATTAATAGGTAGGTTGATCTATCTTACTGTCACACGCCTTGATATTTGCTTTTCAGTGCAGGTGTTGAGCCAATTTATGCAACAACATATGAAAGTGCATATGGCAACAACATTAAATGTGGTTCGATATCTAAAGCAAAGTCCAGGAATGGGAATACTCATCAGTTCAGGGGGAGATGTATCGATGAGTTGTTATTGTGATTTGGATTGGGGATCTTGTGAAATGACTAGGAGATCAATTTCTGTCTATTTGATCAAATTAGGAGGATCATTGGTTCATTGGAAGACGAAGAAGCAGGCAACCGTATCAAAGTCCTCGATTGACAGAAGCAGCTTACCGAGCTCTTGGGTCAGCCACCTCGGAGAAAGTATGGATAGAGGGGCTACTAAGGGAACTTGATTTGCAACAGCAAGGACTAGTGCCAGTCTATTGTGATAGCAAAGTAGCAATTCATATTGCAAGCAATCCTATATTTTATGAAAGAACGAAGTATATTGAGATAGATTGTCACTTTATTCATGAGAAAGTGCAATCAAAATTGATTTGTTTGGAACATGTTAAGTCAGCAGATCAGCAAACGGATATACTAACTAAAGTTGTTACAAAGGAAGCATTGAACAACATTCTAAGCAAGTTGGGGGCAATAAATATCTTTGAAGCCACAACTTGAGGGGAAATGTTAGAATATATAGGATTGGTGTAATTTGGCCCTATATAGCCTGAGGCCCAGTAGTGTAGTTGGACTGTTTGGGATATTGTAATATTACTCTGTATATAGATAGTAAGATCATGCTATGATCTGATGTATGTATTTGATATTATTGTGGTAATAAAGGATTAATGGGCATGTATGTTTCTGATGCCCTGTTTTCATGCGTACAAGTTTAATCTTCTTGCTGTGCACAGAAGATAATTAAACGATTTGGGCGGAGCACTGTAAAATCAACAAAATGGATGGACATTTGAGGACGCCCAGAGCATATTATAAAAGATATTGGAGGTCTAAAAAGTAAAAGAAAAGAAAAAAACTTTGTTTTTTTTGGTAAATGAAAAGAGAAAACTTTAATCATTGTGATGGCGTCACTCCCATGATTTCTACCACCTCACGTGCATGCAACCTGGACACGAATTACGTAAAATCCAATTTTAGCATGGATAAAAAAAAAATCCCAATATTAGCAAATGTGAAAAAAAAAATAATTGTTACACATATGTTTCGCCACAGAACAAAACCTGTAAATATAAAAAAACAACACAATTACACCACTTTATCTTTTTACCCTCACGAACAATAGTGCGAGTATGATGCAATATATTCTGGTTTGTAAAATTATTAACTTAATTAAAGTGATTACAATTAAATATAATAAAAACTTCGGATACATGTCCATGCATGCACGTGTAGAAGTGAGTGAAGGTAGAAGTAAAATGAGAGGAAAGCAAATACATGTGTAGGTGAAGATTTTAAGGAGTAGTCAGAGAAGTTGTTTAATGAGGTGAATCAGAGCGTAAATGAGAGGGGTTGGGGCAAAACTATTATATGGTCTCAAAGAAAGAACTTGCCTATTACAAAGTCTAATAACAAGTGAGACCGATGCCCTCATTTCTTATACCTAAACTTGTTATTACATGCTTTTGAGTAGTTATATTAGAACTTCTTAATAATTAAGTTTCTTCTTCGTGACTTCATTGTAATTTTACAAAGGTTTACCTGATCTGGTGTTATGGGGTTAATATAATAGTAATATAATGAAAAGATAAAGATGAGACGAGAAAGCATATGTAAACGTTAGGCGTACATGGGCTTGATCATATGCATGGAAGCATTTCCCAATGAGAGAATCGAATCAGTACTCTTCCTCCTCTTTCTTTTTGCTTTTTCACAGCTTGCCACAGCCTTTCTTTACCGTTCCCCGAGAAAAATGGTGGGTGATATCTTTCAGTTTTGTGAGTTTATATATATATTTTTTCCTTTCTTTTTTTCCCTCTTTAGCGTTTCTTCTTTATTTGTTTTTCTCTTTCTTCTACATCTTTCCCTCTTGATGAATCACAGTGGGAGATATGGGAGGGAAAGGAGAGAAAGAAAGAGAAAGATAATAAGAGTTAATGAGGAGGGAGAGGGGAAAAGAAAATGACAGCGAAAAAGCCATTTCAGTAATGAAGGAGAGAAAAAAGAAAAGGAAAAAAAAGATGGTCAAAAATTGAACCTCGAACACTTCTCTTTTCCATCACCATCAACTTCGACTTTCTTTATCGAAACTCTACCAATTTTTGCTCCTTTCTTTGAGTTTTGAACCATCCCAATACCAATCAATATCTGGCCATCAATGGGAATATAATCATCCTTCTCTTTCACTAAATCCTAATTCCATTGTCATTTACCATGAGTTATATATATATTGGGCATCGTGGAAGAGTAATCCTATTTAATATATTAAAAAGCTTGGATTTTGTGTCAAAAACTCGTAGAACTAGTGGGACGCTTTAAGTTAAACTGTTCTTCTCATTCATGATACTTAACGGATTCCATAATGGAGAGATGGTAAAAAATTAAAGATAAGCTGTTAGCTAATGCTGGGTTATTAGACCATTTTGACTTGTAATTGAGTCCGGAGTACAAAAGAGGAATATTCAAAATTGAAAAGCAGCACCCATTTTTACCATTTTATAGTTTTCTGACTGCCCATATAACAAACTGATGCTGGCCAATATTCTGAAAGTATTAAATGAAAGTGAGACATGGCCCCTCCTCAGTAACCTCTGTGTGTGTTTGAATATTTGAATTGCGAATATATATATGCAAGGGGGACAGTGGGGTCGATCATCTTAAGTTTTTTTTCCTTGAACTGTGAGGAATATTCATTTTGTCTGGCGATAAACAATGAATTGTGTTCCTCCCTATCCAATCCTGGATTGATCAAAACAAAAAAGGAAGCACACTTAAATAGATCATGCGGTGAAGGTTTAAGGACCATTTCGTTTTTGTGCTTCTTTTTCCTCCGTCAAAACAATAACATCCACGCACAGTCAAAGACCTTTTTTTTTTGCCATCGTTTATGCACTACAAAGATTTATTTAAAGATTACGATGCATGCTATAATCTGCTTTATTTGTGTGGGAAACACAAAAGTGCAGAGCTTGACAAAGTTGAACAATTCAACTCCATTTTTTCCCATATTTTTTTTACGTGCATGGTGAGACATTTAAGTATATACTTACATGTGCCACTTTTCTTTGGACTGCAAATATATCCCTTAGCTGACGGATTTGTCACAACTTCACAAGCCAACTAAATATTATACGCATGGCTTTATTCTGAACCGTGAAAGAGGGCTATGATGTGTACGTGCACTTTGCAATAGGGCACTCCCAAAAAAAAAAACCCTAAAAGATGCTGTGACAAAAAAATATGATCTTTTTTTTTTTTAATGAATTCATTAATAACTATATTTTGGTGTGTGTATAAAGTCGCATTTCAAAAAATTCTTTTCCCCTTTTTCTAATTTTAGTTTTTGATGATATCATGGTTCAAGGGAGGAAGCAAAAGAATTGAGAGAGAAAAAATCTCGCGCGCTTTTAATTACTTCAATCCTCACCCATTTTTCGAGGCCTTAATGCCAGTATATAAGGCACCAGCCCATCACCCACCATCACAGAACACACAATACATTTTGTTCAACTCCATCCAAGTTGTTCTGGGTGAGTTACGTGCTCATAATCTTATTTTGTTTTATCTTATATATTCATGCTTTTTCTATATATAACTATGTGCTTGTTTTTCATGGAAATGAGCAGAGTAGTGATTGAAAATGAGCAGGCCAGGAGATTGGAACTGCAGGACATGCAACCACCTGAACTTTCAGAGGAGAGAGTCATGTCAGAGATGTGGAGAAGGGAGGGTTGTTGGAGGTGACTATGGAAGCTTTGGTGGTGGCAGAAGCTTCACCACTGGACCTGACGTTCGTCCTGGTGACTGGTACTGTAACATGGCCAACTGTGGAGCCCACAACTTCGCCAGCCGCTCCAGCTGCTTCAAGTGCGGCGCCCTCAAGGATGATTCCTCCTCCGGCGGCGGCGGCGGTTACGACGCTGACGTCTCCAGAATGAGAGGCTTCGGCTTCAGTAGCGGCGGCTCCAGCCGCCCCGGCTGGAAATCCGGTGACTGGATATGCACCAGGTGATAATACTTTACATGGATACTGTAAAAATGTTCCACTATAGGAAAAGGTTTTACTTACTTTGGATATGAATTTAATCTGAGTCCTTACTTTATAATTTACAGATTCACTTGATACAAGTAGCTAGACACAAAATGGTCATCATATCCCAACAGATGTTTTTTCAAAAGTATATATTGTCCTGTGAAAAGTGAATAAATAGTCCTAAATATAACAGTCGCATTATATATAGAGAGAGAGATCGAGAGAGATTGTCGATTTTATTGATGTACTTAGAGAAATGTTTAAACTGGACAGGTCTGGTTGCAATGAGCACAACTTCGCTAATAGAATGGAGTGTTACCGATGCAATGCACCAAGGGACTCTAGCAGCGGCAGGAATCCATATTCGTCGTAGAAATATCTGATATGCATGGTACATAGATGTGACACTTAATTCAGTAATATTATTCCTTCGTATGCTGTACATAAATTAACACGTGGCTTTTTTATAATTTTTAGGTTGGCTGTCTGCGAGAGGAAGAGAATTGACGATGATGATGATGAGAGGCTATCCTGTCAGCGACAGTTACTTTTTTTTGGTCCCTACCCCCCAATATGTTACTCTAATGGCTATTTAATTTTTCCTCTCTTTTGAAATTTGTATTTTCTAGCTAGCTAGGAAGCTTTTGATGAAGAAGAATTATCTCTCATTTTGAGTTTTGTTGGCGTTGAGTATTTCTGGTATGACTCAGCAGCTGGCTTTGCCCTCTTGTACTTGTAGTGTTATCAATCTAATATCAGTGTTTATGTATGCTTTTGAGGTTAAGTGAGCTTCCAAATATTATTTTAATATGTGTTCATTATTATCCGTATGATATTTTAGTTTTCACCCTCTTTGATTCCTCTGATAAGGTGGTGGGGTGGTCCAATCCGACGAATATAATAATGAGCAATGACCTAAAATTACGTGTAAATATGCGTTGCCCATATTCTCATATAGGGACCACTTTGAGTCCCTAGTGAACTCATCACTGCTATGTATGTTATAACTCTGCTGCTTTAATTTCCACAGTTTATCATCTTAAACAAAACGTAATTAATCGATATCTATTTTCAATCTCAACGCCTCACAGTAATTTACCGTTCTTGTTGAAAATGAAAAACAATGATTAGCGTAGGAATACAGAAAACAATGAATCACCGTTCCATCATACGAAAAATTAAGTCTTAAAATAAATAGAACAGTAAGATATTCGGATATATATATAATTATACTCAGTTACTCACACAGGCGCATATATATATATATATATAAAGAGAGAGATGCGTGTGTGCGCAAGCAGAATTACATGTTTTTTCCTTTCATCACTTAGGAGTTAATTAAATATGGAAGATGAAACTAATTGATTATACTACTCAAACTCCTTTGCCGCAACACGAGCGTTTTCATTTCTATCTGAGAACCGGCTTTGACTAATTATAATTCATATAACTGAAAACCACTATATTCTGTAGAGAAAGAGGCGCAACATTATAGCATACCTTGGCAAAAAAAGAAAAAGAAAAGAAAGTACCAGTCTTTACAAATTAAGAAAAAAATTAAGGGGAAAAACCAATGGAATCGACTGTATATGTGGCAAATTAAAGTGAATATATATATATATATATATATATATCCCTGAAACGTCAATATATGAACAACAAAGGAGGGGTGTTCAATATTTCAAATCAAGGAGGACAGAGTTAATGGGGTGAGCAATATATGGTGGCACATAGGATTCCAAAACTTTTACAAAAATGAAAACTATTAGGCACTTTTCGTGGCTGCGTGCAAAATGACCAGCTGTGGGGGATAAGTTAAACGGCAATAATAGTTTAATGGGGTCAAAAGTAGCCAAGGCAAATATAACTAATTAGTGACTGCTGCTACACTCCATGATATAGCTTTTAACACGATTCTTTGTTTCGTCACTTTAATAGTCCAAGGCTTTATGTTACTTCGTGTGTGTGTGTGCTCTTTTATGTTGATAGATGCTTACAACAAGTACCCTCCATCATCATGTCGTTTTGGGGTCCAACGTAAGTGTTATTGGTGGTGAAGGAGAAGATCGTAGCCTTAAAACTCTGTTATCACTGAACATCAATACTCGGCTTTGCTTAAGATTCCTCCTTAGTAATTTGGGTCCCCTACCCCCCTCATTGCACTCACACACATGCACTTGTAATTATAATGCATCCATATATATATATCCCTCTTCCTCTTCTTTCATCAACACTTTGCTTTATTCATATTCCCCAACCAGCTCCATTATTAGTACTACTTCTCATTATGCATGTATTATATGCCTTCTTTAAATCGTTCTAAAACTATCTAGCATCCATATATTCAAATTAAAGTATTCTACATATATATTTCAAATCTAAAATCATCTGCTTTTTTTTCACACTTTTACATGAATTCATCAGCATCCTATAATTATTATATGTTTAATATATAGTATTGTTGGTTCTTGCAGTTTAATCAAATTTTAGTTTTGATGTTTCAATCTTGATTTTTTGTCCTTATAGTTTTATATGGTCTTAGTTTAATTGATGCCTTTAACTGAAGTTAATGCCGTTGAATATTAGAACCAAAAGTTTTGATTCGAGTCCCCGTATTTTAACATGTTTTGGTTTTGGTTTTTATATTTATTAGTGCTAACTAAAGTTAACTTTTTTAAACTTAAATCAAATCCTTATGAAACTTTATGCATTAAAAATCACGATATGAAACTACAAAAATCAAAAACTAAAATTTGATCAAACTGGGCGTAGAGACCAACATATGTATAGCATTGACTCTTACTATTGTCTATTTATCTATTTACACTGTTTTAGCGTATTGTTGTTAGAGATGAAAATAGGTTAACGGCATAACCTATTTAGTAAATAGGTCAAGTCAAAGCTCAGGCCTATTTAGGTAAATAGGTCAGGTCTATTTTCATAAAGTCTAGCCTACAAGCCTGGTCTATTTATTTTTTTTAATTTATACTATTATATATAAGTATATATAATATAATCTAAATCAGTTTTATAAATTATTTATACAATTACAGACTTAGTTTTTATCTTAGGTTTCATATCTCATCATTCAACCCCAATCTCAACATTTTTATTTATTAGTCGAACACATTTACCTCTATTCTCTTCAATCGCCCATGACTGCAATGTTAGCTCACTCCATTTCCCTTGATTTGCATCATTCATTGAAACATAATAATTGTTACAAGTTTATTTTAGTGATGCCCCAATAAAATATATAATCTCAGTAAAAGGAGTTTGTCTTGGTTTATATATGAAAAAAAAAAGTAAAATCCGGTTTTGCATGCCACTACTTGTTATACTTGGTTGATTTTTAAAAATATATTTTCTTAGATTGGTTTTTCTTATTCTTGCTTGCTTAGATAATTATTGTCATTAGATGTTCTTTTTCTTACTAAACTATTAATTACAAGTGAGAATAAATCCTAATTAAACTTTTAAGACATAGCGTAGGTTTTTAAATATGTTTGGGAGGTTGTAAATGAACATTGAGGCATAGGCTTTAAGCCTATTTAAATGCTTACATTTCCAATAGGCCCTTAAACAGACTTCAGGCTTTGTCAGATCTTTTCAAGGCTCAGGCCCAAACCTGAAAAAATCCTATATGCAGGCTCGAGAGTAGACTCAGACTCTAGATCTCTATTGCAGGCCTATTCCAATTTAACTAAAACCTAGTTCGGCCTAACCTATTTCTATCCCTAATTGTTATACAGGAACTTGATTAGCATTGTAGGGCTGTATATCATAGCTATGCCAGAGAAGTAATAAATTGATCAACTGTAGCAGACTATGCAAGTAAACCAATTGTGTGTTTTCTTATAATAACAAGATTAATTACTTTTCTCTCCTTTTCCTTTTTTTTTTGGAAAAAATACTTTTCTTTTTGAGTCTGTTGGTTGCATGCGAGCGTAACAAAGACAAGACCAACGGAAAGAGGCATGTTGACGAAAGCAGAGCAACAACATCTTTAATCATGAGGATTTAAAATGTCATTTGGTCCCAAACGGAATAAAAAAAAAAAAAAGGAAAGCAACCCAGGGTTTGAAAATCTATCTCACTGTGACAGTCAAGGGTTTCAAAAACAAGAGAGCTTTTTATCCAACTCCATGCACGAAAAATTAGTTCTGCTTTCAAAAACTTTTCCTTTTCAACCTTTTCTTTTCAACCCAAGCATTTTCATGTTTAAAGCTTTTAAAGTCTCCACCTTTCTTTTTCCCTTCAAACCAATAATTAATTCATTTATATTATTAACCCTTTGGTTTACAGGTCAAACACACTATCTCACTACAAAAGTTACGTTATAAAAAGATGCATTTTCAAACCAAGATACCTGTTTACTTTCATTCCTTGTTACATTCCTTTTCTTCTGGTTTGTTGAAAACTAAATTTTTTAATTCCATGTCTTTACTCTTTAAAGTCCATTTTGCCATCATATGACCATTCTGTATTAACTTTAATCAAAATAATTAATCACATATATAAAGCTTAAAATAATTAACAATTTTATTTTCGGGAATATATTTTATTTACTGATAGATTTTTTAATACAATAATTACCAAGGATGTGAGATTTCACCAAGTCATTTTAGACCTATCGTGTTGCTTTTGTCCCTTGCTTTTTGCTTATGTCATTGGGCTTTCAATACTGTATGCATGCCCCGTATAAAATCCCCAACAAAAACTGGCTTTTATATATTTATACTGGGCAACACTTAAATAACAGAAGAATATATAATATAAATTAATTTAAAAAAAGGAAAATGATCATCTTGATGCCTATAGTCTTCCATGCATTGTTTATTGGGTAAAGGTGCAAAAATAGTCATGAACTTTGCTCAAAGGTGCAAAAATAACCATGAACTATTTTTGGTAGCAAAAGTAACCATGAACTATGTAAAATGAGGCAAAACCGTTAAATATGATCGTTGACCGTGCGTTGACCGTTAACATATTTAACGATTTTGCCCCATTTTACATAGTTCATGGTTACTTTTGCTACCAAAAATAGTTCATGGTTATTTTTACACCTTTGAACAAAGTTCATGACTATTTTTGCACCTTTACCCTTGTTTATTTGGTAGGCTACTGGGGATCACATAACACTAATTATATGGTATGAATATGCGTTTTAATTTGCCACGTCCTTTTTTTTCCTATCCTCTCTTCACTGAGGAGTTGGTTTGTGTTTTATTTGCAAATCTTGATCCTGACGCCTCAAAATTAATAAGGGAAAGATCAAACGATGGCCGGATGGATGAATATAGCTAAAGACGCCAGCTGAGCCACGATCCTACAAAATGTAGGAGCTCCTTTTGGACTTGATAGACGAGAGACATGAATCCACATTCCCTGCTCATCCAAAAGAAGAGCAGGGAATGCTCATCCCCTTATAAAAGGTCTTTTTTTTCTGAAAAAATACTACATGCATTAAAAATTAATTAGGAAGATACCGGTGTTGTAAGAAAATATTTTAGGATACTGGTGTTGTAAGAAAAATATTTTTGAATGTCGGACTATAAATTAATTAATTTGAGATACCGGGTAGTAAAAATATTTTAGAGTGCAGCGTACAATTTAATCAAAATAAATAAGAATACATAAAAAAATTTTAAAAAAATGGTCCCACCCAAAATTGGGGCGATGAGCATACCGTGCTCATCTTTTGGATGGGCACGGCATGCGGACCTCGAGAGACGTGGTGTGAGAAAGTGATCAAAAGAGTGGTCACTGCGATGGTTGTTGTCTACAGAGATGTATCGAGATCAATACTCACTGAGACCAAAGAAACGGATAATTTGATAGAGATTTGTACTTGACGGGGCAAGTTATGTCACCTATTGGCTCTCTCATGCATAGATTTTGTTTCCAGAGTTTTGATTTTAAGTCTGTAATTTCACTTCTCTAATCAATAGTTAGCCAGATTCCTTATTGGAATTATTATAAATCACAAGAATCCCCTTATCAAGTCATATAAGGGCAGATATATATATCATAATTGCAACACTTAGATGATGTTCAAAGCTCACTTGTATAGGCCCTTAAGAGAGGAGTGAACTTTGAACATCAACTCGTATATGGTTACCTCTATCCTATTAATCATTACCTCTTTCTCTCGTTTCCATCCTAGCTAGTTGATACGTTCCAGTTTGGGAGGAATTGTGGATCAAGTCCGGTTTAATAGACCACAAATCGTAAAAGACTGGTGTATCCGTATCCAATATGGGTTAAAAAAAATTGGGGTGCCTTTTTACTACTAATTCAAACCTTTTATACAGTGGTTATAACTTCGTTTATAAAGTTTGGTATCAAAGCCAGCATAAATTCAAATCCAACTTCCATCGCAAGATTAGAGGGCAAACCTTCTTTAAGAGGGAAAGGGAGAGCTAACTTGATCCACTCCATCTCTTAGTCCCAGAACGTATCATTCCCTCTCTAAGTTCATCCTCAAGCCTTTTAATAAAAGTAAATTTGAACTTGTGATGACTCTAATATCAAATATTATAAACCAATTGAATTGAAAGGAAAGGATGAGGGAAGAGAAATTGAACGATGAAGCAACGTGGGAATGATTGTGTGGGATGGGGTCCATGAACTGGGATTTTGTGAGTGGAGAGAGGAATGTATTTTCATTTCAAAAAAATAAATATATTCTATTGATGCTATTATGAGATGAAAAACCATTCTTTATAATAACAACTTTTTCTTAATCTAAAACTCATTAAGTTTAGCATCTTGATAAATACTTTTCACCATGTAGTATTTTGAGAATTTTTTTACTGTCTATAGTATGTTGGTAAAAAAGCCCAAGAACAACATTGTGAGTATAATTTAATATTGAGCTTATGAATTAAGAAAGAGTATAGTGAAATAATCAGTCAACATAATTCAATATAGGATAGTCTAATTTAATATAATAAAGTTCAAATAACTATTAACCAGCTAAAACTCAAATTGCAAGTCACTTAAACAAGTACTACAACAAGTATTTTGGCCAACATTATTGGACTAAACTATTGACAACTTATACTGGCAAAATGCACCAATACCAAATAAAATCAACAACTTAAACCATATAACAATGAATGAGAGGGGAGGCATCCAAACCCTTATAAGGCGTCTTTCAGTTTCTCTTCCTAGCCTATGTGGGATATCACATAGGTCCATGAATCAAAATCAGACTCTGATACTATTTGTAACATTCCAGGAATTTGCTCTCGATACTTGGCTTTAATACCATTTGTAACATTTTAGCACCTCGCTATTGATATTGTTCGCCTTAGAGCCCATCACCCCTTACGGTTTTAAAACGCGTCGAGAGGGGAGGCATCCAAACCCTTATAAGGTGTCTTTTATTTCCCTCCTCAATCGATATGGGACATCACACAAGTTCCTGGATCAAAATTAAGCTTTGATATCATTTTTGACATCCTAGCGCCTCGCTCTTGATAATAGGCCTTTATACCATTTGTAATATACTAACACATTGCTCTTTATATTGTCCACTTTGAGACCTTGTCACCCCTCTTGATATAGGCTTTGATACCATTTGAAGGATCTCATTTTCCTCATATAGATATTATCTACTTTAAGGACCCTTTCACCCCTCACATTTTTAAAAAGCGTGGAGAGGATGAGGTATCCATATCGGACACGGCTTTCCTCCTTTTTCCTTTTCGTCCGCTATGCTCCTTTTCCTTAAAACGGTGCCGTTTTGGGCAAAAAACTCAAGCCCCTCACCTTTTTTTTTTTGAAAAATAGTATTTACCATCCTAAAGTATTTTTTTAGCACAGTCAGTTTCCTAAAATATTTCTTTAAGATCCTAAAATGATTTTTCTGTATTATCCAGTATCCTAAAGTATTTTTTTAGGGTAATATTTAAGGATGTTGGGTGCACTAAAAATTAGTTCATGATACTATAATACTGAAAAAAAAGTATTACAAAGTACTGACTGGTACTTAAAAACACTTCAGGATGTCTAAAATATTTTTTTAAGATCCTAAAATAATTTTTCAATATTATCCAATATCCTGAAGTAGTTTTTTTAGAACCAATCAATACTCTAAAATGTTTTTGGTGCAATATTTCAGGATGTTGGATGCACTAAAAATTAATTTATAATATTAAATAATACTGAAAAAAATACTATAGAGTACTGACCAGTACTGAAAAAATACTTCAGGATAGTGAATACTATTTTTCAAAAAAAAAAGGGTGAGGAGCTTGAGTTTTTTGCCCAAAACGGCACCGTTTTAAGGAAAAGGAGCGTAACGGACGAAAAGGAAAAAGGAGTGCAACGAACGAAAAGGGAAAATGAGGAAAGCCACGTCCATTCATATTCTAATAAGCTGTCTTTCATTCCTCTACCCGGCTCTAATACTATTTTATAACATCTCAACACCTTGGTCTTGATATCATAGCCTAAATTTGATATCATTTATATTTAAGTTCTGATACCATTTGTAACATCACATCACCTCGCCTAGATGTTGTTTGCTTTAGGGACCCTTTCACCCCTCACAATTCTAAAATGCATGGAGAGGGGGAGGTATATAGATTCTTGTAAGACATCTTTCATTCCTTCACCAGGCTCTAATATATTTTATAACATCTCAACTTCTTGCTTTCGATATCAAAGCCTGACTTTGATACCCTGTGTATTTAAATATCTTAAGGGATAGTCTTGATCTTTTTCTAGTGATAGCAATAAATAAAGAAGAAGAAAAAAATCACACCTCTTTAGAACGTCTCCTTTTCCTGCAAGCCAGCTCATCTTCACATTACTTGACATAGGATTTAAGTTTCTCACCACCGTTGCCCAACTTTGAACCAATATTCCATGAGATGCGCTTTTTGTCATTAATATGCTTTTTACGATTTTTTAAAAAATACCATTTTAGGGAAGGGTGTGTATCGGGTTCAATCTAGTGAACAAAAAGTCATAAGAGACTCAGGGTATATCATTCCATTATTCTTAAATAAGGTTCATCCTTGAACCTTTTGATGGAGGTGAGATTCAAACCTGTGGTGGCTTTGATACCCAGTTATAGTCCATCAGGCTGAACTCAATCAACATCCCACCTAGATTCAAAACATATCATTCCCTCCTCTTAAAGCAGAGTCATCCTTGAAATTTTCAATAAAGGTGGGATTCAAGTTAGCTATAATACCAAACCTTATGAACAAAGAAATAATAAGTATTCTATGACTCTATAGTATGATAGGCCGAACTCCATCAACATCCTCCCCAGATCTATAACATATCATTCCCTCCATCTTAAAGAAAGTTTGTCCTTGAACGTTTCAATAGAAGTGGGATTCAAACTTATGTTCGCTTTGATATAAAAACACTAATCATTGCGTTAAAAGTTTAAACTAGTAAAAAGATACCACCTGTTTTATTTTCAAAACCTTGTTTGCACCCCTCTTATACTTGGAATGCATCTCTAGCCATACTAAAGCCTCGTATAGTTATGCTTTTAGGGGATAGGAAATGAGGTAAACCTAAAAATAGTACCTATTTTCTTGAAAAGAATTGAAAATATTATGTTAAAGGATAAGATATGAGGTAGACATGGCCAAAAAAATAGTAATTAGGCTTGACAATATTTATTGTTTTGATGCTGAAGAATAATAAAATATCACTTAAATTTTAAAATCCTAAATTAATCTTATCATTTATAAAATATGAGTATTAATCATAAAAATATAATAATTGATAATTTATTTTAATACAACATCATCGTTAAGTTGAGATTTTAGAGTTTAAATGGTTTTTTTTTTTCATCCTTTTTTCTTTAAAAAAAAGCCCTTAGCACAAACCATGATGATTAATTAGCACCCTCGTACTGAAAAAGGATTCGGAAGGTTCCTCTTTGGAGGTAAGCCTGAAGAAACGACTGGCAAAAAAAAAAAAAAGCCTGAAGAAACGATGGCTTTCGCGGTTTCTCCACTGGTATGCACAAAATCCATGGCCGTTCACTGTTTCCCACCCGCTCGAAGTAAACGTTTCATTGTCGGTAGCCTGATTTTGTTATGTAGACCTTTATCCTTCCCCGTGCTCGTATACCCTCGCGGTCGAGACCTCAGCTCTGCGATTGTTGCTGCATCTTCTCGCAAAAAGAAAAGGAAGGTAAACTATTCGCCCCTATAATTTTTGAAATGGCGAAATTGTTTAAATACTAGCAGTTATTGCTGTATGCCTGGAAAGATCTTTAGCATGAATAGGAGACTGGTTGTTCTTGCATTACAACCTGTATCGCTATAAATTTGTACCTGAATGAACCAAATTGGTCGCCATTTTGAAAGAGAAGACGACCTTCTCGAGATTGATACTGTGTTCGTCTAATTAGCTTAGTGAACAGGACACTATTTTTTGTGAGGGAAAGTTTTATTTTTCCTGAACTAGAACTTTGGAAATAAATTTTTAAATTTCAAAATTATAAATCAAACAATTCAAGAAAGTTTGGTATTTTACATATTTAGCTGCTCCCTCTTGGTATTCCCCTTAAGTTCTTTTAAGTTTTAGATTCTGATCAGTCCTCAACGGTAGTTTGATTTTGTCAGGTTCAAAAATTAAAAATAGGAGATTTATTTCTTCTCTTCTCTTTGCTGTTATGCTTCAATTTCTGATTTATCAATATTTGAGCTTCAACTTTGTACTTCGTTTCCTGTAGGCTGCTAATAGTCCTTGTTTGCACGGACGAATTTAGTTGAATTATTGCATCTTAGTCTTGGAATTGAGCAATCAGTTCACGGCCAACTTAATGCCTAGTGGATGCTTTATATTTTGAGTTGTTATGATATGCCTGCCTTGCTGGATTTGAGGTGTTCATCGAACATTACTAATGCTTAATGAACTAAATTAAAAGAAAAGAACAAGTAAGTTTATTTACACTATCAATCTGTTTTTCAGCAAAATTTGTCTCAGAACCATGTTAAAGTGGAGGATGAGGAAGAGGACGCTTTTGAGCTTCTTTTCAAGCAACTGGAAGAAGATCTAAAAAATGATGATATGTCCTTCAATGATAGTGATGATGAAATAACTGGGGAGGACCTCGTCAAGTTAGAACAGGAGTTAGCGGATGCGCTGGGTGAAGATGATGAAGAAATGCTTAACCCAGCCTCAAGTGATACAAAAATTGATGGTGATGCTAATAATGAAGAAGAAGACAAAGAAGAAGAAGAAGAGAATAACGATGATGATGATTATGAAGGAGAAGGTAGGGGAGTGAACCTTCGAAGCTGGCAACTACGGAAATTAGCTAAAGCTCTAAAAGCTGGTCGTCGCAAAACCAGTGTAAGTGTCTTGTTTATTTAATTTATGAGTTCTTAGCATGATTTTGTTGATGATTGTTAAAGCCTTGGAGAGATCTGTTGCACATTTTATTGTCTCAGTTGTGTTCTTTTTCTATGTTCCAATTATATTTTGCCTTGCACTGATTGAATAACTGGAAGAATTTTGGGATCATCTTGATTTGTCATACTTCCAATAATTGGGTGATCCTGATATCTGTCCAGCTTAAAGTGCCTATAATCATTGTGCTTTGAAACTTTGTGAAACTGAAATCTGTCTGGAAATATGGCAGCCATTTCTTTAAGCCACTTACCCCATTATTGTTAGTAAATATTATGAATCATCTTCCGGACTTTGTTCCCTTTTAATTGTTCATTTCCATTGTAACTTATAAACAAAAGGATTCTTACAGCACGAGCAAGAGTGGTAAAACTTTATTGATTAGACGAAAAGAATAAATATAGCCACTTAATTGGGTCCCTGTCTAATGTCTTCGGCTTGCCCCAGAATTATGATTAGAGGTAATTCAAGTACAGTGACTGAGTAGGATCTCTAACTACTTCAGGCATATTTAGCTTTATAGGGTTGTGATTTGTGAATTTGAAGGTGTTAATTATCATTTCAAATGGTATTCTCCCTCCAGTTCTTAATGTAAGATCTATTTATCTAATTTGATTAGATTAAGAAAGTTAGTTGAGTTAGTTAATATAACATGTTTTTTTCTAAAACACTACTCGTCTTTTTTAATTTCCTCCATCTCTCTCTTACTTGATTATTGTTAAGGGATAAGGGTAAATTAGAAAAAGATTGACAAATATGGGAAATAGGTCTTACATTTAGGACCAAAATCAACTCCCCAATTAGATCCTACTTTAAGGACCGGAGGTAGTACTAATGAAAAGAAAAACCTCTGTATCGAGATGTTTACTTAACATGCATGCCTTATGACATGGTGCTGCTAATCTTAACCTTCTGCACTCTGTTCTCAAAATTAATCTCATTTTACAGATCAAACGTCTTGCTGCCGAGCTTTGTCTTGATAGGGCTATTGTTCTTGAGTTGCTTCGTGAACCTCCTCCAAATCTTTTAATGATGAGCCTGTCATTACTTGATGAGCTGACAGCTCCAGTAGTAGAATCTGTAGCTAGACCCTCAGAGACTGTTCTTGAAGAAATAAGCACAGATCATGAAGAGCCTGGGTCAAAGTCTAATGTACCTGTTCATGTCATGCAACGTAGATGGTCTGCTCAGAAGAGATTGAAAAGGTCACACGTTAACACTCTGGAAAGAATTTATAGGAGAACAAAGCGGCCCACTGTAAGTAAAAGTTTTTCATGCATCACTGACAATAGTTGCAAGATAAAAGAGCATGCAGAAACATCTAACACATGCATGCTGATCTTATCAGTTCTTAGTTTATATTATCAAAACTTATTTCATAGAGCTTTGAATAATATGATATAAACATGATCGTTGATAGTGGGCAGAATAATTTCACTGTTTCTCTTTAGTAAAGAGCCGGTTAATTTAGTATTCATATATGTGATTGCATTGAATTCCTATGCAGAATACAATTATCAGTAGCATCGTGCATGTGACCAACCTTCCTCGGAGGAGAGTTGTTAAATGGTTTGAAGATAAACGTGCAGAGGATGGTGTTCCTGAAGATCGTGTTCCATTCCGGCCGTCTGTTGCCTAAGCTGTTTTTTTTTTTGGACCTGATGGTGCCTGAGCTGTTTGAAGTATGTATATAATGAAATTATTTGTATGGATCGCCTCTTTATATTTGCTAGCAGCCTTTCTAAAATTTGTAGCATTGTTTTTTATTTTTGTCTCCATTGATTATTATGTAGTTTTGTTGCATTAATTAACTATTTGCTCACTCTGTCTCTGTAAATACGGGTGGTTATTTGTATTTTATAAAGAAAAGGGAGGAAGTATGAGTTTAATAAAATTTTTAGAAAGTTGTATTATTTATAAGTATATACATCAACCAAGTCCTATCAAGCACAATGTCCAAGTTCTGTTTGAGGATGGATGGTTTGAGAAGTGAAGATTGGGTTGTGGGAAAGGTGATGGATGGGGAAGGAAGTCCTTTCTTTTTTTCTTTGCTAAGCATCAGTCATATTTGAAATACTGTCGGGTACTAAATGTGGGCACCTCTTTTAACGGAAATTTGAACCTTGATTCGTTATGTTGTAAGGAATTAGTCCTCTTCGCTAGACCTAATCCATTCTGTTCTTTGGCTTCGGTTGGTGTTTGGGGATCATGAATGAAAGCAACCTGTATTGGGCTTTGTACCCAAAAAAACTTGTATTGGGCTAGTGATATGGGCCCAAGGGGGGTGGGGTGGCCGAAAAAGGGACAAAACGAAAGGATTGAAGTGGGAGACGGACGTGAGGGAGGAACTTTGAGAAAGAGACGTGTCCACAATGTGATGCAGAATATTCATGAGAAGGTCGCTGCTGGCCCGTCTTGCCTCCATATTAGGCTTTTCCTCCCCCAACATAATAAAATCAAATAAAATAATGGGAGAGGGTTCGATTCCGGGAAAATCCATTTAGTTGCAGTCCAGTCGAGGCGCTGGGGGAGACATCCCAACTTGGAGCCCTGTCCTTGGATTGTGAATGAGTCTAACCCCTTTTTTAAAGTTTTTGTATAAAAAAAAAATAATAAAAAAATCAAATAAATCAGACAAACAGAACATGACTTCTCTATTATTTGGCCATACTTGGTCATGCAGATTAATGTCAACAAAAAGAACCTCGAGTTACTTTTGCTAAAGTATAGACCAATAAATAATTGAGGAAACTCAAAAAGAAATATAAGAGACATGTTAGGCTGACATCATTGTCACGGTGCTGGTCCCGATTCAGATTGTTCCCTCGTCCCAGTCCCAATTACCATCTTTCCTTCCTTCTAAAACCAATCCCATTCCTTAATACCAGCCTTCGATCATGTCTCTCCCTCATGGCTCACATTCTCCCACGCTCCTCCTTTCCTCACCTTTATATCTATTCTCCTTTTATCTGTCTCAAATAATATACACTGTTTCTGTATTTATCATCGTACACATGCAGAAACTGAAACTCTCTTCTTTGCGGTTTTATTGTTTTTATTTTGTTGACCAAAATGCAGGATACGGGTCAGGTCGCCACAAGCTCTCTGCCTTCTAGCAGTGAAAAATCCTCCAGTTCTGCTCTCCGCCTCGATGTTAATGAAGGTCAGATTCTTCTCCCAATGTCTTTTTATAAGATTTCACACTAGTTTATAGTAACGGTACAGAGGCTGTTGTCGGCAGTGTTCGGAGTCCAGTTGAAACTAATTATAGAAAATAAGTCAACCTAATTTTCTCTCTACTTTTGGCATTTGATTTATTTCGGATTTTTCGTCCCTGGGTCTCTCTGTTCTCTGGTCTCTGGGAAATCTATCTTTCATTCTTTCTCATAAAATCCACAAATTATTCACTTAAGTTCCCCCGAATTTACGGTAGTACAGGACCGGAGAGCGATGAGGAGATCGGAAGGGTGCCGGAGTTGGGCGGTGAATCCGGAGGAACGTCAGCTTCCCTGCCGGACACCGGAGTGGTTCAAGGGAGAGTGGAGAATAAGAGGAAGAGAGGCAGAAGCGCTGCCGACAAAGAAACCAAGCGCCTCAAGAGGTACGTGATCTCATTGTTGTGACTTGTCCCATGGATGGAATGAATTTGCAATCTCAATGATTGGATTGGGTGTGAAAACGGACAAGGTTGCTGAGGAACAGAGTTTCGTCTCAGCAAGCAAGGGAGAGGAAGAAAGCATACCTGAATGATTTGGAAACAAGGGTGAAAGACTTGGAGGAGAAGAATACGGAGCTGGACGAGAGATTATCCACTTTACAGAACGAGAATCAGATGCTAAGACATGTACGTCGACTTTGTCTAGTTTATTCAAATCAAGCACTATATCCCTTTCTGATATTACACCAACATCTAGTAACTGTTGATTATTTCTCTGTGCTCTGAAATGAATATTCAAGTGGTTTCATTGTGCAGATACTGAAGAACACAACTGCAAGCAGAAGAGGAGGCAATAGTAGTGCAAATGGAGGAGCTTTATGAGATGCGCGATGGAACATGGAAAAGTAATAAAGTGATGGGAGGAAACTTGTGACTAAGAACACTGAGCTATCATTGTTGAAATAACTATGGAGCTCCATTTTCTGCATTATTGGCCGCGTGGCCAGATAAATATTGAAAGATAGATAGAGATTGGAGATCCAAAAAGGTTGCGTTTGGTGGAAGTCATGTTGTTAGAGATGAAGTTGAGTGCTTTTTCAACTTTTTTTCTTTTTAAGTGGAGAAGTTGGTGGAAGTGAATTTGTTAACATGCCCCTATCTCTTTCTTCGTTCTTCACTGGTCATTAACATTTTTGACGGAGTTTTTAATATTCACCATGTCTGTTTACAGTTGGAGAATTTCAGTGTTGATAATGATAGTGCATAACATGATATCACAAGGAGCTGAATAAAATACTGGCGTGATGATTCTGGTTGATTTTGGAGGTGTTATGTTTCAAAAGGAGTTGAGTGAGATACAAGCGTCATTGATGAGAAAAGATGGATTTTTGGATGTTGGACAAATCAAAAGATGTAAGCGTTAAGTTAGTGGGTGAAGTCATAATTAGAGGCGGTAATATGGTCCAGCCTAGTGGGTTCGGGCCAACCCACTACGGGTTGGGACTATATGTGTTCGGTTCCAAAAGGACCGCATCAATATGGGTTGGCATTTAGCTAACCCAACCCATAACCGCTGGGTTGGCGGGTTGGGCGGGCCAACCCATATTTTTTTTTTCAATTTTTTTAAACAATATATTAAGATTGTTTTTTTTATATATACAATAAGATTGTTTTCTCTACACACTTAAACATAACAAAATTAAAATACATTACAAATTAAATATTCATCACAGGTATATACACAACAAAATAAATATAAGTGTTCATTTGTGATAGCTTATTTTTAGGCAATAAGTGCTTATAAATCGTGATTTACGGTATACGAGGTAAGTATGTGAGAGGAGTTTTATCTCAACTTACGTAATAAGTGTTTATTGGCCCCCAATAAGTAATACCAAACACACACTAAATTCACAAGTCATCAGTATAACTTAACAATAATCAATAATTAGTTAATATTAAAGGTGTTTTAATTTGAAGCACGCTGAGGAGAGTAGGGATTGAGGAGAAATGGGTTGGATTTTGGACTTTGGAGTTACAGTTTTTGAGATTTGGACTATTGGCTAATGGTTCTTCCTTTTCCCTCTTAGTTAAAAAAAAATATGGGCCAACCCCCCAACCCGGTGGTCCAACCCGTGACGGGTTGGGACCATATGGGTTCGGGCTAAAAAGGACCGCATCAATATGGTCCCAGTTTTGTAGAACCTAAACCGCCTATTTTGTCGGGTTGGGCGGGCTCGGCCCACGGTCCTAACCCATATTACCACCTCTAGTCACAATAGTCTTTTTTGATAGGGCCACTTCACAGATTATCTATACTCCTAAGGAAAAAAAAAAAAGAATTAACATTGAACAGGAACAAAAATAAATTGGGACATTTCATATTTGTGGCAAAGTCAACAAGTCAGAACCAATTAAAGTGTGAAATACTAAGAAAATTAGGGTACACTTGTAAGTTGCAATGCAGATGATGATCTGAGGGCGCGTTTCCATTGCAACTGTTCCCCCCAACACCCTCCCAAAATGGGGATTGGGATACTGGCATACCGCCAGCTGTAGGTTTCTCATAAGTGTTTCCCCCCCTTAAATTTATTAATATTTCCACATAATTTTTATTTCATTTTATGCAGAGTTATCTTATTAATTTAAATTCCCAGAAATAAAATACTTTATAAGTTAATTTTTTCATAAAGCTGTATTTTATTCAGTCCTATTTCTTGTCTTTATATGTAATACATTGGTTGATATATAAGTATTATTGCAAATGATTAAATTAAAAACAGTCTTTCCCTGACAAATCAAAATGTTGTTTTTAATAGTAAGAAACAAAATCAAGGCAAAATTGGCTTCTATTATCTTTAAGAAAAGCCGTGACCAGCCTTCTGAAAATTCTTTAAGATTCGTATTGATATATTATTGTATCAATCCCTGTACGTTGTAGGTGAGCATGGTTCTCAGTGGTCCGGTACGTCCATCCAATCCCGGCAAAAGATTGCCCAGCTCAGCTATAAAAAAATGGCTCGAAAAAATTTTGAGCAGCTTTGGGCGGGCTAATAACCGGGCAGAGCCAGACATCCAACATGGGGTGCTGCCCTGCCCATTTGACCTTGCCCGGAAAATTATTTTTATTTATTTAAAATATAAAATTTCATATCAATTAAACATTATTTCATACATATATTTTTATTTAAAATATATATTATCTATTGTATAATACTCTTCTGGTCCTCTCTTTTTTGCCCTAGCCACTAAACACTATTTATAAGTAGATTTCTTCCTTTTTTTCTTTATTTTGTGATGTATTAAATTATAGTTGCTTTTTATTTTTTTTTCCAGATGCTTCATCATTTGATCAACTTTTGGGACACTGAATTGATGCAAACTATTTGGACTTCAAGGCTTTAATTACAATCGTTTTGTTTCCTTATTTATAATGTATTATGGATGTTGATTAATTTTTAGAGTATGAATATTTGTTAAGACATGTGGTAGTTTTTAAATTTCAAGATTCAAGTTGTAGACTTATTTTGAATTATACCAAGATGTGGAATCATCGAATGTATTTGAAGTTTATATTATTTAGGGTGAAGTTAAGACATATTGTATTGATAACTACAGGAATATTCATAAAATTTACACAGAATTATTTTTTTTTATATGTGGACAAGACAAGACGTTATTACTTGGGTAGAGAAGCTCACCCTCCTTAGCTTAAAATGATTAGGGCTTTTAGTGGACAAGGCTGGGCATCAGACTGTAAAATACAGCCCATTTATCCTTCGGACTAAATATTTGACAGGAGTCTAACCTTACCCAACCCTGCGTGTGCCCACACCTAAATTACGTTGCATGGCCAGCCTTCTGAATCTAGACTATGCAACAAATTCTCTCAATTGACCTTCTGATAATAAAACAAAACATGAGCCCTAATTGCGTAAGTTGGTTGAGCGACTCAACAATACACATGTTCCAGAATTGCAAGACAATAACATTACAGTTCCCAGGAACTGCAAGACAGAGGCTACATATGCCATACCACAGCGTCACCTTTCTTCGAGCAATAAAAAAAAAAGGCCTAAATTCTGAAAGTGGTCTAGTTTCTCATTACAAAGTAAGAGCCCTAGTGGCCTAAATATAGGAAATACACTTCGCACAATAAACTGACACAACCGATAAACAGAGCTGACATTGCAGTGTGCGTTTGGAAGAGCTTATTTTTGGGCAATAAGTGTTTATAATTCGTGATTCACGGTATACAAGGTAAGTATGTGAGAGGAGTTTTTTCTCGGCTTGCGTAATAAGGGCTTATTTCTCAAATAAACCCTTATTTAAGCTCTCCTAAACACACACGTAATAAAATATCATAAGCAAAATGGATTGCGAAAAAGACACAGGACGCACGAGCAGCTTCCGCTGCAAGCATTCAAGTGACTTAAGATGGCGTAATGAATAGGCTAACTCTTCAAAACGCTTTCCCTCTCCTCATCGTCTCCATAAAACACTTGCCTTTCGATCCTACTCTCCGTTGATCTAAACTTTCTCTGCAATAGCACTCAAAACCTGACCAAAGATGGAAGCTTCCACCGGAATGGTGGCCGGCTCCTACAACAGAAATGAGCTTGTCCGAATCCGGCACGATTCCGATGGTGGGGTTAGTGTTCCCACTTACCCGTTTTGAAACTTCTCATCTCAGTCTTGTCTGAGCCAATGTTCTTGTTTTGTTCGGGAGTAGGTGTACACTGTGAACAATTGTTTCTTTTTTGTCCCCCCTGTAATTGGGAGTGTGTAGTGATCAGGTTTATTGTTCTGGATATAACTATATTATTCGTTTCCTTTTCTGATTTTGTTTACCGATTGATCTGTTCGCCCACTGAGCCCGTATTTATGTGAGCAAACTTGACATCAGTTCAACTTTTCCTCCCTTGGAATAGAACTGAATGAAAGAAGTTTTAGTCCCGCAAAAGATTATTTTTTGGATAAAAAAATTCCTGTGGGATTGGCATGCCATATTCATTATGTTTCTCATAAGGATTTGATATAATCTGACTCGTAAACTGCCTCTACCCTGCAGCACAAACCATTGAAGAACATGAATGATCATATCTGTCAAATATGTGGAGAAACTGTCGGATTAGCAGCCAATGGTGATGCCTTTGTTGCTTGCAACGAGTGTGCTTTCCCTGTTTGTCGTCCTTGTTATGAATACGAGCGAAAAGAAGGGAACCAATCTTGTCCCCAGTGCAAGACTAGATACAAAAGGCACAAAGGTTAACTTTGTGTGTATAATCTAGTTTACGCTTTTGCTAATCATGTACTCTCTTTTTTTCTGGAATAAACATGTATTTGGATTTCAGGGAGTCCTCGAGTGGAGGGAGATGATGATGAGGATGATGTGGATGATCTTGAGAATGAATTCAAGCTCGGCCAAGGAGATCACATGGCCAGACAACAGTGGGGCAAAGATGTCGAACTCTCTTCATCTTCTAGACATGATTCTCAGCAACCAATCCCCATTCTCACCCATGTTCAGCCGGTAGTGTATCAGAATGACTTATATCTCCTCACTGTAATTGCTATCTACAGATCTTATTTTAGGATTTTGCCTAGACCCTTCAACCTCTTGACATTTTAAGCCTTACAAGTTACAAGCCAGTTTATCTACAAGGTTCTACTGGTATTTGCTTCTTCATCTTGCAGCACTATCCATTAATTCTTTTAATCATATGGACAGATGTCTGGTGAGATTCCATGTGCCACACCTGATACCGAATCTGTTCAAACTTCATCAGATCCTTTGGGTCCATCCGAAAAGTTTCACTCGCTACCCTATGCTGATCCAAGGCATCCAGGTAAGAAGTTAACTTGAAGTTATGCATCTGTATCTGTAATTCTGTATGGTGTTTTTTTGGGTTATAGTGGATTCTCAGTTGATCATGATGTTTATTGTATCAGTTCCGGTAAGAATTATAGACCCATCCAAAGATCTAAACTCTTTTGGCCTGGGAAATGTTGACTGGAAAGAGAGGGTTGAGACATGGAAGCTCAAGCAGGAGAAAAATATGGGGCAAACGACTAGTAGATACACTGATGGGAAGGGAGACATGGAAGGGACTGGTTCCAATGGAGATGAACTTCAAATGTAAGCCACCTGTTTGATGTGGATTGGTGTTTAATGAGTAGATCATCAAACTTGGAAATATTGTTTCTATCTTTGCATATTGATTCTATACAAACATTAAATTATTTTCTTTGGATTGCATTCCAATTCATTATCTCTATTTTCATGCACATCATACTTTCTTCTCCCTAGAATTATAGATTTTGTTTATTCATGGCCATATTAATCATTTTACCACCCTTACTTACCTGCTGAAAGTGTCCAATTATTTTTATTTCAAATTCACAACTAACAGAAAAAGGGAAGAACCTTTCATATATATACTTCTGTAGTTTGTAACATTGTTTTTGTTTCCTTACCTTCACCACAGGGTTGATGATGCTCGGCATCCTTTGAGCCGGGTGGTGCCTATTCCTTCTTCTCATGTGACCCCTTATCGAGTCGTAATCATACTCCGGCTCATTATTCTAGGCTTCTTCTTACAATATCGTACAACTCACCCTGTGAAAGATGCATACCCCTTGTGGCTGACCTCAGTCATATGTGAGATCTGGTTTGCCTTTTCCTGGCTCTTGGATCAGTTTCCAAAATGGTCTCCCATTAATCGTGAGACTTACATTGACAGGCTGGCATTGAGGTTAGGATGAAACATTATATGTCTATTGCGTGTTGTGCATTTTGATCTAACCATAAGGTGAGATTTATGGTCTTACTGAGATTTTTTTGTTTAGATATGATCGCGAAGGAGAACCGTCGCAGTTAGCTCCGGTTGATATATTTGTTAGTACAGTGGATCCCCTCAAGGAGCCTCCTCTTGTTACTGCAAACACTGTTTTGTCAATACTTTCTGTTGATTACCCTGTAGACAAGGTTTCCTGCTATGTATCAGATGATGGTTCAGCTATGTTGACCTTTGAAGCTCTATCTGAAACAGCTGAGTTTGCAAAGAAGTGGGTTCCATTTTGCAAAAAGCACAACATTGAACCAAGAGCCCCTGAGTTTTATTTTTGCCAGAAGATAGATTACCTTAAGGACAAGATTCAGCCTTCTTTTGTGAAGGAACGGCGAGCAATGAAGGTTATCCTTAAGAATATAGAATGCTATTCTTGAATTCAAGTAAACTGATACAGAAAATTAAATATTGAACATTTTGGTTGACAGAGAGAATATGAAGAATTCAAAGTACGTATTAATGCCCTTGTAGCCAAAGCTCGGAAGATGCCAGAAGAAGGTTGGACTATGCAGGATGGGACTCCTTGGCCTGGAAATAATCCTAGGGATCATCCTGGAATGATACAGGTTTTATTGATATTTATGAATCATCAATTGCACATGACTTATGCCCTCTCTTGTGTTTTCAATTAATAGTTCTTTCATTTTTTGTATAGGTGTTCTTAGGTCATAGTGGAGGGCTTGCTGAAGATGGAAATGAACTACCTAGACTTGTTTATGTTTCTCGTGAGAAGAGACCAGGCTTCCAGCATCACAAGAAAGCTGGAGCTATGAATGCTTTGGTTTGTTAGGCAAAACCTTCTTACTTAATTTGAATTATACTTTTACCTGATAAATTAGTTTTGAATAAAGATTCCATATTCATGTCTGGCAAGAACCAGTTGGTTGTTTGTTCTTTCTATGACCAGATAAATTAGTTTTGAATAAAGCTTCCATATCTGACTTTGAACTATCTTATGTGATGTAGATTCGAGTTTCAGCTGTCTTGACCAATGGGGCTTATCTTTTGAATGTGGATTGTGACCACTACTTCAATAATAGTAAAGCTCTTAAAGAGGCCATGTGCTTCATGATGGATCCTGTTCTTGGAAAGAAGACTTGTTATGTACAATTCCCACAGAGATTTGATGGCATTGACTTGCATGATCGATATGCCAATCGCAATATCGTGTTCTTTGATGTAGGCCTCACCTTATTTATTGTGAAGTTGAAAAAAATAAAAATAAATAAATTTGCTTTCCCCATGCTTTCTTCTCAGTTTCTTGGGCTAAAAGTTTTTCTTTTTCTTTTTTTTCCTTCGTCATTTATCAGATCAACTTGAAAGGTCTGGATGGCATCCAGGGCCCAGTCTATGTGGGAACTGGTTGTTGTTTCAACAGGCAAGCTCTATATGGTTATGATCCGGTTTTAACCGAGGAAGATTCGGCGCCCAACATTATTGTGAAGAGTTGTTGGGGTTCTCGGAAGAAGGGAAAAGATGGCCATAAAAAGTATGTTGACAAGAAGAAGGCTGCAGAAAGAACTGAATCCACCATCCCCATCTTTAATACTGAAGACATGGAGGAGGCCATTGAAGGTAAGAATAAGATGACAGACTTGTATGCAGAATTTTCAGATAGATAAGAATAAGATGACAGAATGTTTGGTCCCTTATAAAATATAGATAAATTGTCCTTCTTTTGCAGGGTATGATGAAGACAGTTCACTTCTGATGTCTCAAAAGAGGCTAGAGAAGCGATTTGGTCAGTCCCCAGTTTTCATTGCAGCCACCTTCATGGAGCAGGGTGGTCTTCCTCCTTCAACCAATCCTGCAACTCTTCTAAAGGAAGCAATCCATGTCATTAGCTGTGGCTATGAAGACAAGACAGAATGGGGCAAAGAGGTTATTAGTTCAGCAATTAATCATTATGCTTCACTGCAACTATCAAGTGTTTTAACTCATTTAACTAAACCTTTTTTTCTATCTCCACCAGATTGGATGGATCTATGGTTCTGTGACTGAAGACATCTTGACCGGCTTTAAGATGCATGCTCGCGGCTGGATTTCAATCTATTGCATGCCTCTCCGCCCAGCATTTAAAGGTTCAGCTCCTATCAATCTATCCGACCGCCTCAATCAGGTGCTTCGGTGGGCATTGGGATCCATTGAGATCTTTCTTAGCAGACATTGTCCCTTATGGTATGGCTACAATGGAAGATTAAAACTTCTTCAGAGGATGGCTTATATCAACACTATTTTCTACCCTCTTACCTCAATTCCTCTGCTTGCTTACTGTACTCTTCCTGCATTTTGTCTTCTCACAAACAAGTTTATTATTCCTGAGGTAAGTAATTCATTTCAGTCATCACATTTCATTTGTGTATGATATACTAAACTTCCATCATCTTGGAAATCTGATCAACCTCTGGCTTAACTAAATGCAGATAAGCAACTTTGCTAGCATGTGGTTCATTCTACTGTTTGTCTCCATTTTTGCTACTTCAATTCTGGAACTTAGGTGGAGTGGGGTCAGTATAGAAGACTGGTGGCGGAATGAACAGTTCTGGGTTATTGGTGGTACTTCTGCTCATCTTTTTGCTGTGTTCCAAGGGCTTCTCAAAGTTCTTGCTGGGATTGACACTAACTTCACTGTCACGTCAAAGGCATCAGATGATGATGGTGAATTCGTTGAGCTTTATTTGTTCAAATGGACATCACTTCTCATCCCTCCCACTACAGTGCTTATTGTGAACTTGGTGGGGATTGTGGCTGGTGTCTCATACGCCATTAACAGTGGCTACCAATCATGGGGTCCACTGTTTGGGAAGCTTTTTTTTGCTTTATGGGTCATTGCACATCTATATCCATTCTTGAAGGGTCTCTTGGGTCGCCAAAATCGTACACCTACAATTGTTATTGTGTGGTCTATTCTTCTTGCTTCCATATTCTCTTTGCTTTGGGTTAGGATCGATCCCTTCACCTCTCACAGCACAAAAGCTTCTTCCAGTGGTCAATGTGGCATCGACTGCTGAGTTATGTTGAAGATGACGATTCTGTTGCAGAGACTAAAAGTTGCAATTTTTGTGTATAGAGGGAGTTAATCAAGTCTATTGGAAATTGGCTGGAGGAAGTGAAAAGGGATTTGTAGCATGAAGGCCCCATTTTGGCATTTCCCCTCTCAACGTTCTTTGTTGTCTCCAACGAAGTTATTGTGTTGGGCTGTACTAATTATTTGCGTGTGTGATTATTTTTGTTAACATGAGAGGAAATTAGGAATTATTTATGCCAATAAATTAATGAAAGCAAACAAGGTGCTATTTGGTGCTTGTGGGGAGAATGGATCCTTGTCATATGGTGAAGTTGCGTGTCTTGTTGTTCTGTCCTTTTTTTTTAATAAAATAAAAAGACAGCCCTTGAAGAAGTTATGATAGGCAACTTGGTCACTTCCAGAGACAAAAGGTCCGCAAGAATGATGAATGAGAATTTAGGATGACTGTTTGGAGAGCAGAGATAGATTCATTCATAGTAGATTATGTGTTCGTTTGGGATAGCTTATTTTTAGATAATAAGTATTTATAATTCGTGATTCACGGAATACGAGATAAGTATGTAAGAGGAGTTTTATCTCAACTTTTGTAATAAGTGCTTATTTCCCAGAAATAAGCTATAAAGCTATTACAAACACTTACGGTATAATATTCACTTATTTGTTAACGTGTATTCCTGTCTCAGGTTGAACCTTTTTTGAAAAAATTAAACGAAGTCTCAATTCGAAGCAGAGGTAGAATCGATAACAGCGGCCTTGGATTCACAGATTTTGCAACAATAGATATGTCAGAGACATCGATGAGCGAACAAGGTTAACGGAATCTCTTTCCGTTCAAACAATCAGGGCTTGGTTCACAATTTTTCTCGCAGTTATAAAATAAAAGCCACGTGCTCCTCGGGAAGAAAAATCACGTGCTGACATTATTCAGACTGCGAATCCAGAAGAGTCGACAACATCACCTGAAGATCCTTTGTTCAAATGTTCACAATTTCACTTGCAATGGAAAACAAAACACAATGATAATGAGGAGATGCAAAATTTCACTACTCATTGACCATCATAATGAGCTAGCCCGCAATAGTTCCAAAAACTCACTCTCAACAGAGTATAACAAAACATCGAAACCATAATTATTCCATCTTCGTCTGCTTCTCTCAAGTGTTGCCGGAGAAAAGCCCCAGTAATCTAAAGAAATCGACAGAATATGCCAGAAGAAGAGAAAAAGAAATTAGGCATCTCCAGCCCTTGGCTCTTACTCACCCAATTGTTCCTCATCCTCTTGCTCCACCAGTATCCTCTTGCAAGCTTCATAGCACATGAAAGAGATTCCAGCGGCTGGCACTAGCTTCATGCAGCTGGGTCCCAAACCCCTATATAAACCTTGGACCCCTTCTTGTTCAAGAATGCTAGCGAGTGCATGAATCACATTCTTGTAAACCTGCCTTCCACTGAGAGCTCCCACTTGCATGTGCTTGCGAGCTACCTCCAGAGGAAATGTGGCACTGCTCGATATGGCCCCGGCCGCTGATCCGATCAAAAGGGTTTCAATGTTGCCAATCTTCTCTGTCTTGAAAACTTTTCGGTATGCTTTCCTTAATGTGTCGTATGCAAAGTAATTGGTGGCAGCATATGGAATTACCCCTATAAGACTGGGAGCAAGGCCCCTGTACAGTTCTGCAGGGCCTTCTTCTTTAATTATTTTCACGAATGCATCAAGCAGACCTTTATAAACTCCTCTCTGCAAGATTGCCACCTCAGCTTAATCTAGTCTTTGCCCCTTTTTAATTTAAGTTTAGGAAGGATGCTAAAACATGTAACAAAAGTACATGAAATAATGATCTGTTTTGTGCTTAAAGAACTTACCTGGATAGTAAGTCGAGTCTTGACTAATTCAAGAGGATATGTGCAAATCGTCGAACTAACTCCAGCACATGCACCGGCAAATAATGATGCGGGAATAGGAATTTTGGGCTGTTCCCCGGGTTTTGGGGATAGGCTTTTGTTCACCGTGTCATAAGCAAATAGCTGCAGAAACACGATAAAATACAACCATGTAAGAATTTCATCGATGTCTGGGAAATCAACAAATTACTTCCGCAATTCCAAGCATAAATTTGCAACAAAACTTCCACAAGTACTTAGAATAAAAAGACAAAGGAGGACACCGGCTCCTGCTTGTCTTCAGTGTGTGTTCGGTGCACTATTGTTAAATCCAATTAAGAAAAGTCATCATAATAGGTCGAGTTGGGGAAAAAACGATTAGCCTAAGTGTAAATAGCCCCTGAAAGGACAAAGCAACTACTACGTAACATAAAAGCCATATTTTTAACATCTATAAAACTGCCAAAGCGCCACAAAAATAGAAAACCACTATCACATTCATATGAAAGGATATCAATAAAATAGAAAGACAAAATGAAGCCCTGAACCAAGTGCCATGGGACCAGAAAAGTCCAGGAGATAACAGCTCCTACTGAAATCTAAGACAAACAGTAATTCTCCCACTGACAGGTCCAGGTAATTGTCACTCACCACCCCAGAGGAACATTGACAAATACTATTTAGAAGTTATAAACCATTACATGAAGACAAACTATTTATATCAGTAGTCCGATAGAAAGACAAGAGCTGGTTTGTTGAAAGAGGCATTCCTATTCGATGTGATCATGGGATTCACTCAACTTATGCATAAACCAATTGAATTGTTGGAATATAGTGAAGCAGGAACTTACATTGGAAGAGAACTGCTAATCATAAACATAAAATTTTAAAGAATGCTGTTATATTAGGAGCACGTTTTCATTTGGCCTGGTCAGGGATTGAAAATCCTAATGGGAAGAAAAAATAACAAGAACATTTTGGCCACAAATTTAGTATCAAATGCAGCTAGAAAGTAGAAACATAATCATGCCTCAAAAATGTTAGTTGCCAAACATTACAAGACTCCAGTATCTTATCAGACAGATGAAAAAGAAAATTCAAATTTTTAACCATCAGCATAAATGATTTTATATCCTCAATGATCTCTAAAAAGATTTCTTCACATTATGAATTTAAAATGGCCCTCCAAAAATCCAAAACCAATTCCATGAGAAAAAATAATTCCAAGAACCAAGTATTCAATAGCTAAATCAAATAAAAAGGCTGCACATGACATCAAAGATGATGATGAGAAAGCCAAAAAGTCTTTATATGCAGGATACGTAGAACATCCCTCAAAAACGACCAAATTAACTATCAATTGAGATTAAGCAACGAATGTAATAGCAACAGATTTTGAAATATACACCAGGTTTATTACCTCTATGGCCTTACTAGGTGCAACCCGAATCACGTTCACGAGATTACCCCTAAACAATCCCTTCCAACCATCAGTCTTCATAATATTGTTGAAGACCTCAACAGTTGAATGGCCACTACTCCCCACCATTAAATGAGTCCTAATGGTCTCCAACGGTGCCACGGTCGTGCGGGATACTGCCCCGGCTATGGCGCCACTAATCAACCTCCTAAGCGAAGGATTTTTTATCTTAATTTTCAGTTTAAGGCCGCCCTTCTTGCTCAGAATTCCTTCCTCCTCTGAAACTCCAGTAATCAGAACTTGCCCCGGTGATTCCACGTGCTTGACGAACAATTCAGCAGAGGGGAATTTCAAGCCGCCGCCGTCCCGGGAATCAGAAGGGCTGGGTTGGGGTTGTGGCTGAAAACCAAATCCCATTCCCACCTGACTGGCGCTGGCAAATAAGCCTCCGGGATGCATATACCCATCTTGAAGGCTCCACTGAGACCCCAAATTGCAGACAGAGAAAAATACATCTCTTTTATCATCAAATAGCTGTACTCCCTTCCCACCCATCAATCAGAATACAGAAACTTGTAACAAATTTGCTGCTGCTGGGGCTTATTGAGTGCCCAAATCCACTGCTCTTATGGATTCAGGCGCGTTAAGAATATATAGGAGACGTAGATTCGTCTCCAGGCGAGAAGAAATTTAAAGGAATAACTCTACTCTCGAATCAGAAAAAGTTAAAAGCAAGATATTCTGGATTGGTGCGCTAATGCGACGCAAAGCAATGCTTCGTCAAAGGAGAGGCAGTCAAAAGCGGCGGTGAAGAATATCCGGGGTCTCTGAGAGGAAGACGCCTTCAGAGAAGACACCAAACACAGAGAGAGAGGGGGGGGGGGGGGTAGGTAAAACAAGAGCGCGAATCCACTAACCACTATCCCCCTCCCTCGTCCCTCCTCACTATTCTATTCATTGTTTCCCAGCCTCCCGGCGACTTTGGAGATAGGTAGGCGCGAGCTGACCTACGAAACTGGCTCACCAAAACCCGCACAAGCGACACATGCAACACCCTGCTTTTGACGTCGTTTGACTCCTCCGCTCCCTCTTTTCCTGCCACTCAATGTCGTTTTGTTCCTAGTCATTCCTTCCTTGAAAGCCCGTCTTTACAATCTTGACAAAACAAAATTTTTCTATTTTTATACTTATGCTAAAAGAGATATGTTATAAATGTAACTAGTGTTAACCCCCGTGCGTTGCACGAGAACATGAATTCTGATTAATGATATATTTTAGGATTAATTTTTTATGACTATAATGCATTTATTTGTATATCTATAAAACTAAATTTTCAGCTCAGAATTGCATAAAGGGTGATTATAATCATGTTTATATATCACATTTTGAGGGAACACTTTTTTGGAGAATTTATTATGCCTTGGTGTGCCAACAGAGTGTCAATAAATTAATAAATGAAAGGCTATGTGGGGGATAAAATTTGAAAAAGCAGAGGTAAAATGACTACAATTTTGATTTTTAACTAAATATATCACTGAAAGAAACTTTCAACAAAAAAATGAATCTTACATGATATTTTGAAAAATTTCTCTATAAACAACATTGGTTATCTTCTTGATGGGTTTATTATCTAAATCAAGTATTAACATCCAGATATTCTGTTTTGTCCTCAAAGGCTTTGATTGCAACCTCCTCAAATAGTGATAGTTGACATGTACTTCACTGCACATGTTATCATATGATTATGATGATGATGAACTAACATGAAAGTAGATATTAATAGCATGAATTGATTAATGTTAAATCTAGAGAGTATGTTACTTATGAATTGCAATTGTGAAATCCAATTTCTTCATCGTGCCGAAGTCTCTCCTTAGATCAACTAAGTTCCCAAATGCTTGGAGGTAGCCCTTCACATCTGGATGAATTTGTCGTCTAGGTTAGAATAAAGCGTTTTGAATAAAAAACATGATAGAAATATACACTAACCAATTAGCTCTTCATGTGTGGCTTCACCACTGGTGATGTTATTGACTAGGACAAAGTTGAATGCATGAAGAGGGATTTGGAACTCATGTTTTTCGAAAAAATGTGTTAGCGTGAAACGTAATCTTCCAACGGTGTGAGCATGTTTTGTAGTCAGCATTGTTGGCCAACACTTCAAAGTTCTCAAATCGGTACACCTCACCCTCTTTTAAATCCTCAATGTACCTACGGATTTGTCCTCTCTAGACAATTGAACTCTTAATTTGATCACCCTGTTTGCAAATAGTTAGATGAAATATAAGCAACACATAATTTTCACTTAGTGAATTGGTGAATGTGAAGACTACATTAGATACTTAATTGTTTGTCGACTAATATCATACTGACTTTCCAGACATCAAATGGTGAGGCCTTCTTTACCATTGTCCACTTCCTAAATACCCTAACAATAATGCTCCAGGTTTCCTTGCTATCATCAACGTCATTGAGCAAAGCATGAGCAATAATTGCCATTGCTTGAGTTGATGTATATGAGGATGGGAGGTTTTTTATGAGATATATAATTGTATGTGTGCTGTATATGATGAATTTTCGAATGTTTTTATAATGAATTGTCCAACATCATAATTTTAATTCTCAATTAAAGTGATCCGTCCCATTTTTTAAGCGATTTAATACCCTTTGCTTATTATATTTTTTTAAGTAATGTGGATAACTTTGATTTATATTTTTTTTTCTGAGCCTTTAGGCTCCTTTAGGTAATTTGGGTGATTGTAGTTGTAATATCCTTTCCTCAATTTATGTTTATGACCCCTTCCTTCCAAATTATTCATATTAGAGCAATTATTATTTGTTTGAAAATTGAATGCTGTGATTGTCTACCCCATACTCTATATCTATCAATGGGAAAAGGATATTAGATGCAAGCAGTAGCAGAAAACAGTGCCATTAAAAAAAATCACCCATTGCCATTAAAATATTTAATTGGACGTATCCCTCATATTTAATACTTTTTTTCTTTTCTTATTTCATTAGCGTATTGTTATTTAGGTAATTTGGGTAGGATATTAGATGCAAGCAGAAAACATTGCCATTAAAAAAAAAAAATCACCCATTGCCATTAAAATAGTTAATTGGACGTATCCCTCATATTTAATACTTTTTTCTTTTCTTATTTCATCAACGTATTATTATTTAGGTAATTTAGGTGATTTTAGCCGTAATATCCTTTCCTCAATTTATGTTATGACCCCTTCCTTCCAAATTATTTCTTTTAGAGCAATTATTATTTGCGGCACTAAGAAATTATTATTTGTTTAAAATTTGAAAGGATATGCCTAATTATTAGTTGCCAATCGTCATAAATGTGTTTCAATGTAATTAGGTTATTTGAAAGTTGAAATGCTACTTCCAATTATTATTTGCCAATCATCATAAATGGGTTTCAATGTAATTAGGTTATTTGAAATTCGAAATGCTACTCCCAATTATTATTAGTCAATCATCATAAATGCGTTTCAATGTAATTAAATTATTTGAAATTTGAAATGTTACGCCCAATTATGATTTGCCTATCATCATAAATGTGTTTTAATGTAATTAGGATTATGCTTATTCCACCCGGATCAAACGTAATTGGGTTATGGAGCCGGTCACATGAAATTTAGAGTGTAAAGTTGATTGATTCTTTTCTTATTTCATCAGCGTATTGTTATTTAGGTAATTTGGGTAGGATATTAAATGCAAGCAGAAAACATTGCCATTTAAAAAAAATCACCCATTGCCATTAAAAGAGTTAATTGGACGTATCCCTCATATTTAATACTTTTTTTATTTTCTTATTTCATCAGCGCATTATTATTTAGGTAATTTGGGTGATTTTAGTCGTAATATCCTTTCCTCAATTTATATTATGACCTCTTCCTTCCAAATTATTCCTTTTAGAGCAATTATTATTTGCGGTACTAAGAAATTATTATTTGTTTAAAATTTGAAACGATATGCCCAATTATTATTTGCCAATCATCATAAATGTGTTTCAATGTAATTAGGTTATTTGAAATTTGAAATGCTATTCCCAATTATTATTTGTCAATCATCATAAATGTGTTTCAATGTTATTAGGTTATTTGAAATTCGTAATGCTACTCCCAATTATTATTAGTCAATCATCATAAATGCGTTTCAATATAATTAAATTATTTGAAATTTGAAATGTTACGCCCAATTATGATTTGCCTGTCATCATAAATGTGTTTTAATGTAATTAGGATTGTGATTATTCCACCCGGATCAAACGTAATTGGGTTATGGAGCGGGTCACACGAGATTTAGAGTGTAAAGTTGATTGATGATTGATTGATTCTTTTTTTATTTCATCAGCATATTGTTATTTAGGTAATTTGGGTAGGATATTAGATGCAAGTAGAAAACATTACCATTAAAAAAAATTACCCATTGCCATTAAAAGAGTTAATTGGACGTATCCCTCATATTTAATACTTTTTTCTTTTCTTATTTCATCAACGCATTATTATTTAGATAATTTGGGTGATTTTAGCCGTAATATCCTTTTCTCAATTTATGTTATGACCTCTTCCTTCCAAATTATTCCTTTTAGAGCAATTATTATTTGCGGTACTAAGAAATTATTATTTGTTTAAAATTTGAAACGATATGCCCAATTATTATTTGCCAATCATCATAAATGTGTTTCAATGTAATTAGGTTATTTGAAATTTGAAATGCTACTCCCAATTATTATTTGCCAATCATCATAAATGTGTTTCAATGTAATTATGTTATTTGAAATTTGAAATGCTACTTCCAATTATTATTAGTCAATCATCATAAATACGTTTCAACGTAATTAAATTATTTGAAATTTGAAATGTTACGTCCAATTATGATTTGCCTGTCATCATAAATGTGTTTTAAACTTTAATGTAATTAGGATTGTGATTATTCCACCCGGATCAAACGTAATTAGGTTATGGAGTAGGTCACACAAGATTTAGAATGTAAAGTTGATTGATTTAATCTTTTTGTTAAATTTTTTGCTTTATACAATCTAATTTCCACCCTCAATATTTTATAATTTATGTAAATGTGTGCGTGCGCGCATAATTATTAAGTTTGAGCTTATTGCTCGTCATATTGCGCTCCTTGTTTTTTTTTTTTGGGGGCCAAGTCATATAGTGCTTATTAGGATGCCTTTCAAGTCAAGGGGAAAATTTTTAAAAATGTTGGCAAAAAGAGAACAAAAAACAAGTTGCCAAGGAAAACTACTTGAAACTGTTTATTTTTGTTTGTACCCATTTATTTTTTTGTGAAGCTTTTCAAAATTCAGCTCCTGGAGATCTCAAGAGTCGTGTTACGGACTTAAACAAACATGGTGGTTGTATGTGGTATTATATTATAACAATTACAATTATAAATTTAGACGGAATTAGGTGTGTGTTTGGCAAGCACTAAAACCATGATTTTAAATCATGGTTTGCGCAATCCGAAATAAAACTCTTCTCACACACTTATCTCGTAAATCATAAAAATTATTAAAAAAGATAATACAAACACACACTAGATCTAACGAGAGTATTGAAGTCTTTCACAATACAACAAATTAAACCATGAGTTAAATCCCTATTTGAGGCTGTGTCTATGTTTAGTAACGGATAGCATCTCAAATAAGGGAACGTGTATTATTTGGTTGGTAAGAATTTGACTGATGTAAATATTGTATTGATAAGCAATTTGTAAATAACTTTATGAACAATTTTTTAATACAAAAAGTATGTAATTATTAAGATGACATAACTCAACTCACATAACTGTTCGTGCACTAAAAAAATATATTTGTTTGTTAGCTTTTTTTTCCTCCTCAGATATTATGTATTTATTGACTAATGCTTATTAAACATATCCTATTAGACAATATGCTAATAATTAAACATGAGATACCCATAAATCAATCAAGTCCCGCCCAATAACGTACGCAAGCCAGAACTTGATCAAGAAATTGAGAAATACAAAGCATAACAACGTTAAGCTCGACATTTATTTAGATAAGGACACGATAACGCAATTTCTATGGATGCTAATAACTGGGATGATATCTAGAGGTACTACTTATGAAGGGGGCTTGAAAATATATAAATAACCAGGTTCACCAAGTTTTAGTTATTTTCTAATAATAACATGTCATTTCTTTATTGATTTGCCCTTTTTTTTTACAGCCCTTTGATGAATCTATTACCATATTTTACCAAAACGAGGCAGCCATATATTGCCGCTGCCCTCTCCAGACCTAAACATTAGGACGAGGACCTCGATTTACACGTTGCCACTTTTTGTCCTTTTTTTTTCTTTCTTTTTTTTGGACAGGATCAAGATGTGTAGTGCATTGTCCAGGTAAACTCATGCTCCTTCTTATGCACAATATATCACTTGAATTAATTCATTAAACCCAAAATATAACAGTTAATTCATTAAATATGTTTAAAATTAATTTTTTTATTTTAACCTATTAAATAAGGTTTTTTTAAGAGAGATACAAGTATAAAGAGTCACATTTAAGAATTAATTATATAAAATAATTATTCTCTCTTAAAATTATTCTCTAGATTCAAAGAGAATAATTTTTCTCTAGATGACTTATATAGACATTTTTCAAGCGAGGGATGAAATTCTTGACTGACAAGGTACGTAGTTCTCGATTGTAAAGGAGAGGATGGAAGACTTGGCAATGTTGCAATTACATAGGCTTTTGAATTACAAGTAATTCTTACAGCTTTAGAATATCATATAATTGCAAGTAAGAACAGAGTGAAGGTAGTGAAGGTTCGGAGATCTCGAGCGAAGCAAGAGGAAAGTGCTTTGGTATATAGATCAATGGATTTTTCTAGAAACAATCTGTACCATCAGAAGGGGTATGATGAAACTCATACATAGTACCTTAAATTTAGATTGAGTCATGTATTATTTATGAGTT
Organism: Inga oerstediana; assembly: GCA_963210345.1. Taxonomy (NCBI): domain Eukaryota; kingdom Viridiplantae; phylum Streptophyta; class Magnoliopsida; order Fabales; family Fabaceae; genus Inga; species Inga oerstediana. The sequence continues at coordinate 7,487,265 of OY723402.1, forward strand.
ATGAAAAAGGTTAACTAACAAGATTTGCACAACATAGAAGATTCAAAGAGAATTGCGTCATTAGTAAATCTTAGACAATTTAACTAGTATATTTGAAAGTCCTTTGTATTTTTTGCTCTCTTTTTTTTTTGGGCCTGGAGGACCCCTTAAAGTGGTGCTTGTTATGGGGAGGAAGATACTTTGTAAAGTGAGACCAATAAAGGGGTGGACCTCTACAATTTGGTTTACCCAAATAAATTTGTCCGGTGTAGCATCTAAAGCACGAGATTCTTGTCTTTGGGCCTTCTTTCTTATAGACCGACAACAACGTTTAGCTCGTTCCTAACCTAACATTGGTTCGTTGTCCCCAGTACCCACCACACCTATCCACATCCTCCCCAACCATTTTTCAACTCAGTTGACAATCAAATTAACTGTTACTCCCTCCTCTACTTAACAGTAGTACGAATATAACTTAATATAGAACATGTTCGGAGAATTAGTCTTAATTTTAAATATAACACATATAATTTAAAGAAAGAAGTCTCATATAACTTAAGATTGGAAACACCCTAATATACAGTTAAATATGAGCCTGTGTTAGTAAAAAGGCTTATAAAAGGATTTTTGAACTGACCATTGAAGGTGACCGTTAGAATTTTAATTGACTGGTTTTAATGACATTTAAAAGGTTTTATTACATTAAATTTTCATTAACACTTGTTTTGTAACTGTCATTTTAATTTGCAAGGTTTTAATCACATGTTTCTGCCTCTAAAAGGCGATGTTCACTGCACGATTAGGATACACCAAGGTCCCCGATTTCCTCTCCCCCCTTCCTTCTTCTGAGTTACACTGATATCTTTCTGCAGTTCTGTCATCCTGCTTCCTACAGGAAGGATTCGTTTTATCCTGGGGAGTATCGTTTTCTAATCTATTAGGGGGGTTGCGGAATATCTCCTAAGGACAATGTTCTTGAACGTGACTCGAACAATTTGTTTGTTGTGTTTTAATAAATGTTACCGCTAACAATCAGTATGGTGTGAGATGCTGACGCCAACAATCTTAGGAGATACTTCCTCCAAATTTTGTGAGTGCCTCATGATGAGTGTTCTCCAAATCATGTGATTGATTACAAAGAAATCAGGTAGTTGCTTGCCGTTGGAGAATGTAATTCCCTATAAGTCGGAGGCTTTATCGTGCTGGTTAATGAGGATGTTAGTTTGGTTTAAAAAATTGGTCCTGAGGATTATATTCTGATTTTCTTTGAGAAAAGAAAGCAACTACTTATCGTGAGTATTGTTTTCTTATAATTCATGAACTAAAAATCTATTGATATTTTATGGGATTTTATATATACACAGATCTTGCAAATTGTGTTCTATACGTATGGTAAAATTCCTAATATGTTGGGTTGATGTTTTATTGACAGCACATCATTGTTGTGTTTTAATTGTGGCAGTCATCGAAGAGGAAAAAAAATACTAGTATTATGTTAGAGTTTTTCAAAAGTTTCATGAAGTTGAAAAAAATTGCCGGTGGATCTTTAACCGGTAATAATTGATTAAATGATTCCCTATTATCAGTGATTATGTTATTACATCGTATTTCCGGTTGTGCGTTTTATTCCTTCACATTGAAAGTTTTGTTGGGTTGGTTACAGATATTAATTTGGTTTTAATAATTGATAACCTATTATTATTATTCCAACAATGGTGATTTAAATTATAGCTTTTAAAATGCAACCGAGAGTCCTCTTCAAAATGCTCCAGCGATCATCACTAGCAACACAATATGTATATTGTGCATTGAATATTGGTGTTTAGTGTTTTCAAATAATAATGTAGAATTTGAAATTATGGTTTATTATGTGTACTGTGTGGTGAATTTGATTGAATACCGTTGGAGATTTATTGGGAACTTTGTCAAGCGGTCGTGTTAGCTGATTTTTGTACGGCTTTATTGGTGTTGATTGTGAATATAATCAATATATTAAATTGATCTTGTGGTTTTCTAGTGTGGTTTTCTAGTGCAACAACCAGCGAGTTATATATTACTACCTCCGATCCTAAATATAGGATAAAATTTTTAGTGCAAATATAGGACAAAATTTTTAGTGTAAATTGCACTACAAACTTTATCCTATATTTAAGATCAGAGGGAATACCATTTAAATACTTTGGCCGTTGATGGGAGGAAGACATCCATGGTAATGTACCTTTTATCATGACATAAATATGATGCTAGTAATTATTTTTGAGTTGGCTAGTCTTGAAATGGAGCCAGCCGTGTGACATAAATATGGTAATGCTTGTGGCATTATAGGTTTTAATATTATGGTTAAGGGACACACTAATTTTATTTTAATAATAGGTAACCCTCTATTATTATTCTATCAGTGTTTTCTCTCCCTAAATTACCTTTCTTGATAATGTGTCATCGGCATTGTCCTTGGGGGGTTCATGAGTTTTTAAATATATTAACTTGTGATCACCATGTGGCATTATATGTATGTGGATCATATTCAACTTTGACTTGGCTTTGAATTTGGTTTTCCAAACAACATAATGGGCATTGTATTGCAAATCCTGTTATGTTGCACTTCTCGAATATTCGTGCTTCCTGAACGGGCTATATGGTTTTCCATTTAATTTTTTTATGGAAGTTTTTTTGGAGAAATTCTAATGTAATTAGAATGAAAGAGGATATGTGGTGAGATTCTAATTTAATTAAAATTATTATTTATATAAGGTGTGAAAATATTTTTGAGATATTTGAAAGTGTGGGGGTGCCTAATATATGGGATACCTTATAAATTTTTAAGTTGTTTCTAGCCTCATTTGATAAAGCCAAGTTGTGGTTTAAAATTAATTATATGGAGATTTTGTTATTTGTTGCAGAGAGCAAATTTTGTAAATTATTTTGTGAATTATTTGTGTGACGTGAAAATTTAATCATTTATCTAGTATAGAGATAAATGTGTTTAAATTTCATGATTTGCGAGTATATATTTATAGTGGTGTAAATATACATGACTACCGTGAATATTGAATTTTTTAATGTAGATAGCATATGTTTTATAATATGTCTCACAAAATTATATATTGCTGCCTCATTTTATAAATACAAAATGTGTGCTGTAAATAATTGATTGAGTGGAGGCTTTGCTATATTTGCTAATATGAGCAAATTTTGTGGATTATCAAATTTTTGCTTGAAACAAGCATTATGTGGTATGAAAATTTAAACATTCATCTATAGTAGATGAATGTGAGATTTTCATAACTTGAGGCTATATAATTATCTTGGTTTAAGAATGTGTATGAATTATGATTCTAATACCATTTAAAGTGGTTTTACATGTCAATCTAGATATGCACAAAATGTTGAGAATTTGTTGCATTAAAGGATATTAATCCCTGTGATATAGCTTGTGCTATGTCAAAATTGAGCATATATCAATATGCAGTCTCATGAGAATATTTAAAAAAAATTTTAGAGATACTATAAATGTTGGTATCATGTATAATGAATTATCGTTATATTGAGATATACGGATGTTAATTGAATTTCAATTTTATGTGAAAAAACCACTGGTAGCCAAATAAATTATTATTTGAGTTAGAGTTTGGTACTCTGGAATTTGCTAAATTTGGAGGCTAAGTTGTTGAAAAACTCTTGACAAATATTTTAGTGGAAAACCGACACTTAATGTTGATGATTTGAGATTGCCAAAGCCATTGTGAAAAACAATGATGTAAGTGAAAGTTGTTTGAGATATAATGTAAATAAGCTAGCTTAAAAATTATGCAGTTATCTCAATCGATTTTGTGGGATCAAAAAGTTGACATGTGGATCCGTTAACAAACCTCGGGAAGAATTAAATTAGCTGAGGGGAATGGGACTAAAGCCAATACAAAATTAACAGCGATGGCAACTCAACCTCTGTGATTGGTGATCCCTATGAAGGAGATTCAATAGGTAAGAACAAGTCGTTCGTTAGTTCTGTTAACACTAAAATAAATGACCAATCCTTTCCTATGGCAAGAGAAAGTGTTAGAATGCATTTTGATAAGGCTAAGCGAAAGCTCTTAATGATTTCATAAACCTAGGGGATGATGTACTCAATGCAGGTACGTTTCATGAAATCACCTATGTGAATGAGGAGTGGGACCGCTCCTATGAGATTATGGTAAAATCTCTAGAGCATTCGTTAAATACCAGGACACACGCATGGCCATTTTAATGTACAAAACCACGTTAACAGTGAAAAATATGGGGTTATAAGTTGACTATTAATGCCTCTAGTATTCGCCTAGAGGTGCTAGTTCATAATCTATATGACCACTGGCATCTCTATATACTAAGTGTTATTAGTCTAAGTCTGGTTCATAGTCTAAAGGACCACTAGATACAATAGTTATATCCATATATGTAACTCAGCTATTGAGGCTACGAGCTCCCTTTGACATATGTGGGGGATTGTTGTAAATATTGTGTGTGAGTATGTTAAAGGAAGAAGTCTCGTATAACTCAAGATTGAGAACGCCCTAGTATACAATTAAATATGAGCTTGAATTAGTAAAAAGGCTTATAAGAGGAGTCTTGAACTGACTATTGGAGATAACCGTTGGAATTTTAATTGACCGGTTTTAATAATATTTAAAAGGTTTTATTACATTAAATTGTTCTTAACACTTGTTTTGTAACTGTAGTTTTAATTGTCATTAAACCGTTGTTAATGGTCATTATAACTCCTCAACGGTTACATGTTTCTGCCTATGAAAGGAGATGTTTAGTGCACGGTTAGGATACACCAAGGTCCCCGAGCTCCTCTCCTCTCTTTTTCTCTTCTTTTGAGTTACACTGATATCTTTTTGCAGTTCTGTCACCCCACTTCTTGCAGGAAGGGTTTGTTTTATCTTGGGGAGTGCCGCTTCTTAATCTACTAGGAGGGTTGCGAAATATCTCCTAAGGACAGCGTCCTTAGACATTGCTCGAACTATTTATTTGTTATGTTTCAATAGGTGATACCGCTAACAATTAGCATGGTGTGAGATGCTGATGCCAATAATGAAATCCCCAAAAATATTGAAATTGGGGTTTTTCAGCTCAAAATCGCAGCTTCACCTTCATAAACTCACAGCTTGGCACTCACGAAAGGAGAAGGAAAGTCTATGTTAATTTTCTAGTACATGTCACTTGGATTTGTATGTTAGATGTTGGATTAGATGTATAGATTTGTGCTTTTGTAGTGATAGGGTTTTCAAGTTTGAAATGAGACACTCAGCTAATTTGAGCCCGTTTCCGAAATATAATTCCGAACACATGACAGAGAAATGCCAAGGCATACATACTGTTCAAGGCATACATAATACGACCATATTTTGAGTGTGTTTGGAATAGCGATAAGAAAAATAGAGTTTCTCAATTTAGCGTTTGGTAATTTTATTTTTGGTAAAAGCTTGATTGTGTAATGTGATTTATGTTTGGAATAGCGATTGTATAAATGACTTTTGTAAAAATAAAACTTGTTTGGATTGATTTAAGCATAAGTGACTTTTGTGATAATAGTAAAAGAGAGTGGGTGGAAAAATATTTTAAAGGGTTAAAAACACCAAAAAATATTTTAAAATAATTTTTGGAACTGAAAAAGTACATTAAGGATAAAATTGCAATCAGTTTGATAACACACTGGGTACAGTTGAAAAAATATTTTAAGGGTTACAAGCACCAAAAATTAGTTGAAATTAATTTTGGTAGCCGAAAAAATACATTAAGGGTAAAATTACAATCAGTCTGATATCACACTGGACACAACTGAAAAAATATTTTAATCATTCTCACTCTCCTCAAAAGCTAAATCACCAAAAGCTCCAAAGTTAAGCTTATGCCAAAAGCTATTTTTTCAATCTCAAGCTCAATTGCCCACCTTAATCCTCAAACACTCAATTTTTTTTTTAAATTGCCCATTGGGCGTTTGATGCTAAATCCAGCATTTGGGGGCTCAAACGCCCCCCACAAACACACACTTTATCATATGACTAACTTCACTTCCTTGTTAGATGACTGTTTGAGGAACCACAAAACCATGGTTTTAAAAATCTTTTTTTGCAAACCAAGATAAAACGTTTCTTATGTGCTTATCTCATAAATCATAAAAATTATTCTCTAAAAAATAATCCAAACATACAATAGACATTATGTTCTCCCTCTTCGTGGGACAATGGCAACATAAATGTCAGCCCCTCAAATTCTTTTTTCCCCACTTCCATTTGCAAATGACAGTAATTGTTTTTGGTTATATGAATAAAATTCGAACCTTTAGCCGTTATCCATATTCAGTTAGGATTTCCATGCATTACACTGAACTTCAAAATTAAATTATACTAACTCCGGCCTCAATAAAATGCAACTTCACGTATTAATGTTTGATTATGTTAATATTCAGTTATCATTGAAGATGTTCAACCCATTCTCACTTGGCTTGGACAATTTTTCTAGGCCCATCCCTTCAGCTGATGCGTGACCCGGTTTGACAAACCCTAATCATCATAGTTTCAGTTAGAATAGGGTTAACATTATCTTTACTCCGTCAAGTTTACGAGGCAAAATGGTTTCAATTTTTAAATTATAGGAATCAATATTTTAAACAAAATTAAATTTAAATGATAAAAACTTATAATTTAAAACTTATGGGATTAAAAATAAAATGAAGACAAATTTAAAGGATCAAATATTATATTAATCCTCCTAAAAAAAACTAAAAAACACATCTCAATTTGTTACCCTTTTGTTCCCGCAAATAAACCCTAGAAAAGGGCAGCTAGCCATTGGCGACTATACATCCCTATCATAGGAGATAGGACAACCCACCAACCCCATCATGTAAATGAGTGGATGGAGGCCAATATTGCTTTGTATTTGCTCACGGGATAATCAAAGTATTATCTTCCTCATATTACATATGGCCACAAAACACTGCTACAAGTCAAAATGATTCGTAGGCATGGCTAATCTCCCAAAGAAATTATGCAGATATTGTTTGGGAAAATCTACTCAGAACTTGGAACACAATAGCAGACATTATTGACATTTGTTCAATTACTAAGTACAAGTGCCAAACACTCAGTAGAATTATTAGGCTTCCTGCCTACATGGCAACACATGCTCCTTTACAATGATATATTGCAATTTCTACTGATTATTTGAGTAGTACTCGTTCTATATTAACATCCAAACCCTTAATTATGTCTCGCGTCTTTAAATTCAAAGCTGACTTATTCAAGCCCTTGTATTTGCAGGGAATGATGTTTGATATCCTGGGCATCTTGCCATGTTCAAGTTCGCAGAGAACCTGTGACAACTAAACTATCGAGAAATCCATAAAAGATATGGTATCCGAACTCCCATTATCGTTTTTTCCCCACAAGGTCCCAAAACAAGAAAGTACGGACTTGATTCACCAAACCAGCGAGTTTCCTTTCAAAGGATAATGCAACTTGACATCATGATAAACTTGAAAAGGGGGAAGATGGAATTTTCACAATGCATATTGGTAACTTTCTGATGCATTACAAATACAATTTCTCACAGTTCAATCCTGAGTAAATGTACTTACAGATGGGACCGCAAAGAATGTGTGCTCAGTTCCGTTCCACTAACCAAAAAGTGAATTCACTGGATCTGATAATCACATCTCAACATGATAACACCAGATTCAAACTGTTAGATCCCAAATTCATAATACCTGAGGCTGAAGCTCGTCAAAGGAAATAAATTATGAATACAGGGACATTTAAATCCCATAAACAATGTTGCTACAAGAACATAAAGCCGAACTAAGGAGCAAGAGACCAAAAATAGAAGGAATTGAGATTCACTCTACTAACATTGGCTTGTCTTTTTGGGATACATAAAAACTAATCTCAAATCTGTGATACAACTATGAACTAGGCACGGCCACCAATAAATACCAATAATAAGATTTTAATAAACAACATACCAAATTGGAAATCTGTCCACAAAGATCCCAAAAGAACAGAGCGCGTAGTTCCCTTTGCTCTAAAACCAAGTTCTGCAATTCAACGTGTCTCTTTCTTTGTTCTGCATTTTCATTGTTTCTAAATGAGCTATTGAACTAATTTAATTCTGCTGCTCGTTCTTCTTTCCCATACCATCTCCTTCCCGGTCCTCCAACAACCTTCCCGCCTCCTCATCAGCCTGAGCAGCCTTCTTCTGAGCTTCCTTCGCCTTCAGAGCCTGCAATTTCGAATGGTTGTAATAGGCCACACCTAAAAAGGCCAGTCCGTACCCAAACAAGTTGATGGGGGTCACCGTGTCCTTGATAACCGACCAGGAAAAAGCGATCAACAACCAATCCTTCACCACACCGGCCACATTCATGGTCAGAGCGGAGGTTTTTCCGACGAGGAGGAAAACGGCAAGATTCAAAGCGAAAGCACACAGAGAATTGGTCCCAAAGATCGCAAAATCGAAATGGAAGCTGGAAGTCTCCTTCAACACGGGGTACTCCACGAAGATCCAAGGCACGGACAAGAAGACCAAACAACAAGGAGCAACGTAATAGAGGGAAGTGATGGGATTCAAGGAGATCCCCTTAGAGGTAAGTAAGATTTGGATCATAACCAACCTGGTGGCCTCGAATGCGACGGCACCGAGTTGAAGGATGACTCCCCAGGTATCAAATTTGGCCTCGCCGTAAGCAGCGATGCCGACTCCGACGGAGATCGAGATCATGTTTGCCATGGTGTCGTTCTTGAAGGTATCCTTCTTGAAGAGAACGCCGATGGAATAGACGGCGACAGGCATGAGAGCCTTGAGCATTTGGATGAATGAGACAGAGAGGTAAATGTAGGCGGAATTAGAGAACCAGAGGGAGAGAGAATACAGGGCACCGATGGGGACAACGGAGGAGATGTAGAGATCGCGGGACATGGAAACGGGCTCGACGACCTTGAAGACGCGAACGAGGAGGAAGGCGAGGGAAGCACAGAAGGACATGTGAATCATGGTGAGGGAAATGGGGAAAGGCCAATTGTACATCTTACGGTCGAGGATGTACTTGTTGTAGACGATGACGGTGAAGCTGAGGAAGATCCATATCGCGACGTAGGCGTAGGAGAGGACGATCTTCCTGAGGACGCCGTCGCTGAGAGATCCAACTTTTCCCATTGTCTGAGACGGAGAAAGGGTGAAGGCGGATCGGATCTCTGTGCGACTGTGTGTGTAAGAGAGAGGGCGAGTCAAAGAGCTAGCTAAGCCTGCACAGAGAAACAAAGAGAGAACAGAGAGATACATGTTATATACTAGTGACAGAGAGAGATATGGGCTTTGAAATTTTCCTGCGAGCTACTCACTCCGACCCCGACCCGCGATCCGAATAGTTTACAGCGGGCGAGCCACGGTAACACGACTAAATGCATTATCTTATTTGTTTACTGCTAATTAAATTAACGCACTTTTTTGCCCGCCATTCAATTAATGAAATTAATATTTCTATAGATATTACTTCCATAAAATCATATTCTTTTAATGTAGGATTCGACCGTATTGAGACCAACTTGGTGAGTTCACCACGAGTTTAGCTAGACTGGTGACAATGACCTGAATTAGTATTGTAAACTCCAATAATAAATTTGTAAAAGTTCTTTTTTTAATAAATATATATTAATAATATATAATTAAATAATAATAATAATTTAATTTAAATATATTTTAAATTCATATAATTTAATTTAAATCTATTAACATTTATAATTTATCATATTCAATAAATATATGTTTATAAAATTTACATATAAAATCACCAAATATAATCAAATTAACACGAGTTTAAAAATGAGTAAACATAATTTTGTAAAGTATAAATGTAATGTGTGTAAACTCATTAATTTGACTCAGTTTATTATTAACACGAGTTTATAAATAACTTAACACAATTTTATAAGTTATAAATATAAAATTAGTAAATTCAGATGTCCAACTCACAAGTCTAACAAACTCCCGTACTGTTCTTTTCCTTTCTATTTTGTTACATATTACTCCTTTCTTTCTTTCTTTTTCCTTTTTTTTTTTGTTTGAATTCATTTAAACCATCTGATTTATCATTCAAGTTGAAATGTTTTTAAATGTTTAAACAAGGTTAGTTTGACAAGTCTAACCTTGAGCCGGGTCAATTCAATATAACTGAATTGATTCCTTTTGGTAACCCAACGAGAGCAGCATACATTTTTTTTTTTTTTTGGATAGTTAGCATACATTTTTTTTGAGGGTGATATCCACACACTTGTGTAATATGTAGTAGTATAGAATTTATAAAAGAATAACATTAATGTTTCATAAACATGGGCAGTCATATAACTTACCTCAACTCAACTTCCTCGTAAAATTGTAAAACAGGCTCATATATGCTGCGTGAAATTTAAATTTAGCAACTCATGGTTATAAAATTCTATAGCGGAATTAGATGATAGATTGTGAACAGATTTAAAATTTAGAAAAATTAAATCGCTTTCATTTACATTACAGGATGATGTTATTCCTTAAGAATACTTAATTAAATTGCATAAAAAAAAATATAAGAGCTGCTTTACTTTGTCAGAATAATATAACTGAGTTTGAATTTTTAAAATAATTGATAGAGTTAAAAACCAGGTATAAAAAACAACGGAAAACAACAAGTAGAGCCATTAGCAAGGGGTTGGGTTTCTCTTATTGTCCTCTTTCTCATTTTCTTTTCTTCATCTTATATCCATTGTTAGATTAAAATAATATATGATTTAGATTCAACCATTTATAAAATTATTTCTACAAACATATATAACTAGATAAATTTAAATTCTTAAAATCTAATCTATACTATTCATAATTGCAATCCATAAAAAATAAATAAATTTTAATTTATAAAATATTATAATAATAAAAATATTAAGTATAAACCATCCATTATATGATCTAAGAATAGAGACGAGATGATAAAAAGATAATGAGAAAAAGAATAATGAGAGCATCATCCCTCATTAACAAGTGGGGGTAACTGAGCTTGAATAGGACTCGGACGGCACAGATTACGGGGTGCTGACGTGTGCACATGTGGTTGTCTCCGAGAAGCGCTGGGGAGGGCTCACTGGGGGATTGAATCCGTGAGGAACTCAAGATTCAAGGGCCATTTAAAACTTGTTTATACAAGTTATGATAAAATTCTTTTTATAAATTGTTAATCCGAATAAACACTAAGCTGCAGAAGTCAACACATAGTCCATCCCTACAAAATACTACAGTATACAAATTTATGCCTTCAAAAATTATTAAGTGAAAATTATATTTATATAAAAAATTAAATTAAATTAACGTCATCCTTTTAACATTTTCAATACCAGAATGAAGAGCATCAATGTTTAAATTTTGATTCACTGAGAGTATAGAAACCGTGTGTTGATTCATGCAAGTTAGAATCCGAATTGCATAACTGAAATTATTTGGAAAAAATTACTTGAGTAGTTGTAATATGTGGTAATTAGTTTACAGCCAATTCTTATACATGAATTTGAGCAGTGCATTGTACTTGTATCTCGTCTTAGTATATACTACTATAGTATACTTGGACCTAAAATATAGAATCTAGTTTATATATATTTAGGATAAAAAATAGTATGATAAAGGTGATACATACTGAATACTCCAACAAATTTTAGAATAGTTCATCCTGGGGATTACTTCCATTTCAGTTACGCTATTTTTTTAACCAAAACTCGTATATTAATTTTTTTTTTGTTTAAGGTGTTTGTTACTGTAATTTATAAAACATCAGATTATTCATAACCACAATTTACCTTCAAATCCCGAGTCTTCCCCATCTTGTTTATACTAATATACTCAGTACTCATGAACCAATTTTATTACTAGCTCATGTACTTAATACAATAGACTTTTTATTTATTGAGAGATTAAGAAAGTATAATAAATTACTTTAAAATATTTATATTTACCTTTTTTATATCAAACTAATTTTTTTTATTTATAAATTGATATATAATATGATAATGAACAGCATATTTTATGATTAACTAACTTATTTAACATCTTTAATCTCTTTTAAAAAAAATTAAATAGATATTATATCAAGGACTAAAGATAATATTTTATATAAGCCTTTCTGAATAGGTGAGATTGAAATATTAGTAGATCTAGTTGATAATAACTTTCTTGAAAATATTTTCTGCATTCACACATCCTTGAGACATCGAAATTAAGGACTAAAACTCCTCCTATTCTACCAATGGAAGTTGGCGCAGATGGGTAGGCATCTGCGCCACACCAATCCGTTCATGGATTCGATCCCAGGAAACGGAAGGTGTAAAGAATTTCCATTGGGAGCTCTCTCCCCTGGGGCGCCTCAAAGAGGTGAATTCCTGTCGGGCCTATCAAATTGGGGGCGCCAGGACTAGTCGGTTGTCGGGGGCCCATGTCAGTAAATCCGGCGTTGGCCTTCAGGTTAACGCCGGATACCTTGAAGGTGGGTGCACCGAAGGCTAAAAATGGTCCATTGCATAAACCATCAAAAAAAAAAACTCCTCCTATTCTATTAGAACAGGGGGATGTTGCCATGTTTGTTGGGCCACTTTTATTATTAGGGCGGTGTTTTCTCATTTCTGCCTAGATATTATTGGTGTATCACTCTAATTCTATTTATAAGTCTTTTTTTAGTAAAAATTTTGGTCTTATTTATAAATCCGATTTCAGGATAGTAAATGCATTTTATATTTTTTTTACCCCTATTAATTGCAATAAACAAAAAGAATTTATTCATGTTGACTTTTGGAACCAATCATAGATAAGGGCAAAATTGGAAATTTAGCCCATAGTAAATGAGTTAACTAACTCTCCTTGGTATGTGAGAATTAGTTAAAAGGGACTTATAAATAGGATCAGAAAGGTAGTTCAGTTCTGAAATTAATATAAAAAATAAATAAAACTCCGGAATGCGGACACTGTACGTTGTCACGTGGCGCGGCATCCGCTCCGCTGTTTGGCGTTTCTCTGGGACGGGACTTGCTCGTCGTGTCAAAACTCAAAAGATAACATTTTAAAATCATTTCATTAGAAATAATGAGAAGTAATTACATTGTAAAAATTATTTCTAAATAAAACTGCCTTTAAAAACATAAATTTGTTAAAAAAAAAAATCCTATATAACCACAAATAATAATTGTTACAAAAACTAATTAACACGTCACTTTTTCAATACAGACAGAATAATACATATGATCATCAATTTATTATATATAATGCGATTAATATATAAAATTATATGTTATCAAAAATATATAAAAGTATATATTAACAGTTTTTTAAAGAGAAAATTGCCATAAAACACCTCATTTGCCTAATATTTGCTAAAAGGGACCTGACCTGTCATTATTTTTATAGGAGTAAAAGACATAAATACCGTTAATGAGAAAACGGACCACAACTGATGGAGAATAGAACCAACGAATTGATAAACAGAGCAAACGAATGACACAAATTAGTGAAGCTTTCTTCTCTTTTTCTGCGTAGAGCTAAACGTCCTCCCTTCTGGCCGTCGTTCACCATGAATGCTGCTGGATGTTCAATGTATCAGTAAAGGCTAGGGAGGTGAGTTGTGTCAAGGCCTTATTCATAGTTCTGTAATTGGTGGAGAGGATGATCTGCATTTTCCCTCCAAAGCTAGGTTTTTTCATTGTTGTTTTACTGAGTAAGGAAGTGGTAAATAAATAAAATTGTGGCTTTATTAAGTTTTCTGATTTTCTCCATAATCATCAAGGTTCTGTTTACTTTGTAGCAGATGGATTTGTATCCAATATTGAGTTTTTTTTTTAGAGTAGCATATGTGATTGTTATGCAATCATTTAATTTGTAGTAGAACCTAATTGAACTCACAGTCTAACTATATGAGATATTGATTAAGTTATTGTAGTAGGTCAAACACATTGTAAAATTCAGTTTATATGACACTAAAGGTATCTTATTACAGGTTTTTGTTTAGTGTGATGAATAGTGCACAAAAAGAAATTTATTGCTTCTTCCACAAAGGTGGGAAGATTGTCTTTGATCAATGGAAGACTCAATATGTTGGTGGGAGAACAAATGGAAGAATAGTAAGAGAATGAATGTCACTTAATGAGCTTAGAAGAACAATATATTCATGTCTTGATATTCAAGGGAAAACATTTCAGATAAGGTGTATATTGTCATCATTAGATGAAAGCACTGTTATAAACATAGAGGATGATGAAGGAGTCAAACAAATAGTACAATTGAATGACAAATGTGCATATTTGTATATATTTGAAGTGCTAGTGAGTTGATAGATGAAGGGCAACCTATGATAATGTCACAAAGGTGAGTTATATGTACTTTTTAAGTGTTTTAAAGTGGTATGGCAGAATGAGTGATTAATTGACAATAAATTTTGATGTAGTCCAGAGACCTTAGAAGGATCATACGGGTTATATATTGGTGAATCATCATCAAATAAGATATCATAAGATAGATCATATATAATTTAGAGTGCACCTGCACCTATCGCTGAGCATGGTGCTGAGAAATGGAAGGAATTGCTTTCAGGTTCTTATAAAAGGTTTAATAATGCTGTTGAATTTAAAGAATCACTGTACAAGTATAGTTTGGCACATAAATTTGCATACAAATTTGTGAGAAATTGTGCAAGTAAGATGATAGTAAGGTGTAACGTGGATGGTTGTCCATGGAAAATTACTACATATCAAGTGGGGGAGGAAGAGTCAAGCTTCTTACGTGTGCATACCTTTGTGGAGAACCATAATCACTCAGCATAGGATAATCTGATTATACATCACAAATTTACCTCCAGCATGACTGCTTCCATAATACTCCCTCCGGTCCTAAATATAGGACATAGTTTATAATATAATTTATACTATAAATTATGTCCTATATTTAGGACCGGAGGTAGTAAAAGATGAATTGAGGGGTTGTTTAGATAAACCACCTCATGAGATAAGACGTGAGGTTTACAGGGAATATGGTTTATCAATGTCTTATGATCAAGCATGGAAAGGTAAAGAGAAAGCACTGGCTGAGATACAAGGATCACCTGAGCAATCATACATGTTGATTCTTTGGTATTGCAGGAGACTAATTGAAGTATACCCGAAGACAGTGGCAAAATAGGAAGCATGTCCTGACCATACGTTTAATAGATTATTCATTGCATATGGATGTTCTATCGAAGAATTCTTAGGAGGATGTAGACCAATTCTTTATGTTGATGGAACTCATCTTAATGGGCCATATCGTAGGACAATGTTATCTGCATCTGCGCTTGATGCTGATAATCAGCTATACCATGTTGCCTATGCCATTTTGGGTGGGGGGACTAATGATGATTGGACATGGTTTATGCAAAATGTGAAAGACATTTTAAACTCTCTTAAAGTGGTGACTGTATCAGACAGATATAATGCAATAATATATGTTGTCCGAAAGGTTTTTGGGAGTGAGAGGCATGCCTATTACTATAAACATGTTAAAGAGAACTTTAGCTTAGAGTATTCAAAGATTTATAGAGGCCCGAGAAGAAATACACAAATCAAGAATGATGATGCTTTGAAGATGCTGGATAGGATTGCAAATGCTAGATTAGATTGTGACTTTGAAAGAGTTTTAGCCAATATGCGATGTTTTGCCCATGAATTGTTAACCTGGCTTGAAGAGCATGGTGATTCTTATGCAATGTAAATGAAAATCTAACAAAGTAGTCATATTACAAATAACTAAAGAAAACACGATTAGCTCAGACTCATCATAAAAATCGGCTGGAAGATATGACGTGTAACACGTCATGCATCACTCTTTTTTTGTTGATTAACCAAAATATGTGAAATGAGTGTTACAACCTGTAATGCTATTTGATTAGCACTCTTCTTCATAGTGTAAGTTAATATAACGTAAAACTTAAGTAGAAATCTCAACTTACACATTCGCTTATCACTCCCTTATAGTTGAAGCAAGTCAGTTCAGTCTTAAGCAAAAAGAATTCACAAATTTCTACATATATCTCTTGCCTAATCAGTTGGTTAGTCCTATGTGTGCAGTAGTCATACAACCGTTTATTTGCATTAAGTCTTACTGCCTTCCCTATTTCTGAGAGGAATGGTGAATGTATTACATATCTTATTATCCTTTGAGACATTCTCAAAGGCAGTCTATCATTATTACAATCAATATTGGTAATTTCCTCCATATCTTTACAAGGAAGAACCTAAAATGGCACAGTTGACGATAAATGTGATTCTTGTGGCTTATAATTATTGTCATCTTCACCTTTCCCTTGATCCTGTGTACCTCTTTCATGGCCGCTAACATGAAATTGCATATGGTTCACACTTTTACTTTTGGCATGAGCCTTCCTTTTACCACTTTTGTTGCTTCTGACCTCAGGAATAGATTCAACTTGGACTTGGGTTTTACTTTTTTCCTCATCCACAATAATGTTAACCTTAACCTCACTATCGTTGCCAATATTTTACTCCATTGCAGCTTCCATCTTTAACAACTCAGTTGCAACACTTTGAGTGACTTTTCTCATATTCCGCAAATACACCTGTCTAGTTCTCTACATGAATCACATGTAGTACTCAGTTAGTGTCAAAATTTATACAATAAAACTAAAACAAATACAACCATAGTTAAAAATTTATAGCTTACTGGTTCTTTGAATATTGTGACTTCAGGAAGCTTAAGTGAGCAGTCAGTGTCATATGTTTCGTCACACTCACAATTTGATTTGGAACCTAAGTTATCGGGATTAATGCCCCACATGAAAATAGAATCCTCTTATCACTCTCATACTCCAGTTTCACTCATCTTTTGATCCTTGCATTATTCCAATATTGTAAAGTACATTCAGGTGAGGGGAGCTCTTGACCATCCAAGGGAAACATTTGGAAAAACATTATCTGCAATCAAAGTATTCAGTTTAAAACTACAGAATATATATTCAATTTTTGAAAGGGAGAATCTTGATACGTTACATTACTTACCATGACAAAATAAATACAACCCCCGATATACTTGCTTGTCACTCCTTCTTTTAACGCATTCTTGTAATTTGTGACCTCCCTCATTACCTTATTGATCACAAACTTACACGAATTAAGACCACATAAACTTGTCTTCTCGCAACATATAATTTTCAACAATCGATGGTTAACACCTCCATTTTTCGGAGGACGCAATAACGTCTCTAAGGTGTATAAAACGAGCAATAGCTCAAACAGCTCTTCTTCTTCCCTTGAAACTAACACCCCCTTTATGTTAGGGAACCTTTTATTGGCAAGCTTTTCCTTTAACTTTTGAAATTGCTCATAGTTTACGTTATATCCCTCTATGATCTCACTCCCTTCATTAGGCAAGCCCATTAAATCTTTTACATCCTTTTCAACTATTTCCCTCCTACAGTTTTTTACACACTGAACAACTTATAGGGTCAATCGCTTTGACCAATTGCCCACATAGTGCATGAGGTATCTTCATACAAGTGACTTCTAATATTTTATGAAACCTAATTTTTTTAGCCTTCGCCGTCAACCTAGCATCATTTCTCATAAATTGTGCAAATTCCACAAATTTTTTTAGTAAGGATCGTGTGTGCACTTCCCTTTCTTTGATTGAAGAGGGACATCCTATACGATCTCTACCCTCTTTAGCCCTTTTGGAATACTTACTCTTTTCTTCCTTTGACAGTTTATTACACGCCTCCCTGACTTCTTTGTCTGTGTCTTGTATTGTCTTGTGTTTGCCTTTCCTTGTTTTATCAGACCAATATTCTCACTTGAACAATTATGCTCCATTCAACCCTGGCTTCCCACTTGTCACTCCTTTCATTCGTTTCCCTCCTATTCTTTTGACTATGTTGTCTTACAAATTGTTTTACTCCCTAAATATATTCTATATAAACAATATCACTGCACATATTTATAAACTATCAGAACAATGTAAAATAAGCACAATAATAGTATGAGAATTTTTTTTTTCATTTGTAAACAAACAGAAGCTACCATTTATTTTACATAACAAACCTATAAAAAGATGTTTTAGAACAAGATCAGATATTGCAAGGATATCTATTCTCCTCCCCTCTTTCTATTTAAATAAAGAATAATGATTCTGTAAGAGGATACCCCTAATATGGTGTATTTCAACCACAGAAAGCTGCAAGCTTTAGATGTAATAGTTGCAATACAAACTGCTTTATAGCTAATTTTCTTCCAAATAATTATTAATTTTCACCAGATCCCCATTGACAAGTTTTGGAGACAATGCTTCGTTTTTTCCTAAAAGAAACCTATCAAATAGATGGTTTGTGTTTCAGAACTGATGCTTTTGATTCTCTATATATTTATTCTAAAAGGTTTATTTAAAAATCTAAGGCTCCATAATCACATAATTATTGGGGAAAACATGCCCTATTGACGAATCACATAATCAAAAAAATTAAAATAACTAAGCATTGGGGAGATGGAGAAGAAATAGGGCAATTTAGGGACCAAGACTGCACCTACATTAAAGAGCAAACTTAAGTTATTAAGACCAAATTAAGCTTGCATAAAATAGAAAGATAAGCTGGATAGATTTGAAATGCTAGAAGGGTACTCATTCATTCTTCAATACGCCAACACAATTTTGCTTTTCTTTTGTGATTTAGAATTTGTTGCTCTTCTATGCATTTTTTGCCAATAAACTAGAGTACAAATTGTCATGCCTTACTTTAGTGGACACAAAGACAACCCTAAAAATTAGATTTAAGACTTTTAAACAAGTGAGGGTATTTTTTTATAATGAATGAATTTTTTGAAACACTTAAATCCATAACTAACTTTTACCAAGGCAAAACCCAGTAGTTCAAGCTTCATCTTAAACTTCTTCATAAACTTTGACAAAAAAAAGTAAGACCCAACTCCTTTAATTTCTATCGCAATTCATCATATTAGTATGATACAACTTAAACTTGAACCTCACTCTTGAGATTATAAGGTCTTATTTCAAAAATTTATCACATTTGGATTTAACAAATACTGTACAAACCTCCACCACCAATTTCAAGTGATTATGCATATATATATATATATATATATATATTCATCAATGATAAATTGTTGGAATTAAGCAAGCTCAATATTATTGAATCAGATAGATGAAATTTGAAGATCAAAAGGGTTAAGTAAAGCAAGACATACAATTCCCTTAGCTTTTGAAGTTTACCCAATGTGTCTGGGATGGGACCACTTAAACTGTTAAAGAAGAGTTCCAACCTCACCAATTTCGTCAAGTTTCCAAGCTTGTCTAGAATTGTTCCACTTAAATAATTGCCATTAGCTTCCCTGCATAGCACAAACAAAAGTGTTTTAAGATTTGAATTAGTATAACATTAGAAAACCATATTTAAAAGATCCGAAAGCATAGCATGCAAAGGATTGAATCCTTTGAAATCTAATAGTATTGGATGCTTTCAGTTAGGGAAATTTGAAACAAACAAGCGTATGGCTGTGCCTCTCCAACTCAATGATACCTTTTGCCTATGAAGCACAGCTGTTGTTTCAGCCACTAGTATCAAAATGATCATTCATAATGCTTAAATGATTCATTATCACTTTTTAATAGTCAAAAGCAAACAACCCAAGAGCTTACACATCAGAAACCCAGAAGTAGACATAGATGATTAAGGAGCAACAATTTATTTGACTTATCTTCAGGAAAATATAGAGGAGAGAAAGAGAGCATGCTTCCTTAAAACAAGTTATTGTTTAGAGGTGAGTCCAAGGAGTATTGAAATAGGTGATTGCATCTACAAAAGTTTTTGTTGTAGGTAATTAACAAAACAGTTTATAGACAACCTACTCAAATAGCTGTATTCTTTCACAATATCATCTTGTAATAAGCCACTGAAGAAGAATAGAAGAGAATACCAATAAAAATTGGGCAAACCAACTTAACAATACATATAGGCCCTATTTGGTACGAGATACTGGAGAGGTTGGTTTTAGTATTAGAATTGGGATTGCCTATTTTGTGATGTTTGGTATGCGGAATCCTTCCACTTTTCATGGGGTTAGTTGGTGCCATCATCCTCTGGTATTAGAAAATTAGTCAACATTTTGGGACCATATTGTACCTCTATTTTTTCACAAATTTCTGTTTTGCCCATATACAAACCTTAGCCCTTCATTACCCTCATTTGCCTTTGACAGGTAATTAAGAGAAAAAAGCTTATAGCCAGCCCACTTAAATAGCAATATTATTTATGATATCATCTTTTAATAAGCCATTGAAGAAGAACAAAACAGAATACCAATAAAATGAGGCAAATCAGCTTAATATAAGATTAGATTCCCAACTTACAAGATTTATAAATTTGATAGCTGAACAAGCTGTGGAACCAATTGACCCGAAAGGCTTGCATTTCCAAGACCACTGTGACAAGAACTCAAATTGATTGTTTACACTAGATGCAGTAAGAATCTTAAATTAAAGGTGAAATTACTTACATATGGGTTACACTATTGTCACTATTGCACGTAACATTAAACCAAGTACAAGGATTTAAAAGGGTAAGATCCCAACTTTAGAGAACATTGTTAGGATCAGCCAAGTTTATCTTCCATGCATTCAGTGCATCACCTGTTTTAGAGATAAGTGAAAAGCATCCTTAGAATCCGTGGGACCCTCTGGCCCCAAATAAACCAACAATAAAAGAGAGAAGAAATTTAAAGTTAAACTTGCAACTTTGTGATCAAGGAAACACCCAATCTAAGTACACAACACAAGCTAAAATATTACAAAAGGAAAATCCCAAGATGAAAGCCTAGTCATTATTCCCCGGTCTATAAATATTACTCAGAAGCTGAAATTCATGACTTAGACCTATAAACAATACAGTTGAAAACATGAACAAAACACAATCAAGCGGAAACGTTGGTAACAAAGCACATTTAAAGCATCAATTCATTGGGAACAAGATATTTTTGAAGTAATTAAAAAACTCCTCAAAGAGTATCGTCAGATTCAAAAGTCATCACTCACCTTCGTCAGATTACATGTCAAAGCAAGTAATTTATCACAGCAACTCAAATTTATACTGAGCACTATAAGAAAATACTTTTCTTAACAAAACTTGCAATTAAGTTTAAGGATTACATGGGTGCAGCAATAGGAGAATTTACATTCACCAACGAGAAAATGAGCTATCTAGCAACAGTTTTATGCCATAATGATGCAAAACTGAAGAAAGAGACAGTGGATTAATAATGGTGATGATAAAATAAAGAAAGAGAACAATAGGAACACAAACTTCAGATGTTGGGTGTTCTTCACCACTTTCTGTCCGTGCTACTACATGGAGAGGCCGTTGCCGGTGCTATCGTACCCAACACCTCCTGGATGCTGCAAAGACCAACACACCTCCCCGCCACTGCAAAAACCTAGAGACCTCGCCTCGCTGCCACTGCAGAGGCCAATCCTAAACCACCGCCACCAAGACCCATACTTTGCCCCTGCCGCCAACTCCCATACCCTCGTCCATTGCTCTCAACCTCGTCATATTCTCTCCAACTAGTCCGCCCTTCCCTCTTCAACTTCGTGCGCCTTCAAAATCAAAAATATTTGAGACCTTCTTTCCCGTCGTTCTTCAGTAATCCACTAAGGGTATTTAAGTCTTTTACTATTAAGAAAATAATGATAGTTCAGGTCAGGTACCTTTCAACAAATATTAGGCTAATGATGAGGTGTTTTATAGCAATTTTTCCTTTTTTTTAAATGACTGGAAAAATTTTTTTCAAAATGAACAAAATAACAATCTCTATATATATGACTAACAGTCATTAAAAACTTAAATTATTCCCAAGTCAGTAGATGATAAAATCTATCTCAGACGATTTCGCAAAGAAAATCATGTCCATATTGTAAGATAATTTAAAATATAGAATTTATATTTAACTATGCTATTTTTTTGCCAGATATTTAACTATGCTGTTGATAAATAATAAATCGTATGACTTAATACTTACTTTCATACCTTATATAAAGAATTAAAGTATACTTTTAGTCATTTAAATTTACATGAGGTATGCTTTTGATCTCTTAACCTTGTAAAGTATACTTTTCGTCCTATAATTTTAACACCGTTAATGTTATTAAGGAAAATGTTGATGCAACAAACTCAAGTGATGGCTGTGCAAACTAAAGTGATAACTCTGTAATTAAATGTTACTAATCTTAAATTTAAAATATGTGTAAATTAAAAAAAATATATAAAAATCTAATGAAGCAGTCAATATTAAAACCTCGATTGTATTTAAAAATTTTAGTTTAATAATCTAAATATTAAAACCTCAATTTTATTTCCAACAGTTTATTGGTATATTTTAGTTTAATAATCTAAATATATTATATTAAAAAATAAAAAAATTAAATTTTCCTTGTTAGTTGCATAGTCATCATTTGAATTTGTTATATCAATATTCTTTATTAACAACATTAACGACGTTGGAAATATAGAACCAAAAGTGTACTTAATAAAGTTAAAAGACTAAAAATATATCTCATGTAAAACATAAAAGACTAAAAGTATACTTTATACTTTAACAGTTTAACCTCATATAAACTATGTAAGCATTTATCAAATTAAATATTAAACAATGAATTAAAGAATAATAGATGAAACCGTAAATTGTGAACACAAAAAAATTAAAATTATGTGTGTGTGTGTGTAAATGCTTATATATATATATATATATATAAATGCTAGCTAATCACCGGAAAGGGGCCTCTCCATTTCCTTTACCGTCCACTTCTCTTCACTTCTTTATTTACACCGTTAGATCAACTCTGAAGGTTGAGATTTAATATTCTATAAAAATAATATTATGATATTAATTAATAAAAAGTGTAAATAAATAAATTTAAATGATTAAAATTTAATCTAAATAGTTCATGCCTTTGTACTTTTATTAAAGTAATTTATATATTCTTTTTTTACTTTTTATAGGATATTAAATCTCAAACATCAATAAATAAAGTATTTTATATATTCTAATTGTGTAAATAAAGAAACGAAGGGAAGTGAAATGTAAGAAAAATAGAAAGGTCCATTTCCCAGCTAATCACATTATTTAGAAGGGGGTTGGCTACCATCTGAAGGGCTTCTCTCCTTTATCCCCAATGTCCACTGCCCTCATTTTCTTTTAAATTGCACAAATTTGGTGCAAAATGCTCATGTTTCCTTTTTTCCCCCTTGAAAAATTGCATCCAACATTTAAAAATCTCTTTTCAATACCGCCTAAGAACCTAAAATATGTTTTCAACATCACTCAGTGTCCTAAGATAATTCTTAGCACCCTAACATATTTTTTTGGGTTAATGTGCAATTTTAACAATCAAGTTTT
This sequence comes from Inga oerstediana, assembly GCA_963210345.1. Lineage (NCBI taxonomy): Eukaryota > Viridiplantae > Streptophyta > Magnoliopsida > Fabales > Fabaceae > Inga > Inga oerstediana. The sequence goes on from OY723402.1 coordinate 7,510,730, forward strand.
TCCCGAAGGGCATCTGGTACAGATAAATTTTAGAATGAGCAAAAATAACAATAAACAAATTAAAAGGGTGCAAATTCAACAAAACCGTTAAATTTTTCTAAATGCCGTTAGGGGTTTTCTTCTTTTATAATTTAACGCCGTTTGGTCGAATTTAACAATTTTGTTGAATTTGCACACTTTTAAATTATTTATTGTTATTTTTGCCCTTCTAAAATTTATTAGTGCTAAATGTCCCTTGAAAAACACTTGATTATTAAAATTGCACCTTAACCCTATTTTTTTTAGTACAATCCAATATACTAAAGTTTTTTTTTTACTATTATCCAATATCCTGAACTAATTTTTAGTGCATCCAGCACCCCAAAACATTGCATCAAAAATTGCTTTAAGATATTGAATGTTACTGAAAAAATATTTTGGGTGCTACATGCATTAAAAATTAGTTTAATACATTGAGTACATATGAAAAAAAAATACTTAAATGTGCTAGATGTTAGATATTAGGCCATACTAAAAAAATATGTTAGGGTGCTAAGTGGACCAAAAATTGTTTTAGGAGACTGATTGATGTTGAAAATATATTTCAAAGTCCTGAGTGATACTGAAAAAATATTTTAAGATGCTGGATGCTATTAAAAAAAATAGAGAAAGAGAGAGAGAGAGAGATATGAGCATTTTGCACGAAAACGGTATAGTTAAAAAGAAAACGAGGGTAGCGAAACGTTGGGAGTAAAGGAGAGAAGCTCGTCTCGGCTACCGTCGTCTCCTCCTTCCATCCACTACTCATCTCAGTCCTTATATTAAAATTTGAATGGTTCAAATTTAATATTTCATAAAAATATTAATAAAATATCACATTATTTAAAAAAATAAATAAACTCAAAAACTACTAAATTTTAGTTATGATAACATAAATTACAGTAAAATATTTAAATTTTTTTTTTAATGAAAAGTTAAATCTGAGTTGCTCATATTTCAATCTAAGAGTTGAGATAAGTAATGGAGGAGAATAGAATGATAAGAGTATATGATGGTAGTCAATCCCACTGAGAAGCTGATTAATCTAACGCTATATTTGGTAAGCGGCATTTGGGGGTGGTGATTGAGATTGAGTCAGGAATTGAGCCAAGTTGTATTGTTTGGTATGAGAGACTGGAGATAACCTGAGATTAGGAGTACCACGAAAGTGGGATTGCTGCAAAACGCCCCCTAGTATTGCGTTTTTAATCCCGGAATTGCAAATGTTAAAGACAAAAATATCCCCGTGTATAATATTTTTTGGGCAAAAATGCCCATTATCAATTTTAATAATAAGGATATTTTAGTCTTTTCATAATTTATGAAGAATTATAAAATCAAATCAATTCAAGTATTCCATCTAAATATTACAGCATATCAATTATAATTTTAAACCTTCAGCCCCAGTTCCAATACCTGTCCCTATCCCAATCCATCAAAACCAGTCCCTCACACCAAATAGGTCGAGGCATGCTGGTGGGAATAAAATATAAAAAGAAAAAAAGCCACCAACAACGAAATTAATAATTTAATCTATATAATAACGACTGTTTGCTAGTTGGATTCCGCTTGTTGTGAGCCAGTTGTTTAATAACCAGTTATACCTCCACCATGCACAGAATTGAACTTTGATGTGAAGTTAACCAAATGAGATATACTATGGTGGGGGTAGCTAGCTAGCTGCATTATATTAGATGCCAAGAATGGGTCACTAAATAGTCCATCTCTATCTTCAATTAAAAATACCCATTTGCTTTAAATAATTATACTCACACACACTGTCACGCAAAAGTAATGTGTTTTTTATAACCCACCATGATCATTTTATGCCTTAATTATCCCCACCGCAACCTCTTACACAATACTCTACCTTGTTAATTCCTGCATTTCCTCAAAAGTTATCCTCATTATCTCACATTTACGTAAATAAATGATCAACTGATCGACATCCTATACTAAAAACATGTGACGGTACGTGTCACATGTCCCTTATTGAATTCATCGTTCTGTTTGAATCAGTAAATGGAGTTAAAATAAAGCAACTCTATGAATATGTCAATTCGACTCCCTTGGCTGGTCTCACATATTCACTTATTTCTATTTATAAATCTAAATTAACTAAAAGGTATAAAAAACGCATTTATAACTTTGAAAAAGGATTTATGATAAGGACAAATTTTTTTTGTCTGAGTAAATTTATAAACATGAAATGTGCCTTGGGGGGGGGGGGGGGAGCCATAATGAATCTCCTTGACCTGCAGGGCTTAATTAATTAGCCCCGATAATAAATGCATTTATTTATGACGCGGCGGCCTAATAATTATCGAGGAACCCCTTGCCTCCCACTGCTGCTGTTTTTAAATTAGTTCTTCTCTTATCAACATTATTTGTTGTTGGTAATGTGTTTATATCAAAATTATTCATTTAGAAGAGCCAGAGTTATCGTGATACGATATTTGATCCCCATGCTTAATGTTTCAACGCTCTCTTTATTGACGTGCAAGCAACTTTGTAGATCTTTTAATTAATTCAGATTTAATTATTTGGCCGTGAGATGTGCGTACATCATGTAATTGGTCGGTGAGATTAATTCAAACTTAACGCGATAGCAATAATTTTATCATGTCTTCTGTAACTTGATCTCAATTCCTATGGTCGTGGCCATTCATCGTAACAAATTGTTAAGCTTTTCATAAATATTTTTAGCACCAATTTCATAAATAAGTTATTGTGATTTGTGAAGTAAATTGGAGCAAAATTTTAATACACGCGCATTTTTTAAAAAATAAAATTGCTCCTAACCCAGCATTTTCCATGAGAAAAGGAGATACTAACCATATACCCACTCACGAATTTATCCCACAGCATCTCTTTTTTTTTTTTTTGGACAAAGCTCAGCATCTCTTGTTTAAAAAGAGTGTGAGTGCCATTTAAGCTAAACATTCGTGACTAGCGTATATATGTAATGTAATATATCAATCAAATATATAATATTACTATTATTCGCACTTGGAGAATGTAAAATCAGCAATCCTTAAGAAATTAGGATTCCCACCACTTGTATTTTTTTTTATTTTTTTTATAGAGAAGCCATTTATATGAATCACATTGAAAAGAGCAACTTTTTGGGGGCAAGCAAATAAATAAAGTTGGGGGAGCCTGCAGGCTTTCACGTTTGTGCGCTTCGCCGAGTGTATAAAAGTGTCGGTATACAATGGACATGGGAGTATGGAATTAGTCCAAGGTTAAAGCCCAATTTTGTTAAAAAGGGAATAATTTTGTTATAACCGTTATCCTATTTAGTTTTAATAATTAGTTAATCAAATATGCTGAGTTGATAGTCCACATGTCATCTACATCAATTTTGTTAAGGTGTGAATTTCCCTAGAAAGTTTTCAACCTAACTAAAAAAAAAAAAGTAGATAACGCATTGATTTCCGAGGCAAATTGAAACCTTAACAAAAATAATGGGGATGAAATGTGAATTGTCAGCTTGACATATTTGATCAACTAAAGATCAAAATTAGTTAGGATAACGGTAATAACAAAATTACTCACTTTTTGACACTTCTGAAATAAAATTATCTAAAAGTCCAATAACAAACGAAAAACATGTATCCGATAGATTTCAACGACAATATGTTTATATTACTTATTTGTCATCAATGTTTTAGGTGATTAAGTCCTTTCTCGAGGCCTTATAATAATTTCTCCCAGAGTTTGATATTTGAATGGTGCTGAGCATGAAGTTTGAACAATTAAATGGGATTTGCAAAGCAATCCAATTAAATGAAGTAGTCGTAGAAAAAGCCCATTGTAGAATTTGATCCAAAACCAGAAGTCATGGATGTTGTTAACCAACCAAACCCTTTAAAGAAGTTTGGCGTCGGTGGTAAAATAGCAATATGGGTGTGGACTTTGTACGCGGTATTAAAGGCTTTTAATTAAAAAGGTAGGGTTGGCGCCCACCCGTGAAAGGGACCCCCGACCATAAGTGTACGGCAAGACAGGGGTGGGGAGCGCTTGCTAGGATATCGCCACCTGTTCCCCGTTTTCCAGGACCCCCGGACGCTGGGACAAAGAGTTTATTGCTGTCTCTGCATGGCTCTTTCCTATATATTCGTCCTCGTCGATCTTCCCTAATGAGTTTATGACTTTATGGGGCCACCATTTCAACAGGGGTATATCTACTCAATTCAAATATCTGAGCAAATTAATGTATTATAGTATTTCTAGAATGAAAATGCACATCCGATCAGCAGGCGTTTGTAGTCCAACGGTTAGGATAATTGCCTTCCAAGCAATAGACCCGGGTTCGACTCCCGGCAAACGCATTCGTCCTTTATTTTCCGTCAGTTTCCATAAATACTGGTTTTCTTTTTTAGTTTCCCACCTAATATCATAGTCATATATATTGCCATTTACTATAATTTTACATATATCCTTTCATTTACCGTGTCTTTTAATAATATCATGTTTTTTTTTAAAAAAAAAAAATGCCAACCATGTATATGCAATTATTAGGAGTAGTATTGAGAAACAATTATAAATAACAGGCTCTCTCGTGTACTTGGAGACATCATATCTCAACAAAAAGTGGGTGTAAAGAATACTTTGCTTTTAGTAATGAATGTGAATCAGTTGAATTTAAGAGTAAATTATTATAAACTACTTTACTAATTAAGAGTGATCACATTGCTAGCTAATAGCGGCTAGCAAGCTCACTGTTGATCGTACACAATTGAAATCTCCTCTAATGATGTTGTTCCCGAGTGAAGAAGCTGATGCGAATGACCTATGGTGGAGCCAAAGTTAGAGGTTCTTGAAGTAGACGAAGAAACTGACACATAAACTTCGAGAGGCCTTACCATTGGTAACTCCATTAAAGGCTCGTTTCGATCTAGCAAAATATGCACCACTTTTCTCATTTTTGGCCTAAACACAGGATCTGGAGACAAACAAGCCAATCCAACCATCAACGCCCTTCTAACTTCTTCCTCATCAAACTCGTCTCCTAAAAGCGCGTCCACACACTCCATCAAAGCATTCTCACTATGCATGTTCCAAACATAGTCCACCAAACTGTAATTATCTTCTGTGTTGCCCTTTGTTGATCTTCTTCCACATATAACTTCAAGCACTACCATCCCAAAACTGTAAACATCTGATTCTGGTGTGGCTTTTCCTGTGAAACCTATTTCTGGAGCCAAATATCCTGGGGTTCCTGCTAGGTTTGTGATTAATGATTCTTCATTATACAGCAACCTTGCGAGGCCAAAATCTCCAAGATGAGCGTTGTAATCTGAGTCGAGCATTACGTTGTTTGGTTTAACATCTCTGTGAACAACTGGGTTTCCACAGTCTTCATGAAGGTAGAGTAATGCTGACGCAAGTCCTACTAATATCTTGTGCCTTGTTTGCCAGTTCAGAATGTCCTTGCCTATGAACCGATCTAAACTTCCATTTTGCATGTACTCATATACCAAGAGAAGGTATTCGTCTTCATGGCACCACCCTAGTAGCTGTAGTATGTTCTTGTGCCTAAGTCGGCCTATGGTACATATTTCAGCAAAATACTCTCTTTCACCTGTTGCAGAAATTCCAAGGGTCAACAATCTGATAATTAACGTGAAACTTTTGTGATTTGGCTTCAGCACTTGATTTTTGGCAACATTTTGCCTACTGATATAAAATAAATTTAGGATCTAAACATCTCAAAGAAAAGTCAATCAGATATACCACCTCTCGTCCCTGCTTAATTGATTTGGATATAGATTAAGAAAATTAGTTAAATTAATTATTTTTTAAAAGCATATGTTAATTTCTTTAAAATACCCACTTAAATCATTTGTCTTGAAACTACCTTTTAATGCAAACCTTCTATGTAGTTAATTTGGATAGCTTAGGAACAAATGATAAATATGGAAAATCAAGTGAGTTGATGTCTTATATTTAGGATCAAATTCAACTCTCAACTAACTTCTATGTTAGAGATTGAAGGAACTACGATTGACAAAGGTGACAGGTTATAGGTACAAAGAAAATCAAACACTCCAATTTTACATGTCAATAAAAGTCAAGTACCTTCATTCTAAGTGTGTTTTTTTCTTTCCTGCTGTTTATTAGTTAGCTAAAAGGTTCACATACCTTGTTTAGAATTTGCTGAAATCTTCTTGACTGCTATGGTTTTTGCGGGATCAAATAGGAGGCCTTTATAAACACAGCCAAATCCACCTCTTCCTAAAAGATTCTCCTTCCTGAAGCTGCTTGTAGCCATAGACAATTGCTTGAAAGTGAACTCTTTGGGGATATCTGGAGCAGCCATTGATGAGCATTGATCTATAACATGTTGCCTATTATTATCACCCCTCTTATCAATCTTCTTTTTCCTTTTCTTCATGGTTTCCCAGATAAATGGAAATGAGCTTGCCAATATGGCCAGAAAAATGGGTATGACAATGATCAGAATGGTCTTAATGGTCTCGTTTTTGCTGGGTTTATTATTAGCACATGATGAGGGCAAAGGAACTGAAGTGAACACCCAATTCAGGATTTCATGGCTTTCAGGCAAAGCGTTGCCCGTGGAAGCTGTGAAACCAACATAAACTGTGTTTGGGACAATATTTGGGAGATCAAGAGTGAGGTTAAGAACGCTCTTTAACGTACTTTCGGAGTATCCGAGAGAGACATAAAGCATGTTAATGGAGCCATCGTACTCTATTTTAACCAGAATAGTTTGTCCACTACTTAGTTTAATCCCAACGGGATTTAGACTCTCTGTAGCAACTGGACTTATAGTGCTTCCTGTAACTACCCCGACGTGGTTTCCATCTCGATCAAACTCGTTCCTGAATGTGTCAAACTCAACAGCTATTTGTTGCAAAGATTCACCTAGACACGAATTAGGAAAAAAAACATCATCATCATTTTGTCGTCGCTCAAGTTATTCATTAAAAATCATAAAAGCATAAATATTTTCTTTTTGTGTGAATATGGACATACTCTGTTGGAGAATCAAAACCTCAACCACTTGTTTAATTAAATGGCAAAAATGCTTGTCATTCCCATCCACATGACTTGCTATAAAAATATAAATAATAATAATTTTTGTGTTAAACTAGCCACCTACCATGGATATTTTTTTTTGGTGTAAAAGTTCTGCTTTGCGGTATTCAAACACAAAAACTCAAAACATTTACCAATCCTGCTTATGGCCCAAAAGATAACTAGTAAGTATAGTAATTAGCAAGGAAAGCTAATCAGATATGGATCATTTGGATTAGATGTAAACAAAAAATCAATTTTTTTTTTAAAAAAAATGATAGTTAAGAGATTATTTTTATTTTAGATTCATTATCCCTTAAAATAATTTTTTTAAGAAATATAAACTTTTTTAAAAAGTTCTGATTTGAATGGTTCATATATGATTAATTCTCCTTGCTAAGCTAAGTACTTAGCAGGGAAACCAGTTCTAGATATGCTTAGCGCTTAGTAATGCTTAGAAGGAAGAGTTAAGCATATCTTAACTATTCAGATATAATTTGGATGGTCCATATTTAATTTTTTTTTTAAATCGTGATTTTTAAAATAAAAATTATTTTTTAAAAAAAAATTATCAAAAAAGTTATCTTTAGTTTAGATGCCATATTCATTAAAATAAGTTTTTTTTAACAAAAAAATATGAATTTTTTTTTAAAAATCAAATATGAACTATCCAGATCATATCTGAATAATCCAAATATGCTTAGCTGATCTCTTTGCTAAGCAAAGAGCTTAGCAGGAAACCGGTTCCAATTTAATATTAGTGAATGACTATTGCCTTGTAAGAAATCTAATCTTTCAAGCAAAATCTAAAATCTCGGATTTGACGTTTTTGTCCCCGAACTAAAATAATCTCAGTTAATCGGTAGCATTAGAAACCGAATGGTTTGTCAAAATAGAAAAATCTTTTAAAGAAGCTGTAATTATGATTACTCCACACACACACACACACACAACATACTAAGCGAGACAACTTAAAGCATCTTATATTAATTAACATCAAGTTGATAGCGTAGTTGCAAACATGCAGCATGAAAGTAATCAAGCGCGCGCGCGCGCGCACACAGACATATATATATTTCTCAAGTAAATCTTATTTTATTGTGTTTGTGGCGTTAACAAGCTAAATTTATGTGTGTCCATAACCAAATAGAACATACGCAAACACACACGTCATAAAGGACAGATTGCAAATAAAAAAGCTGCGCTCTCGTGCGTGTATTCCAAACCTGTGTATATGTGTATAGATATACCTTGAGTAGAGTGATCAAATAAGCCCAAATAAGATCCGTAGCTAGAAGGTGGTGAGGGATTCTGATTACTTGCAAAAACAAAAGTAAGACCATCACCAGAGATGGTTGAATTATTATCCATGGGATTGATCCTCATAGTGAAGGACGTGCTGATTAAGGCAGGCCACGCTCTAACCCTTTGAGGGTACAATACCCTTCCAATCTTGTTCATCGCCGACGACCACGGCGAACTCGAATTGATCCACGGCTCAGGAGTCAGCCTCAAACGGCCCTCGCCTGATGTCGCCGACCCCATGCACAGAAGCTCACCGCTGCTGCAACTTTCAGGTCTAAACGACGCGAAAGAGAAAGTTGTAAGGTCTATCATAGAGCCTGAACAAGCTTCTACAAGCAAGCTAGCTGACACACACAGAACAAGCACCAACATGGTTGTATTGTGTTGTGTTGTAGGTGGATGAGTTTAATTATTATATAAGGTGGTGAACAAAGTTGGTGCCTTGTTAATGGTATATATTGTTCCATGATTCGCCTTCACTTGATGATAAAAAAGGCCAAAGTTGGGGTAAGAGATGTAGATAACAAGAGAATAACAATTTATACCTTGTTGTTTGATTCGCAAGATCTGAGTAGAAATAGCAGGACTCGTGACACATTGTCCACATTCGGTGTTTATCATAGTGATGAGTATCTAATTTCTCATCATTATAATGAGATCTCAATCGTTTAAATTTAATTTGAACAGTCTAAATTTAAAAGTTTTAATTTGTGATTTTTTAAATGATAAATTCATTTTTATGAAAAGTGATAGTTATAAGATTATCTTTATTATTTTACATATATTAAAATAAAAATTTATTTAAAATATAAAATTTAAATTAATTAAATTTGGACCGTCTAAAATTTGATCTAATGGTGAGATAGATGATGAGAACATTTTTTCTCATCAAATTGATGAGCATGAAATGTGCTTCCTTCAATATATGCTCGTTCTTGTCTATTTTGGGCGGATCTCGAGGAATAGCGATTAATACAAAGCAGAGAATTCTTTATATATCCATATATGGGACTATATGTATAGTTTAACAAGCTATGACTTGAACTAGATCATTAATGTGCTGTGTGGTTCTTTTTCTCAACATCTTCGTTACTTGTATGACTAAAGACCTTGAGTACTAGGCAGCACAAGTATTTTAGTTAGTGGCAGATAATTTGAGAACAAAGAGGCAGACTATATGAAAATGGCAATATTTATGTTTGTAAGTGAAAAAAAATTAGGTGAGAAAAATTTCATTCTCATATATACGAACCAGACTACCTCATCATTTTCTTTTTATCATGTACGTACAAAGTTATGTTTCGTGATAATTGTTTTCCCCCTCGCGAATATTTGTATATCAATTATTATAAGTGGGTGTTTGGGAAAGCTTAAATAAGGGCTTATTTGAGAAATAAGCCCTTATTACGCAAGCCGAGAAAAAACTCCTCTCACATACTTACCTCGTATACCGTGAATCACGAATTATAAGCACTTATTGCCCAAAAATAAGCTCTTCCAAATACACACTAACTAGCTCAACTAAGGCGCCAGATACAAGTTATGGGAATTTTCCAACGGTCGAAGAAGACAACAACTATTTATCATATGCTTTAAGTCATGAAGATAGGAGTTCATATCATTGAAGTATAGATCAAATAATAATTAATTTTGTGCCGAGATATAGGCTGGATTAAGTAAAAGCTTTCGTGGTGTAATTACTTTATTATAATGTTTAGAATTTATATCTAGCAAGAATATAGCATCTTCGCGTCTCTTATGGCATTTATAATTAATAATTGCACTTTATATATCTCTGGGCTATCAATTAACAGATATATCATATATTAATTCGCTTAAATGAAGGAATATAAATTTCTGGCATTGTAGAAGCGGCAAATTTCTGTTTCACTCTGCGGTTTTTTATTCATTCAATGTTCAATCAAGTTCAAACTTCTTTGCTGCGTTGACAAAAACACTTAAATTAAATACATTCTTCTAGACCATATTCACATGGAAATAATCAAATAAGGATTAAGATTCGAAGCTGGCTATGAGAATTAATATGATCACGATGTTGCCACAGACTCGACAGATATAGTTCATTAACCCTAACGAAAAGCTTGTTCTGATTTGAGCCTTCATTTGCATGTCCAAGCTATATATACTACATATTTGCATTTAATTTGTTTATCATTATTTTCTCATCAGTAGTGGAAAAATCTCTTTTAAGACCGGATAAAAATGACATTTTAGGTCGGTTCCGGGTGCGATTTTGATACAGTCTGTCTAAAAAATTTGCTACTTTTTCGACCAGTTAAGAAACCGGTCTAAAAATAAGTTTTTAGATTGATTATTTATACAACCAATCCAAAAGAATGAATTTTTAGACCGGTGTTATAGACAACCGGTCTAAAATGTCATTTTTTAGACCGGTTGTATAAATAACCGGTTTAAAAAGTTTCCATTTTTTTAAAAAAAAATTTATTCCTTTTGAAACATTACCCAGCAAGCTATTTCCTCTGTTAAAACATTTTACCCAGCAAACAGCCATTTCAACGACATCCAAATAAATTCTTTCTTACACATATTATAACAAACACCTTATACATAAGTATTTTCATCAAGCATTACTAGATGGTGTATTACTTACATCATTCTTCCTACACCTCATGCACATTTCATAGAAGCAACAACAATAAATCATTATTCCTACATCCCAAATAAATTATTCTTTTACACATTCATATTTCGTTAAACATTTTAGAATATAATTTCAAATGGTGTAACTTACAACATTCTTCTTACGTACACCCTGGCCACATTTCACAAAAGCAACAACAATAAATCAATGAAAATCAACACATTATCATACACAATTGAAAAATTAAGGTATTTTACTACACATTTTTATTCTCCTGTTTTAATATTACAGTTTGACAAAAGAAATCAAAACTTTAGCTAATAATATAATCAAAACACTTTAATGGATGACAGAGGAATCTATCGAGAAAGAAGATGTACAGCAGACAATAATCCATCGCTGATGATCACTAGATGGCTCCAGAGCATCTACACTAGGACACCTCATATCCTTCATTTTCCTGTGATAACAACAAAAACAGTAGTTTTATATATAAAAAAATAATATAATATACATAATTCAAATATAATTCATGATAATTACTTTAGTTTGCTAACCTTTAAAATAGTTTTATAAAGGGCTATCATCCCATATCCCTTCATGATGATCTTTTCTTGTGATGTGTTCATTATCTGCTTCATCTTCTTCATTCAATTCTGGTAGACCCCTAGAAAAAGAAAGAATGGCAAAAAGATCATTCATTTAACGACTTTCCTGATTAATGTCAATGATCCCTTTTACTTGGAGAGCTACATACCAAATTTTATTTGCCTAATCGGTAATATAGAATATTTATTTCGCCTGATATGCCATAATAAAAGGCTAATCTCTAAAACTTCTACTATTTAGACCAACCAATGTAAGTCCTAACTAATCGATTTCCATATGCATGTGATTGCTTATTTGATTTGTACCTCGGGGTTTCATATATCGGACACTGTTGGTTCTCTTCATGCTCTTTTCTATACAATATACAATCATTAGGGTTTGCATGGATCTTTTTATACTTCATCCCTAATGGACATATTATTTTCTTAGCATCATAGTATCGACAAGGCAACACATTATCATTTGGAAGCATGTCCTTAAAAGCCTCAAGCGTTTCTAAAAAACTCTTGTTGCTCCATCCATGCCGTACTTTCAAGCTTACCAATTTCAACACTGCTTTCAACAATTGATATTTTCTACATCCCAGGTACAACGGCTTCTCAGCATCACTACACATATTACCATATGCATGTGATTGCTCAAAAGCCTCTTCTTTTACATCACAAATAATATCCTCTATCCGATCATCTATATCTGTGTCATTATAATCAAAGGCCACTCCTCCTGTTGAGACAAACTTGGCATTTATAATTCTTCACCATGCCATACTCATACTGTATAACTCTTATAAAATCCTTCACAAATTAAATATGTATATATATCTGCAGCACTTAGTTGACTCTCATTCAAACATACTACACAAGGGCAATAAAACATCCTACTCTCATCATCGGCATTTCTTCTAACAAAGTCTAAAAAACCCCTCACCTCATTATCATATTCAACACTCGTCCGTTTAACATTTATCCAACTATGATCCTTATATCTCAACACCTTGTATCACCCTATCCAACAGTAAAAGGAGAGACAAAACAACAACCATAGAGTTTTAAGGATTTCAACAAAATTAAGAAGCATGCATACCAGGAGCCAATAACTACACTTGTAGCAATATACCGATAAATTAGGGCATGATAAGAACCAAGTAGTATTTCATAATAAAGATATCTAGATAAAAGTTTTAAAACTTGCATTGCAAAGCTATTTAGTTTATATGCATTAGGTTTCAGCTAATTCTAACACGCACCATTTGAAATAGTATTGTTTCAACAAACCAATAATACTGACAATCAACCAATCACACTAATTAAAACAGAACTTAGAATGATATTACTTCAAGCCAAATATAATATCACAGGGATGTACAAGTCAAAGCATATAACCTAGGAATTAAGTGCTCAAAACAACATCAAGGGCCATTTTCAACGGACATTATTGATTATTGAACAACAACTCAAGAACAGAACACTAACCTGATTGAAGACCAAGGAGTGAGCTTCTAGCGAAAGTTACAGCAACGTCGACTAAGGTTAAAATGAAGTCCTCAAATTCGCGGCATTGAAAAAAGGGAAGTCACAGCAGAGGAGAATGGTCATGGCGGAGAATAGAGGTGACGGGGGAAGAGCGTGACGAAGATCAACGAACTGGTGGCTTTGACCAAAACAAGAATAGGGCGCGATGGAGGAGTTCAGAACAAATAGGGACAGAGCTCACAGAGAAATGGATGGCGATACAAGAAGAAAGGGTTCAGAGAGCGCGGGATCAAGGCGCAGAAATTTTGCAAGAAAACACATTTAAGACTGGTTGTAACTAACAACCGGTCTTAAAAACACATTTTAGACCGGTTTTTAAAAAAAAACGGGTTTAAAATGTTTTCTATTTAAGACCGGTTATTTATTTCAACCAGTTTTAAAAGTTAAGAAACTTTTTAATTTTTAAATGAATTTATATTTTATATTGGTTTTGTATATAACCGGTCTAAATAATATATTTTAGACCGGCTATTTTTAGAACCAGTCTTAGAAGTTATCTATAATTACAAAACTGCTACTGATCATATTTTTTAGACCTTATTCTCTATAACCGGTTTAAATGTGATAGTCTAAAAAGCCAATTTTCTACTAGTGCATCTCTCCCCTCTTTGAAAAGAGATAACAAAATCCCTTCCCTCCCTCGCTCCCCAATCAAAACAATAATATATACATATACATACACACAGGCACACAAGTTAAAGCCCCCTTCGTTATTCTCTTCTAGTAAGTAGGAGGTTACGGGTTCGATTTCATTTGTAACTTTAAGTTGTTAGTATCTGTTTCTTTAATTCAAAAAAAAAAAAAAATACCCCTTCATTATTCCCCTCCCCTCTCTCATCAAACGAACAAATTAAACGAACTCTAATAGATTATTGCATGTAAGTTCTGAGTGTCATGTTAGTTTTGAGGAAGAAGGTCCTCCAACATGTCATTGTGATCAAATCGGACATCTTTATTGCATGTAAGTTATTGTTGGGAAAGTATCTTGATGCCACAAGAGTTTTTAGTGATCGTGCAAGAGAGACAAAACTGTGTAAGTATATATTCCCTTTGGTCCTTAATGTAAGACACACTTTTAATGAAAAAATTAAACTATAAAGTATATCTTATACTAAGGATAAGGAAAAGAGGGAGTATATACTTATATGTCTATTTTATGTTTAAAAATCCAAACTCCAAAAACATGATTGGGCATGATATAATTGTAAGATCGCAATTGTTGAAATATAATTGCAGTTCAATCTGTCAATATGCAATTTTTTTTTAATAATAAAGACGCAACTAGACAGACAAGTACGTTTCCTCTTTAGAAAAGAAAAAGGATATATAAGCCAATAAATAAAAAATAGTACTCAACGCATATGTATATATAAGAACTTGCGTACACCCCACCATCTATATATATTCACGAATCATGTGAGTGTTGTTTGCTTTATCAGAGAATGAAGGCCATTGGAAGCTAGAATCATTTTAAAATATAAGATTTAATAGAAGTTAGAAACGGAACCCATTATGATAGAGGTCCCAAGTTGTACTCCAGGTTTTACTATAGAAAGCATCACTATTTATATATTCACAAGCACATACACGAGAATGTTGCCAGGGACTCTCCCATGAAAACTCATTTGAGTATCCTACAAGCTCCATTACAAAACATGTGCTTCATCAAACACAAAAACAAAAACAAACAAAAAGGATATTCATACTTTTTTAATATATATGTCTATGGCTTTCTTTCACCTTTTGTCATTTAGCTAAGTTTAGAACATTCTAGGTTGCGCCACCATTGTCGAAGGTGGCGTCAGTTTCAGTCGCTGCTCGTACTTACGAGCCCAGATATCCTTCCCGTTGATCTTATACTTTACCAGCCTCTTTCCGGTCAGAATCCGATCCACTGTCGCGACGCTGTCCACCAGCATGGTGGCGTACAGAGCCTCCTCCTGCGGGGAACGGTCCTCCTCCAACAGACATCCCATTAATATCTCCACCACGCTTTCCTCGCCAAACAAAGTCTTGAACAGATACAACACCTCTTCTTCCGTCACCGGGAATCCCTTAGAAAAAGTCAGGAACATGGTCTTGTCGTCATCCAATACGTCACTTGACGGTTTCCACCACCGGTCATACCATAACCTCTCGTCCTTCAAATCCCACTCCGGCCTGCTCGGCGTGAAAGGACCAAACACGGAGTGCGGAAAACCCGGCACCACCACGGTGGTCGGTGGGCCAGTAAAGCTGGTGGTGGGGTCAGCGATGCAATACACATGCGACAAGATATCATTAAAGATCCTGCAACAAACATTGTTGAGAACACTCTTAACCCCGGCAATGATGGTATGACGTTTACGGTTAAAGAAGGTGAGAGAGAGGTTCTTTTGGATTAATGTGGCGGTGAGAGGGATGGCGGCGCTGTAAGAGAGAGGGTCGTCGGCGTCGGAATGTTCTAAACACTGAACACAGAGAAGGGCCTCGTTGGCCAGAGCGTTTATTAGCGAAGGGCTCAGAAGGGAGATATCAGGGACGAGATTGGGGCGAGCAACATGTTCGAGCCAGAGCCAGAAAGCAACGGTGAGGATTGACTGGATAGGGTCACGACCAAGAGTGCAGATGAGATACATCAGAATCTTACGTTCTCTGGTGTGGAACAAGTACAGCTCGTGAGCTGTGATGACCGCCATTGATGTTACAGGGGAAGCTTCTTCTGAAAGTGAGAGGCAGAGAAATGGAGTGAAATTATTAACCACTGTTATGAATATCTGCATGTATATACACACACAGAGACGTCAGGTTTGGGAAAGCGATTAGCACACAGAAATTAAGAAGGTTAAAGAGCATAAACTGAAATGAGAGTGGTGGAAAATGTGAGATGTGTCAGCAAATACGAGATCTGGTATAGAGGTGGACCTGCTTTCTGATCGACAAATAAACCCCCTCCTCTCTCTCTCTCTCTCTCTCTCTCTCTCTCTCTCTCTCTCTCTCTCTCTCTAGCTCTCTTCTGTTACCTTTCCATGGATTTTATTGGCTAATCACTGATTATTATTATTACTCCCGACTCTTCACAATACAAGTCCCTCTGCCTAATTTATCAAAATTAAGAAATAATAATTAACTCATTAAATTCATCCTAAATTAAAAGAGGTTTCAAACTTCACCTATATTAAATGATGTATTAAAAGAAAGAGAAAAATATAAGGTGCCATATTTAAACATTAATTACCAAGATAAAATTGATAAATAAACATTAATTATTATCTAAGTGACTTATATCGTAAATTAAGCATGTTTATTTGAGCTTAAATTTGCTTATAAGTTGCTTTTTACGTAAATCGAGATACAACTCCTCTCACATACTTACTTCGTATACCGTAAATCACTATTAAAAAATAACTTATAAGCAATCGAATCGCTAAACCAAACATACCCTAAATCATTCTTCTAGAAGCGACTTATATTGTGAATCAGAGGGAGTGAGGGAGTATTGCTTCATCAAAAACTAAAGTTATATGCATAAAAGGATATGATCTTCACAGATCATAAAAACCGTGTAAAAGGTTGCATCTAATTTAATTTTCGTATGTATTGGGCATTTATTGCTCCTGATTTTCCTTAATTTTGAGTTATTGCATTATATTGGTCTTTGGATGCTTTCCACCACTAGCAGATCACCGTTTCGCAGCTAAAAGCAACCAACCCCGCTTTTAAATGCTTTGAGTTAATGTACTTTCTTCTGCTTTACCAAAACTTGACTCGATATTTTTAGCTCATGTTCTGATTTATAAACTTTTGCATTTTAATTTGTGCAATGGAACGTAATTAAGAGGTCTAAAAGGAAACTCCATTCACTGAAGAAGAAATATACTAGTAATGAGTACTGTGGAAGCTATATGTTGATGGACGTGGAACTTTTAGAAATTCAGTTTCAGAAGAAAAGAGAGTGAAAGGGGGATAACATATATGTATGGCTTCTCAAACTGATGATATATACCAATTTACGGAATGGAGTTTTGTTTATTCCCCATACTGATCAGTCAACATCTTCAATTAACTTCATTGATTCCAACAAAACCAGGAAACGCCGAGTCTCTAACACAAGAATAATACTAATATGTTAGCACATGTGAAGGGAAAACGTTAGCTTCTTCTTATATTATGGTTAGGTGAATTCACTTAAAATATTACTATTTTTTATGTAAATTTTGCATTGGATTATAGTTTTGTTTTTCTCAATCTCGTACTGTATTTTGATGCAACATATATAATACTCCATTCGGTATAAGATCAGTTGACTTTTTTTTTGTGAGATATTAAGGAAGCTAAATAAATTACTCAATTATATTATATGTTATATATTATTAGATTATATATATATATATATATATATATTTTGCTGACTATTAAATTATATAACAATTTATAAGTTAGACAAAATAGCTATTTTGGAGAAAAAATGATAAATATAAATACTTTAAAAATAATTTAATTATATTTCTTAATATCTCTAAAAAAATTAACCGAGTCTTATATTATAATCAAAGCTGTATCTAATTACAATAATAATGTAAACTGTGATATCATTATCGAATATTTCAACCAAAAAGAAATGATTTATTTCTCATATAAAGCTAGGAGAGAAGATTCTCTCCTGGTGGGTTGTCTCAATGTCCATTCTAATGTGTATAAAAGTGTGGCAAAGTGATAAATATATTCTATGATGAAACATAAAGAAAAAGGTTGTTTGTGTTTTTAATATCCCGGAAAAAAACATGAGAGAAAGCCCAAGAGACAACCATTGCCAATGTTATATATGACTGTACTTTTGGATTTAGAACAGATATTATTGTATTGTTACTTACCAAAAAAATGATTAAGCTAATTAAGCAAAAAAAATAACCGACATTTTGTCATATATTTACACCCGTCATGAAAGTAAAACTAATTTTTTTTAATAAAGGACAATGTTATTATAAAGATAAAATAAAGTACATAAAAAAAAGGTCAAAGCCTACTGAAATATGCAAGGTCTAACCCAAAATATTTCAGTAATGCACCATGCCCACTATGAGTTACAAGAAAGCACAAAAGAAAATAGAAAAAACCAGCAGGAGCTAGAGCCAAGTTTGGAAGAACGCAGAGGGAGTGTCATCAATGAATTCGTGACAGCCTAAAGGCCATGATTTGATCTACTCCACCTCTTGAAAGTCCATGCATGATCATTCTGAAAGCTCGGACATTAGAGGAATAGTCATGCCACCAACACTCTCGCAGAGCCTTACCCAATAAGTAACGCCACCACAAGGCATCAATCGATCCCGTTGTCTCATGACGTCTGCGTCCTTCAGGATGTTGAAAGAGACTCCGGTAACCATAGACCAGAGATAAGAGAGTGGAACCCAACACAACTCTATGTTCATGAGGCCAATACAAATCAGACAACAGGAACTGGCCAGAGGCTAACTAGTTGCAGCAAACCTAAAATACAATAAAAGCAAACACAGGAACACATCAAAACTAAAACAAACTTTATTGAAGAATATAGCATAACATGAGAGCTTGAGCAGTTTCTAAGAAAATTAAGAAAAACATGAAGAAAAATATGTGTAGATATAATAAAAGGCCCAAGCGGTTACCATTCTAGCAGAGTTCAAAGAGAGCCTGAGCAGCGCGCTTGGCCGCCAGGAGATCGGGCAGACACGATGATAAACTGGAGTTGATAATAGTAACTTGCGACACAACTTCACTCAGAAGATCTTGATGAGACTATTGAGGTTCGAGAACCAACGCTTTACGATCGACCGTTGGATGTTGTTCGAGCTCGCGCTTTAAGCTGCGTCTAACAGCAGAGGATGTGGGGTGATCCATCGATGTTACCTGTACTGTAATATGCAGTGAAACCTGCTCAGTCAAAAAATAAGGCGAGCGCCCCTTAAGTTTCTTTTTTTTAGTTTCTTTTTGAACTTGCCATCGTATCCCGACAATGCTGACCGCAATCTATTTTTTTATTTTTTTCATAATTAATACTGATGATTTTCCCCCCAACAATTAATATTGATGATTTTATCAATCATTTGAATTTGTGTTTTTATTTTTCAATTTAATGATAGAATAAAACATTTCATCTTTTTCCAAGCACTTTCAATCATTTTATGCTTATTTTAATTAAAAATCTACAGACTTATTTGTTCAAACAAACAAAATTGAGGTATAATAAGGTTTTAAGAAAAATATCTTAAAAACCAATATATATTTGTTTTTTAACTGAGATTTTTAGAAATTAAAAGAAAAAATATTACTTTTTATTTGCTTTTATAAGTAAATCAATATATCTTCATGGAATCGTGTAAGTGTTTTCTTTTAAGTAAATTAACAATTAACAATATATTAAAGGAGGAAATTTTTTATCACATTTAAAATTCAAAAATTAATAATAAAAATGCGATGTATATTAGTGCAATCCTTTAATTTTAAGCATGCATGTTGCCATATATTTTGATATGTATTAGGTAAATTTTTAGGCATCCTATTCCTTTTCAAGCAAGCTTGTTATAATTATAAATATTATAACATTATTATAATTATAAAAAAATTTAATCATAATATTAATTATCATATTAACCAACCATACAAAATCATAAATCAAATAAAAATGAAATTAAATAGAAACTTTGTTTATAAGAAAATTCATAATATAAGTACATCTATATAGACTTATAGACACGCGCACACAATCAAGTTTTTCATAATTAAATTAAGAGCTAAACAATAATATGATCACTCGCGGCATTCGTGTGTATAGAAGAATGACACCCGTTACTCCTCAGCTTATAATAATTAACAAAAAGCGGGAGTCTAGAAAGTCATAAATAAAAATATATTTTTAGTCTTTTAAGTTTATATGAGGTATAATTTTAATCTCTTAATTTTATAAAATATACTTTTAGTTATATAATTCTAATATTGTTAATGTTGCTAATAAAAAAGGCAAACTCAAATGATGACTGTGTAAATTTAAGTGATGACTAGATAATTAAATGCTATTAAGCTTAAATTTAAAATATGAGTAATTTGAAAAATATCTAAAACTTGTGTAATTAAATGCCATTAGTCAGCACTTGAGTTCGCCATGTCAACGTTTTCCGTTAGTAACATTAACGATGTTAAAATTAAGGATCAAAAGTATACTTTATAAAGTTAAAGGATCAAAAGTATACATCGTAAAATTTAAAGGATTAAAAGTATAATTTAACCATAAAAATATATGTCAATATATCACTGAAAATACCTACTCTAAAGTTACTCAAAGATTACTTCTAAAGCCTTAAAACTATTCTCTAGAAACAAACATATTTTATACTACTCCCGGTTCTAAATATAAGACCCAGTCAACTTTTTTGAAGAGATTGATTGGAAAAGCTAGTTAAATTACTTTAGAATATTTATATATTTTTTTCTCCAAATTAATTTATCTTATTTATAAACTGATATATAATTTAATCATACATAATAAATAATATGATTAAGTAACTTAGTTAATTTTCTTAATTTTTCTAAAATAAGTGAGTGTTTGGTAATGCGTTTTAAGGGCCTATATGCACGATTGGTGGTCAAATCGTACGATTGAGAGAGGATAAAATTTTAGTGAGTGTTTGGTAAGACGCAATTGACAGTCTCACTTTTGATGCATTCGTACGATTTACATAAAGCTAGAAGGGAGAGCTTTTTGCTGCGAATGGATCAGGGAGTATTTGCGTGAGTGGGAGAAGTGAGAGATGAGTGTTGTTTAATTGACATAGGTTCCACTACTTTATGCTATTTGTTTTTTTTTTTTAATTTTCATTTCAAATGATGTAGGACTCTCTTTTTTTCTTAATCTTATAATGATTTTTCTCCTGATAATTCCATTATCTTGATCTCCAAAGCATTTAATTAAATCAATTTTCATAATACTTAATTAGTTAAAATTTTTAATTGAGAGATTTACTTACATATACATACTTAATTTTTATCATTCTAATTTGTGGTCTACTATAGAAAGGACTCTTAGAATGTGAAAGAATTGATTTGACTTGTTACAAAAAATAAACAAGTACAACTACTAGACACAAGTCCATATTGTTTGTGCAACAATGACCCTGTATAATTTTATTAGAAGAAATGGTTCCACTGACATAGTATTTCGGTAAGATGAAGCTGGGAATATAGTTGATATAGATAATAATAGTGTAGATAAACAACATTCCGCGTCAAATTATAGTAGGCGATCTTCCTTTCAAATGAATCATATATGTGACTCAATTAGAGACCAACTTGTTAAGGGACATGTGATCTAATTAATTATGTAATATTATTTCATTAAATTGTGTATTTCTTAGTTCCCAAATTTCCCAACTTTAACATTTATAAATTTTTTATAATTTTAAATTTAATTTCTCTCTTACCATTATCACAAAAGCCACTTATGCTTAAATCAATTTAAACAAGTTTTACTTTTATAAAAGTCATTTATACAATCGCCAATCCAAATATAAATCACATTATATAATCTGACTTTTATCCAAAAGTAAGATTACAAAAAATCATATTGGAAAAAGCTAGTTTTACAATCGCTGCTATAAACACACACTAAATCAACTAAATCTTATATTATTAGAATCAGAGTTAATGTGTGTGTGTGTGTATGCTACTACAATTAAGATAAATTATATTTAAATTGAATATTAATGGGTGTAAAAATTACCTCAGGACAATAAGTGGCGTTTCTACAATCAGGGATTTAAGCTTGAAACATAATTCATAATTGTGGGACGTCACTTGATTAAGAGGATAGAAGAGGCAAAAAATATATATCCATTGAAAAAAGAAAGAGTGACAGGAGGGATGTTTGATAGGATAGGAGGACAATAATCAAAATACTCCCTCGGTTCTTAATATATAGTTAGTTGACTTTATATTTATTATTTTTGCCCAAATTAATTTATTTAACTTATAAACTAATATACAATCTAATAATACATAATACATGTTACATATGATCGAGAATTTAAGTACAGTAATAAAAGCATGCATGTGTGTATTATATGTTTCTAGGTTTGTGTGATTCGTTATATATGTAATTTTCAGATTAAAATAAGCATCAAATTAGCAGGTGTAGATAATGGTAAAAAAGAGGTGGCGTGAATAACGCATATATATATATAGTAGTAGAGAAATTAGGGATCATTGGAATAGATTGAATAAGGATAATATATATGAAAGCAGTAATATAAGGGTGATTTGAGGATACGGTTCGTGCTAATTTAGTGGACAAGGGGTTAGCTAGGGAGAGAGAGGAAAGGAACAATGTAAATATAATGAACTTATGTCATCAGCAGATAACAGAGGTAGTCTTCTTAGGATAAATGGAAGTTATGTCTATCTATTTGCGCTCCACTTGTATATATGTTCCTACACTTAATTGTCTCCGAACCCTGCCGAACCCAGGCCACCATCACTTCTTCCTTCCGCATTATGCATTTTCACATCTAAACATCATCAACTTCAACAACTTTATACTCTTTCAGTCTTCAATATAAAATATATTCAGGGAGTTAATATTTATCCTAAATATAAGACATAATTTTCATATTTATCATTTCTTTCCTAATTTCCCCCCTATTGATTCTTCTTCAATAATAATCACAGATGAGAGGGGAGGAGGGGATTAAGGAAGATAACTAGGGTGTTTCAGAAAATATATATATGTCATATTAATTAACTAACTTCTTTAACTTAATTAAATTAGATAAATATATCTTATATTAAGGACCAAAGGTGGTAATTCTCACACACACGCTAAATCTATATACTATTTCTGCTCAAAAATAGATCTTATATTTTGTTTTATTTTCACATGACTCCTTCCATATCATAGAAAAAACTACAATTAATAAATATTATTACAAACTTGAAATCAATATATTCCATAATTCCACAACTTAAATAGTAGCTCTACGCAACAATTCACAACATATCAGGAACATAGTTATTAGAAATCTCAGCCAGATTTTTAACCTCGGACTCCTACTCGAAAAGGGTAATTAATGATCAGACAAGCGAAGCAAAGTTTCTATTGCTAATGCAAATGCAATTGAAAATGTAACACACAAAAAATAGGGAGAATCACTCCTAGGTCCTAAGGAAAGAAAATATTATCAGAAAGGTCCCTCAATATTGTAACACATTCAACAGGTTGTGAATACACGCAAAAGAGTTGTAAACAGGGACCTTTCTGATAATATGTTGCTTGCTTGAGACCTAAGAGTGATTTTCCCAAAAAAATATACATGATCGAATAGTTAACGAGTAATTATGGGCTCCCATGTTACCAAATGCGAGTAGTTATCAATGAATAATATATATATTATGACTCCCTATTTTTAGATAAATTGAAAATATATTTTAATATATTTAGGAGTTATCTATGCTAAATTAAAGGGATTTGAGTAAGATTTTGATAAGATATCAATTTGGTGCATGATTTAGGGGATTTCATTATCAATATCAAAGTTTAGGATAAAAATATTAATATTAATAATAAAAATAATAATTTAAGATAAGAAAAGGAAAAGAGATTTCAGTTTTATTATTATTATTATTATTATTATTTTTATTATTATCAATATCACTATTATCATTAGCTATTTTTATCTTTCTATCTTTTTATTTGATTTTATTTTGCTAGAGGGATATTGCACTTTTTGGAATGAGGATTGAGGAACCTAATTTACATATAGGGATTCTACTTCTTCTGAAGCAAGAGAGGAGAAGAACATGTGTTCGGTTACAGACGGAAGGAGAGAAGTATTCGAGTTCTATCATCATTTTCATGGGAGGACGCGAGGATTGTGAAGGTGACTGATTTGAAGACCAAAAATGCCCTGGTAAATAGAACTAGAGGAAAAGAAGATGCAAAGCATAGATTGGGAAACTGAGGCTTGAAGATTCAAAGATATTTGAGCTTCAAACTTGGTTTTCCATTAATTTTCTTCTCTCATCTTTTTAGTTTCTGATATGAATCGAGTTATTATTTATGGTTTTGGTTTGATATTGATTATGAGTAGCTAAATATTTTTGCTCTAGGATTATTTGAACCCTTGTATGGATTATGTACTTACTTCCCTTCTTTTATTTGTGATTAAAGTTCTTTTTATGTTGATTTTACTCCATGTCCAATACTTCTTATTAATTGGCCACCAATGAGATATATTACTTTACTTGATTGATGCTTGAGAGAGATAGTTTGAATATAGAACTTGAGTTTAATTGTGTGAAAATTTGAAATTTGCGAGATGAATGGATAATTTTGTTAATAGGGTAGACATACACTTATTAGCCTCACATAGCAAAAAATGACTTGATATAGAAATTGGGTTTATTTAATTTATTAAGAGATTGATATATTAATTGAATTAAACACATATTTGGAGACTAGAGAGAGCACTTATAGGTATAATAGTGTCATGGGTTATCATAGTTGACTTTGTGAAACAAATAAAAAAAAAGGGAATCCTATCAAGTATTATTGAAATACAAGAGAGATAATAATCCTAGGCTCCTCCTATCATGAAGAAAAGTCTTAACTTTAAAGTTCATTATTATACTTTTTTCTTAAACAAATTAGATTTTAAAATATTCTCACTCAACCTAATTGAGAACTTAATTGAGATAATTGACTCATTTTTTGTCTTGGTTCTCGTGAGAACGATATTATTATACTACTTGTGAAGATCTATATGCTTGCGGTTAAGCTAAACGGCTAACAATATATTAGATAAAATTTTATGTATTAAATAATGTGTTTTAAATAAAATGATATATTTATATTTCGGACAGGGCCAAAAATGCGGCATAACACCTCCACCCGACAATTAGCCCGAACAAAAAATGGCCCCTTTTTTGGGGTAGGGTTGGGAAGTTTTACCCGTGCATATATAGGGCCAAGTCGACCATTTTTCCCAACTCTACATGGATCGAACCAAACTAGACATAGTGGTTTGATCAGTTGGTCTAAAACACGGTCAAACACAATTTGATCTAGTCTAGTCCGATTACCTTATAAAGCTTATTTGGATGGGAGTGGACCACTTTGAGTTGGATTGAGCTGGATTGGATTGCTGAGTTTGTACACACCCTATCTTCTAATTAATAAAACACTGCTACAACTACAAAAATTAATCATCCCTACATCACAAGTTCATTGACAACAAATGAGCTAAGGTTTTCCTATCAAAGCATCTCTATAAAATTTAACCATCCTTCTGAATTACTTTGGAAGTGAAAACATGCAAATCATGAGTGTGCTTGTGTAGGTTTGGTAAGTAAACCTCTGAAAAATTCACGAATATTTGGGACGATGCGGCACATCAAAGGGCTATACCTGCATATTCTCATGACAAAACAAAAAACATATGGATTTAATTTAAATCATTAAATAAAATTACTTTATTGGGCGAAGAAAATCAAGAAAGAACGGAGCATTCAACTTGCTGAATGAAGCATACCATGGTTTGGCATTCAATTTGTCAAATTGCTCCAACAAAAATTGTATACATGTTTGCCTCAATGACAAAGCATTAAATGACTCTGATAACTCGTATAAAAGAGAAACATTTTCGACAGAAACATCCTAGGAACAATATGATGAAGCATGGGATTATAACATATTCATAG
This sequence comes from Inga oerstediana, assembly GCA_963210345.1. Lineage (NCBI taxonomy): Eukaryota > Viridiplantae > Streptophyta > Magnoliopsida > Fabales > Fabaceae > Inga > Inga oerstediana. The sequence continues at coordinate 7,536,566 of OY723402.1, forward strand.
AATAATTTAAAAAATAGAGGAAAAATCAAATGTGAAGCTACACTCTTGCCCTACCTGAGCAATTGCACGTTCACAAAGTTGTTTAAGGCCGTCCAAAAGATATTGATCAGCACATCTTAGGAGATCCTGAGCAATATCCAAATTGACATCTATATTTCCTGTGTAAATGAATCTGAAAGTGCCCAGAGAAAATCAAGTCATGTACATTGCAATATCTACCCGACAAAGCAAATAACAAAAGGAAAAAATAAAACCCAGAAAGGGACCAGATATCACACCTCATCATCAATTCAAAGACATCCCATTTGATGTTCGGAATTGGTATATCTTTTGCTTCCCTTTCCTGCATTTACATATTCCAACAATGTCAATGTAGCTGTTGACACTTGAGCCCCTCAAATTATAAAAAATGAAAAAGAAAAAAAAAGATTGTCGACATTAATCAATACCTACCCGATAATCACCATCAAACATCGCTCGAAATGCATCAGAGGAAGCAAGTAAACAAATTCGGTGAGCATAGAACTGTTTGTCTGATAAAGAAAGAAACAAGACATAATATTACCGGTGCATATTTCAAATTAGTTATGCGCATGGAAAACTATTCAAGGGCAGCTTTGTCCACCTTCAACTAAAAAGGTGATATCAGAAAGTGTAGGATTGTTTACATATTGCTCGTCTAAGTATACCTGCAGCAAAAAAACTAGTAAAAACTAGGGTGAACCAAGAAAAAATAACACAAAATAATCCTTTCAAGATTATTCACTTCTCATATTGGTCTCTATAGAGAAGCCCCAAGCCACTGAAATTATTCCAATCAAAATGACTTTTAATTAAGAGTCCTTTCCCACTAAATTAAGGGGAGCGAATTTTCATTAATAGCTCAACAATTTAAGTCATGAAAATTATATTTATTTTTTCCTCCATGCGTGAGTCAGAAATAGAAGTTCACCTTAGGAGTTGGGGGTGGAGGAGCAACATCAAAAGGAGGAACAGATGTAGTTTTGACAGCCAACGAATGAAGTGCCATTAAAACCTTGCGTTTCTGTTTGAGGTTTGTAGATTTTAGAAGAAGATCTAGCAGAAGCTCAAGTCCTTCAAAATTCAATAATAGCACATTAGGTGAACATATACTTTAGCATCCAAACAAAAAAATAATCTCCAAACCAAAAAATGAATAATGTTTTACCATTGTTGTCAACAAAAATAAATTTTCGATCATCATGGGCGCATAAATGAGCAAGAGCTAGAGCTACGTGTCTTTGAACAACCTTTCGTCCAAAACGCATAAGATACAACAAAGGAAACTGATGAGTCCTCTCTAATATTAAGAATAAAGATTGAAAAAATTAATAGCTGGACTATAACATAATGTGCATCTATAATTTGAAGAAGTAAGAGAAATCAATGGGTTGCAAGAAAACTCACTGGTCCATGCATTTTCTTCTCTAATGTTTTCAGTGTCATTCCTACATGATCTTTAGCAGGCTGCAAGTCACATAAGACTTGTTAGGTATATTGATAACCAAAGAAAAGCATTTCTATTAATATACTTGACAAACTAAGAATCTATCATCCTGAAAAAAGAGAGAACATACTTGAGTTATAAAATCTCGTTTCTGTAGTTTTTGAACACCACCAATCTTAACAATACCCACAACATTGTCCTATTAAGAAAAAATTAGATGATTAAGAAAGGGAAACAAAACATGCGGTGGTGGTTCAGTAAAGAAGGCAACAAATTTCACCTCATTGTTGGCAAGAACATACAGAGCGAAGGCTGCATAACGTTGGGCAGATTCATTCTTGGAGCAAAGAAGGTTGAGTAAAGGCTCCATGCCTCCATTAGAAGCAATACCAGCTTGATTGTTTGTGTCCTAAGGCAAGCATAATAAAAAGCACAAAGGAATATGAAAGAACTGGCTAGAAACAAGTCTTGCACACAATTTTATATCATCATTAGAATTAAAACTTTAAGTTACAAATATATATGTGTGTCTATATATATAAAGAAAATACAAACTTAATAATAGCTTAAACCTTTTAAAGCGCAAGGCTAGCTACTGTTGAGTATTAAAAACTAATGCCATCAATGTTTATATTCCTTATACAGCAAATTGGTCAATCTAATAAGTAGGGGTGGGCATGGACAGGACAGAGCTGGGCAGGGTGAGACCCTTACTCGATGCCCAACCCAAAGGAAGAACCGACATGCAGTCTGATGCCCAGCCTTGCCGGTAGAAGCTCTAACCATTTCGGATAGGGTAAGGGTGGGCTGGAAAGGGCAGTTTTTCTTGCTCAAGTAGTAACTCTCTAACCAATACCATATGTATAAAAACTCCAATTATACCTAATAAATACTATTAACAATTTCAAATACATTTTATAATTTCACATCTTGAGATATCGCAAAATAAATCTATAACTTGAGTCTTGAAACCAAACAAAAACTAACATATGTCTTAATAATTACATGACAAATTATGAAATAATATGTGTTTGTGTATGAATATTAATTGATATAAATAGGTGCAATTGCGATAAAGACTCCAAAGAAACTAAAATTTTTGTCTTTGATCTCAATCTTTTAATGCTTTGTATCATCAATCCAAATCAAAAAACCACGTCTATTCAAAAAGCAATAAGTTATATATAAACTGTGGTGAATGGATATTAAATAATAATGTAAAATGTTTCATAAAAATGAAATTATATATATATATATATTAAATAAAATAATACGTATAGGATACTATTTATTTTATATAAACTAATATATATTTTAAATAAATTGTATATAATTTTCCTGGCAGAGCCAAATGGGCAGGGCGCTACTCCTGCTTGATACCCGACCCTGCCCGATAGTTTGCCGTGTCCGAAGGTGTCCTAATTTTTTTTCTGGCCACTTTTTTTAAGGTGGGCAAGACAATTTTTGACCTGACTCAGGTGGGTATACCGGGCTCCTGGGCACCGTGCTCACCCCTAGTAGTAATAATCACCTGAGCCAGCATAGCAAGTGCAAAAGCTGACATTCCCTGAACTAGCGCATCCGAAGACTTAAGCATGTCAATCAGTGGCTGAATAGCCCCTCTTTGAGCAATACGAACCTGTATGGAACACAAAACTTATGTGGTTAATGGTTATGAGAAAAAACATGAGGACACGAGCATTTTATAAAACCATCAAGCACAAGTTTTTTTTTTTTGCTACTATCTAAATGCAACACAATAATTCAATGCACCTTCCAATCAGAATCTACCAAAGCAAATTGAGCAATCAAAAGAGCTGCTCTACTTTTAATCATCAGACGCCAAGATCTGTCATTGAAATTCTGAATTTGAGAAAATTAAAGTATTTTATAAAATACTAAGGCAGAGAGCTTGTAGGGCAAACAAGAATTCTAGAGTAACGTTACCTAAGTAATCTAATTACAGGCTGTAGAGCGCCAGCTAGAAGAACTTCCCTCTTTATGTTTGGAGAATACTGGACCAGAGTTCTAATCGTTTCAACCTACAAAGCTCCTAATTCAGCTGTCTATAGAAAACTTCTAGCATGGGAAAATTAAACAAATACAAGACATTAATAAAAATTCTGTTAGGGCCTAACCGCTTCATATTGTATTTCATCATCCTCTGATCCAAGCATTAGTATAAGAGTAGGTAGTGCATTGCATCTGACAACCTGCAATTAGTGATTCATATCAAAAACTACGTACAGCATAATAATCTACAAGATAAACCCAGTAGCCATGCAAAGTCATCCACCTCATTTATGTTTTCATCATTTTGATGTGTAAGCCAACCTAAGGCCTCTGCTGCTGCCCTTTGTACCTTTGCATCATCAAATTCAAGCAATTCAACAAGAGGAGGGATTCCACCTTCCATCCTGAAGGTATAGCCAACCTCTGAGACCAGGAATAAAATATTCATCTAAATTATGTTTAAAGGGCATGGAGAATATATAGAATACCTAACCCGGTTTTGAATGTTGTTATTTTGGTCCGCAAGGTCTCGGATGGCACTAGCTAATCTCTTTATAAGTTCTGGTGAATTGTCACAGGTCTTGTGCCTCTTTAACAAACCAATAAGACAGGGCAAAGCTCCAGCATCGACAATGAGCTGTTGATGCTCTGGCTGCTCAAGGTAAAGTCCAAAAGAAATCAATTCTGACTCGGAAGACATTTTGAAGGTTACACAAGAAATTGAAAGTGCATGAGAAGAAATGGCTTCAAACCAACAGTACACCGTCATCTGCACTAGAACAACTATGACAAAACTTAAAAGTAGTGGATTGATAGATGAATTACTTTAATAGCAAGAAGTCTAAGGACCCTGACACATCCCTCTTCTACCTCATGGTCGTGAGGCTTGGGAACACCATCACCTTCTCTAACTGGTTCTGGTGCTTTCAGATGTTTTAACAAAGCAGGAATGGCTCCGCGCTCGCTATGCTGTTCCTATTTACGTCTGCAACAGAGAGATAAATATCGAAGTGATGCACTAAAGAGCAAGTAGCAGTACCAAAACAAAGAATGTATCACGATGAGAACCCAAAAATCAAAGTTGGCAACATGGGATAATTTCCAATTCCGCAGTTAAGCACGCCAACTCACTTCGGACATATAAGAATTTTTTTTTTTTTTAAAAAAGCAAACTGTTATATAGGTATGAGTATAAATACGAGTATATATAATAAAAGGCTCAAGTGGTTACCATTGTAACAGAGCATATAGAGAGCATGAACAGCGCGCTTGGCCGTGAGGCGATCGGACTGAGACGATGATAAAGTGGAGTTGAGAATAGTGATTTGCGAGGCAGCTTCATTCAAAAGATCTTGAGGAGACTTTTGAGGTTTGAGAAGCAACACTTCAGGACCGGCCATTGGTTGGTCTTCTCCTTCTTCCTGTTTAAACTTGCGCTTTAAGCCGCGTGGCTCATCCATCGATGTTGCGGAGATTGGCTTCTTTCCTTGGCTTCCAAACCACGTCGTTGCCTGCACTGTGTAATATGAAATGAAACCTGCTATATCAAAAATAAGGCGAGCGCCACTTTAGTCAAGTTTCTTTTTTAACTTGGGATCGTATCCCGACAATGCTGACCACAATCTATTTTGATTTTTTCATAGTTAATGCTGATGATTTTGTTTTTTACCAACAGTTAATATTGATGATTTTATCAATCATTAGAATCTATGTTTTTATTTTTCAATTTAATGATAGGGTAAAACATTCCACATTTTTCTAGGATTTTCAATTTTTTATGCTCCTTTTAAAAAAAATCTACAGACTTATTTATTTAACAAAATAAAATTAGATATCAAGAAAAATATCTTAAAAACCAAATTATATTTGTTTTTTAAATGATTTTTTTTAAAATGAAATAAAAATATTACTTTTTATTTGTTTTTACAAGTAAATAAATTTATCTTCCTGTCAGCATTTTCTTTTAAGTAAATTAACAATATATTAGAGTAGGAAATTTTTTATCACATTTTAAAATTTAAAAATTGATAATAAAAATCTGTTGTATATTAATTCAATCCTTTCAAACATGCATGTTGTCATATATTTTGATAAGTATTATGTAAATCTTTAGGCAGCTTATTCCTTTTCAAGCAAGCTAAAAGGGGTAAGGATTTGTTGTGGTTTTCAACAAAGTACAATGACATCGTGCGATTTATGTAACCGACCCCACCTAATAAGATAATGGTGTTGTTAATGTTGTAAAAGGGGTAAAGGTCAAAAGTACCAATATACTTTTTCCAAATTTGTGTTGGGCACCATGTACATTTCTTAGATACAAAAATGGACATGAATTCTCTTAAATGGGACAAAAATGCTAGTTGGTTCAGTTGTCCAAATTTCAGTTTTTCAATTTAGTGTGCCCCATATTATTATTTTTAAATAACTATTAATTAAAAAATCCCCACATCCTCCTCCCCCCTCCTAGACGCCATCGCCTGAGCCAGCGACGGCGCAAATCTCTCTGCAAAGGACATCGCATCCATAATATTAATATCCTGCAACAACCCAGAAGCTCCGGCGATGCTCGATGGGCTCCTCAGTCTCCTGGCCAGCCACTCTGTTCTTCATTGCTCCGTCGTTGACGATCAACAAGGAACATCTCCTGTCCCTGGTCCAAGACAGAGTCTTCCAGGAAAGCTGGTATTTAATAAAGTCTTGTTCTTGAATGTTGCTATTACAAATTAATACTATATTTGAATTTTAAGGTTGCTGAGTAAGAGATTAAAATGAAACACAGGAGGGGGCTGAAGGGAGCGATAAAGGAAGGAGGGATAGCATTCAACGGAGTATATGGGATGCATGCGTTTGAGTATCCAAGTAAGGATGGGAGGTTCAACGATGCTTTCTACAAGGCAATGCATGATTTGACTAATCTGATAATGACCAACATTCTTGAATTCTACGATGGATTTGAGGCACTCGACACAGTAGTCGTGGATGTTGGAGGTGGTCTTGGGATCAACCTTAGCTTGGTCACTTCCAAGTATCCTCATATACAGGGCATCAATTTTGAACTGCCTCATGTCGTCCAAACTGCCCCTACCAACCCTCATGTTTTTAATTTGCTCAACAAAGAAACATATGAAGTTGTATGGATGTATGTATGTATAGGAAGATTTTGATTCATTTAATGATTGTGCTGCAGGTGATAATAATTTAAAAGATGGGGAAGAGAGGATGTGGGGATTTTTTTATTAAATAATTATTTAAAATCAATAATTTGGGGCCCACTAAAATAAAAAGTAACAGAAGTTTGAATAATACGAGGGAATATGATATTTTTGCCCTATTTAAAAGAGTTCATGGGTACTTTTATATCTGTCTAAGAAATGTATAAAGTGTCCAATGTATATTTGAGAAAAGTATATGTGTATTTTTATCACTTAATCTTTATAAAAATTATAACACCTATCTGTCTATAGTAACGCGGTTAAAAACCGTTATGGAAGAAACCTTTTTTCGGGAGAAAACTGTTATGTTTATATTAATGTCGGGAGAAAACTGTTATGTTTATATTAATGTCGTTAGAATAAATATCAATATACATATTTATCGCTTTCTTTTATAATTCATAATCAATATTTTATATTTTATATTCATAAATTATTAGTTAGCCCTCATACTGTTATGTTTATATTAATGTCGTTAGAATAAATATCAATATACATATTTATCGCTTTCTTTTATAATTCATAATCAATATTTTATATTTTATATTCATAAATTATTAGTTAGCCCTCATACCGTTATGTTTATATTAATGTCGTTAGAATAAATATCAATATACATATTTATCGCTTTCTTTTATAATTCATAATCAATATTTTATATTTTATATTCATAAATTATTAGTTAGCCCTCATACTGTTATGTTTATATTAATGTCGTTAGAATAAATATCAATATACATATTTATCGCTTTCTTTTATAATTCATAATCAATATTTTATATTTTATATTCATAAATTGTTAGTTAGCCCTCATGATTCACAGATTCAAGGAGTTATCATAATAACAATTTAGCTCTTAAATCAAAGATTTATTATAATATTAATTCAAATTAAACCAAATCTGCAAGAAAATTAATTTCCAAAAAAAATAACATTATTATAATTATAGAAAAATTTAATGATAATATTGATTATTATTATATTAACTAACTGTGCAAATCAAAAATCAAATAAAAATAAAATTAAAAAGAAACTTTGTTTATTAGAAAATTCAACATATAAATACATGCATACACACATGTGCGCATGCACATAAAGTCTTTCATATATAATTAAATTAAGAGCTAACCAACAATAATACAATCGCTCACGATTTATATGTATATGGAAGAACATACACGTTACTTCTCAACTCATAGATAATTATCAAAAAGTTACTCCAAACTCTTAGGATGTGTTTGGTTTGAGGTGGGGGTGGTAAATTATAATTTTGGATGGGAGAAACCCAAAATTTACCTTCTTATTCCTTTTAAATTTTGTATTCCCGCCTAAAATTTAAATACCTTCAACCCAAAAAGATAATTTAACCCCCATCCCCTCCCCTCCCATTCCCCCTCAAACCAAACACACCTAACAAGAGTCTACAAAGTTATAAGCAAAAATATCTATCAATATATGACACAGGAACTACTCTAATTAAAGTTACTCTAAAAACCAACATATTATATATATATATATATATATATATATGCTACCTGTAATATTATAAAAAAAAACTGTCGGTAGGGGAAAAGAAAAGAAAGAAAAAAAAACATGTGGGACCCGCTTGATAAAATAAATAAAATAAAAAAAAACACATGGGACCCGCTGGAAGGAAAAACGTGAGGGAGGGTATTATTAATACCCTTTCCCTTCATCATTTTCATTACGCTTCACGAGCAGGCGAGCGGAGCGAACGAAATTTTAACAGGTAAGGTTCTGATTTTAGCAGTTAATTTTGGTACTTAAAATTACGTTTTCTTAATAAACTTCCTTCATAAAAGTTGTTCTACGTATTTTGATCTTCGTATTGATAGTAATATTATTTTGATTAACGAGAAATTTGGGGTTAGGATTTTGGGAGAATTTGAGTTTTTACAAAAGATGGTTATAGATATGTAGAGAATAAATAATAGCTGATTTTAATCGGTTTAGATTTACCATTTGATTATTGTATGATTTTATAATTAATTTCTTCTTAAATAAATAATAAATTGTGCTTTAAAAACGTTTTTGACCGATTAAATTTGGAATAAACAATTTATTTGAGTTATTGGAAGTATTATTGAAATTTTAATCGGTTTAGTTTTGCAGATTTTGAATTATGTGAAATTATAAAATATGATTTGATATTATAGTTAGAGAATTATGGTTATTAAATATTTTATTGTGAAATAGAGTTAAGAAATTTTGATTTAAAAAGGAATTTGAGGAATAGATAAATTGTTGTTATTTTTAAGAAATTTGAGTTAATTATGGGGATTATTATTTGATTTTGTAATAGTTAACAATTATTATAAATTATATTAACATGTAAATATATATATTTATTGTAGAGTGAATTTGAGTTTGGCTTGTTGGAGTTAAATTCTCAAGTTTAGTTGTGTCAAGAATTTGAGGTAACCACTTTCCAATTTATCATGTATGCTTGTTGAAATGATTATATACGTATGTTGGTATTTTTAACTGCTATAAATATGTTATAGTAATTTATATATGAAAAATGTACAATGATAGTATTAATCATGTTTTTAGAAATTTTTAGTTAAGTGGGCATGAATGATTTATTTGCATGATTGATGATGCATAGCATTGAATATGAAATATATGAATAATTATTGATATTGAAGATTGTGATGTTGAGATGTTGGATGTGGTGTTGTGATTGAGGAGGTTTGATTCTTTTATACCACGTGGTATAGCCACCACCGTGTGCACAGTGGATGGCTTTGGCATTCAGGACCCTTGGTATCACCCTTTCCTTTGGCCGGGTTAAGGGTCAGCTCAAGGGTAGGTGACACCTTTCCATTTTGACGGAAAGGGAACCCATGATCCGATATGAGTTCTGTTGCCTTTGGCCGGGTTACACCTCATTATTGGAGAGCTTGGTGCAGTCTTGTTAAAGAGACTAATCCTATTATATGTTATAGCTCATGGGTTCTGTCAGCGGTTAAGGAGGTTATAAGGATGGTTGAGGGAGTTTTATGCATATTGAATGGTTTTCTTGAAATAATAATGTTTTTGGAAGATTGAACCTTATGTTATATGGATATATAATTTTGCCCGCTTAATTATATTATAATCATTCCCTGCATATTTGTTAAAGTGGAATTGTGGTTACGGAGTCCGTATGACTCACCCTATCAATATTTTAAATTTTTTAGGCGAGGGTTCAGGTGGTGTTACCAAGGGGAAGGCAAACGAGACTTGATTTGATATCAATCGTATGTTTCGTTTGGTTATATGAGTATAATGTATATTGCCAAACTTAAGGGTCTTTTTGGTTTTACGCTGCATATTGGGATTTGTACTGTGGACGGAACCCCCTAATATGTAATATTTAATATCTTACTTGGTTTGGAAATAAATTATATGGTAATTAAGAGGGGTCGTTACACTACCACAAATCAAGATAATTTATACTCCCTCCAGTTTTAATTATAAGACAAAGTTGACTTTTTTGGAGAAATTAAGGAAACCAATTAAATTACTTTAGAGTATTTATATTTATATTTTTTTTCTCCAAACTAATTAATTTGACTAATAAACTACTATATAATCTAAGGATACTAAAAATATAAATACTCTAAAGTAATTTAATTGGCTTCCTTAATTTCTTTAAAAAAATCAACTTTGTTTTATAATTAGGATTGGAGGGAGTATTAAAACTGAATATTACTAGGTGTAAAAATTACCCCTGGACAATCAGACTTGCTCAGTGGCGTTTCTACAGTCACAGATTTAAGGTTGAAGCATAACTGTGGGACTCCACTAGATTAAAAGGATAGAATAGGAAAATGATATATATATATATATATATATATATATTGAAAAAAGAAAGAGCGACAGGAGGGAGGGTGAGAGATCAATGATCAAATACTATTATTAGTCTATTATATATATTGCTGTGGAGGGAGAAGGAAGGCATGAGAGAGAGAGAGAGAGAAGATGAAAGGGGATGCATTATTTGGGAGTGTGATGAATAAATAAAATGAGAAGGGGGAATGGCTGCCAATAAAAGAAGAAGAAGAAGAAGGGAATGAGGTTGAAATGATATACACATGCTTATATAAAATGTTTGTGTGTGTGTAGATTTACCTAATTGGGTAAAGTGATCAAATAAGGCCAGATATAGGGATGGAAATAGGCCAGGCCCCTAACAGGGGCCTACGGCCTAGCCTACATAAAACCTATCCTAACCTATTTAGTAAATAGGCCAGGCTCAGGCTCAGGTATATTGTTAGGCCTATTTAGATAAACAGGTCAGGCCTATTTTTATAAGGCTTAGCCTACAAGCCTACAGGCCTGGCCTATTTTTATAAGGCCTGGCCTACAAGCCTACAGGTCTGGCCTATTCAATTTTTTATTTTAAAAAATATATTATTATATAAGTATATATAATACCATCTAAATAATTTTATAAATTTACCAACTTAATCTTAATTCTAAATTCTAAGTTTCATATTTCATCGTCATTATACTCATCCCTTGTTTTCGCATAAATCATTCACCTCTACATCTCTTCTCTTCGATCGCTTGAGATGGCAATACTAACTCACTCTCTCCCCTAATTTGTGCCCTCCACTAAAGCATAAAAAATGTTATGAGTTTATTTTAGTGTCAAATGAAATATTTTAATCTTAACAAGAGGAGTTTGTCCCAATTTACGTGGAAAGAATAAAATAGGTAAAAATCTAGTTTTATATGTTATTTGTTATGCTTGGTCGATTTTAAAAAATATATCTCATTAGTCAACAGTCGATTAGTTTTTCTTATTCCTATTTGCTCGAACAAGTATTATCACTAGACATTATTATTTTTTCCTTACTAAGCCTTAATATCACTACAAGAATAGATGTTAGGTTTTTAAGACATAATATAGGATTGTATATAAGCATGAAGGGTTATAGATGAATTTGGCAGCATAGGCTTTAAAGTCCTACATTTTAAGTAGGCTTTTAAACAGGCTTCAGACCTTATCAGGCCTTCTGAAAGCCCAGGCTCAGGCTTAAAAAAAAGCCTACATATAGGCTCAGGCTTTGAATCTTTGTTACAAGCCCAGGCCTATTTAAGCAAAGCCTAGCCTAGCCTAACCTATTTCCATCCCTAGCCAGATATGTTTTGTAGCTAGAATGTGGTGAGGGATTATGGGCATGTTTGTTTTAACGATTAGATTGTTTATAAGTTGCTTTTTACGTAAATCGAGACACAACTCCTCTCCCATACTTATCTTGTATACCGTAAATTATGATTGAAAAACTGCTTTTAAACATTCTAATCGCTCATCCAAACAAGCACTATGATTACTTGCAAAAACGAAAGCAAGACCATCCACAGAGGTGCTTGAATTATCCATGCATGGGAGTGATCCTCAAACATCTGCGTTATATCGTGCTGTACGGTTCCGTTGTTTCTTTTTCCCAACATCTTCCTTACTTATATATGACTAAGTGTCTATTGGTATTAGCGGTGGAAACTGATTTTCTGATGTGATTTACGGTATATGAGATAAATATTTGAGAGGGGCTTTATCTCAATTTACGTGAACTTGGTTTTTAAACGCAAACTCAAATAGGCCCTAATATAGTGAAATACACTGAGTACGCAGCATGCATAAGTTTCTAGTCAGTGGTAGATAAGTACCAAAATACTGATATGCACGTTAGGAATAATCTGATATTTTGAGAACAAATACGCAGTCTATATATTAAAAAATGACACTTGAGTGTAAGCCCCCTTCTTTCCCCTCCTCTCTCATCCCTCGAACTATTAAACCAACTGCAATGGAGTATTGCATGTGGGCGTTAATATTTGGAAAGTATCTTGACGCCGGGAGAGACAAACTATATATAAGCATATATAATACTTCCTCCGGTCCTAATTATAGAACATATTTATCTAACTTTGAAGAAATTAAGGATAGAGGTTAAATTAGTTAATCATATTTATTTTCCTAAAATAGCCTTATTTAAAATTTAAAATAGCATCTAATTACGTTAATTCTCTGTTTTTTCTTGTATCTCTCCTGCCTCGCACACGACTTCTCCAAGCTCTCACACAATCCGGCGTCATTAATCTCCTTCAACAACTTCCGATCTACTCTTATTAAATTATTATTATGTTTAATTATTATTAAGAAAGTATCAATATAATAAGGGGTATTTTGGGAAGAAATGGACAAAAATTAGAACTTTATCCTATAATTAGGATCAAATTCAACTCTCAAATACTGTCCTATAATTAGAACCAGAGAGAGTACTTGATTGTATGTCTAATTTCTTATTTAAAAATTCATATATGCTTTTGTTGCTACTATTATATGGATTTATAACCCAAACTCCAAGAAAAAAAACATGATTGTTGAACTCTTCAGTAGACAAAAGAGGGAAAAGATTACATTTAAAGCTTTGTATGAGTATGATATATAGTACTCGTTTAGAACAATGATTGAAATACTTAAAAGTAGATTTTCAATTATACAGTATAAGAGATAAGTATGTTAGAAGAGGTTTGTCTCGATTTAATTGAAAAACAGCTTATAAGCAATCTCAATACTAATGCTATAATTGCAAGATTGCAATTGTGGATACAAATTAAAGCAATTTTTTTTATCTGAATAGAAATGCAGTATCAAAAGGCATGGGAGACAGCATTCAACATTCATGATAATTGCAGTTCCATCTTTCGAAATGAATTTTTTTTCTAATAATAAAGACAACTAGACAAGTATGTTTCCTTTTTAGAATAGAAAAAAAAAAAAGGATAAAAGTCACTAAAAAAAATAGTACTCAACGCATATATGGTGTGTGTGTGTGAGAGAGAGAGAGAGAATCATGTGAGTGTTGTTTGCTTTAGCAGAGAATGAAGTCCATAAATTCATGGAAAGAATCATTTTCAGATTGAAGATTTAGAGCTTACAAAAACCAATTCTGATGCCCCAGTTTGTACTCCAGGTGTTACTATAGAAAGCGCGCCCGCGCACAAATATATATATATATATATATTCACAATTTTTTTATATCTATCTCTATAGGTTTTATCAGCTTTTTGTCATTTAGCTAAATTAAGAACATTCTAGGTTGCGTCGGCATTGTCAAGGGGGAGTCAGTGTCAGTCGTCGACGACCGAGGACAGTCTTCTACACGCGTCGGTGCTCGTACTTGCGAGCCCAGATATCCTTCCCATTGATCTTAAACTGTACGAGCCTCCTTCCGATCAGAATCCGATCCACCGTCTCCACGCTATCCACTACCACGGTGGCGTACAGAGCCCCCTCCCGCAGCCCACGTGGCTCCCCCAACATACTTCCCATTAAAATCTCAACCCCGCTTTTCTCGCCAAACAAAGTCCTGAACAGATACGACACCTCTTCCTCCGTCACCGGGAAGCCTTCAGAAAATGTGAGGAACACGGCCTTGTCGTCATCCAATACGTCACTTGACGGTTTCCACCACCGGTCATACCATAACCTCTCGTCCCGCAAATCCCACTCGGGCCTGCTGGGCCTGAAAGGCCCGTACAGGGCATGCGGAAAGCCCGGCACCATCACAGGGGTAGGAGGGCCAGTAAAGCTGGCGGGGCCTGCGATGCGATACACATCGGAAAGGATATCAGTAAAGATCCTGCAACAGATATTGTTGAGAAGGCTTTTGATGCCGGCAATGACGGTAAAGCGCCAACGGTTAAAGAAGGCGAGAGTGAGGTCCCTTTGGACTAATGTGGCGGTGAGAGGGATGGCGGCGCTGTAAGAGAGAGGGTCGTCAGCGTCGGAGTGTTCTAAACAGTGCAGACAGAGAAGGGCCTCGTTGGCCAAAGCGTGGAAGGTGTAAAAGTGGAGGAGGGAGATTTGAGGGAGGAGGTTGGGACGAGCAAAATGCTCGAGCCAGAGCCAGAGAGCAACGGTGAGGATTGACTTGATAGGGTCACGACCAAGAATGGAGATGAGATACCTCACAAGGTGTCTTTCCGTTTTGTTGAACATGTGAAGCTCTTGAGCTGTGATGACGCCCGCCATTGATGTTACAGGGAAGCTTCTGAAAGTGAGACAGGCAGAGATGGAGTGAACCCACTGTTATGAATATATATATATATATATATATATCTGCATGCATATATATATACACAGACGTGAGCTGCTTGGTGGGGTTTGGTAAAAGAGAGTTTCAGAGAAAAAGAAAGTGAAAGGGGCATAGCATATATATGTGTGTGCGTGTGTGTGTGTGTGGCTTCTCTAACATACTATACCAATTTACGAAATTGAGTTTCGGTTTGTTCCCCAAGCTTCATTATTTCCAACAAAACGAGGAAATGACGAGTCTCTAACAGACTAATTAACACTGAAATAATAATGCATCTCAGAAGGGAAAAGGTTAGCTGCTTCTTATATATATTATGGTTAGGTAATGCCACTTAAAATATTACTATTTATTATGCAAATTTTACATTTCATTATTATGGCTTCGCTTTTCACAATCTGGAATTTTTGTCATATATTTACGCGTACACGTAATAAGAGTAAACAAAAAATCATTATTAATAATTAAAAGTATGCAAAACAATAATACAAAAAACAATAATTATTGCACTGTTGGAACACATAATTATATCTCCAATCTTCTATCACTTCATTTATTTGGATGTCGTTGTACTCTGCTCCACGTTTCCTTGCATCATAATAGAGTAAAAGAATTAATGTACACCACACATTAGATAGAAGTTCTCTTCCTTCGACCAGACCCAAGAAGTTCCTTCCAAGAACTCTGTTTCTTTCTTGCAATTCTTAAGTAAATTAGATGTGGGACACGCTTGTTATATGCGGAATTTAAAGAATGAATAGTACTACTATTAATCATATGGTTATCATTTCTAATTTTGTATTAAATAGTTGGAAAAATAAAACCCTGTTATTGAAACACAGCTTGAACTCAAGGGACAAAACAGTACAAGTCGCCTCTAAAATAATAAAAATCAGCCAGACCCCACAAAGGAGTTTCCCGGATTAAAATTTGCAGCTAAAGAAAAAATAAAAGACGATGAAGATTCACAAAACAAGAAGTTGACAAAAAGTGGTAATTATCAAACAGCAAAAGAAACTCTGAAAAATACAGGCAAAGATAGCAAATAAGTGAGAACCCCACACTAGGTTTCCCAAAACAAGTTGCCTACAAAGAAGAACAGTTTTCCAACACAACCATTATACTTAGCTGTGCCACCTCATAATTCTCATTAATATCTCACGCAGAAAGACTCAAGAACAGTATATTGGTTTAATTAAATTAACAGAAATTTAAAAGAAACGAAAGAAATTAAAGAAAGAAAGACGCACCAGCGAACTCGAAGAGCGAGGCAACAAAGGAAGACACAAACATGTAAATACAGCAACAGGCCGCAAAAACTGAAGGTGCTGTTCGACGACGCCGGAAGACCGTACAGAGCAGACAGCAAAGAATGGCGACGACGGAATGGCCGACGAGTTGAAGTTGTTAAGTCACGATGACTAGTTCGAAAACTTAGACGACAATGTGGGTTCAACGGAATGTGGAAAGACTGTAGTTTTCGAGTAGTTATGAAAGAGGCTTTCAAGAGCAATAGAGGGAACTTTTTCATTTAGTTTTTTGTTGAGGCATATATATTGAATTTTTTGTTATATATATGTGTGTGTATTTCATTATTCCTTTGGTTGGCAAAATAATACGTATTTCTTCAGCTAATTTTAAACTTTTTCTTTATGATTTTAATTATCTTTCATGATTTAAACAGTTAGTGATCAACTTCAATGTTTTTAATATTAATATTTTTCGGCCATCTATTATTTCAATTTTAATATAAATAAAATATAAAAGTATTATTCTTTACAAATAGAGCTGGTTAAAAGGGCCGGCATTTCACGGGTAGGCTCTTTTAGGCCTGATTAAAGAAAAACAATCATTTTTTGAGGCCTGGCCCTACAGCATTGAAGTTATTTTTACTATTTTGTTCATTTGTTTTAAAAAAATATAACAATGAAAATCCTAATTTAACATATAAATATTATTAAAATTAAGGTGTAAATGGTACGCATCATGCAACTAACAAACATAGTCACTAAGTCATAATCAAAGGAAAATTATTGTCCACATAACACAATTATAAATAATTAATGAGAATATTTAACAAAATTAAAAATACTTCTTATAAATATGTCTTGAAAAATGTAAGTAATCAATAAAACAAACAATCACTAAAAAATAAGTTAAAAAATACAAAATTGGTAAGAATGCATATAAAATAAGAAATATTGTTTATAAGTTTTTAATTTTTTCGATTCTTAATTCAAGATATTCTTATGAAATTTAATTCTAAAAAAGATAATAACAACTAAATATTTGTAACATCATTAAAAAAAATATAAGAAATCAATAATATTATTATCATATAAATAATTTAAAAAAATAAAAACAATATACCCTTTTAGGCCCGCTTTTACTTTTGAGGCAAAAATCTTAAACTTAGTTCTGAATGGGTCGGCTTGACAAGCTCGACATGCTTTCCCTACTCTATAAATTACAAATGAGTAATGTAACTGGTTTAGTTATGAGGGGTGGTGGGTAAAAATGAATAATGTTGATATGTGGAGGTGGGGTTAATATCCATTTTTGCCTTAGAAATTGTCAAAAAAGAGTAAATTTACCCTGAAAGTTTTTTTAAGGGCAATATTACCCCTAAAAGTATTAAAAGTGGTGCAATGTTACCCTAACCTTTATAAATAGTTAATTTTGACCATTAAATCCCATATATATTTGACCAATTTATCCCTATGTGGTATCCACATGGCATCTCATCTCTCCACCTCATCATCCCCTTTTCTCCCTCATTTAGTCTGAAACGGGGCCGATGACTCAACTCCTCCTACCGCTTTGAAGGAAGGATTCAGATCCAAACGGATGTGCCTAATAGATATTGGAGGATCAACAGTTTTGCAACTAACATGTTTATGCTGGCTTTTTGTTTATCAAATCTGGCTAGAAGTGTAGCCTTGTTTTATTATCAAGCTTCAGCTTGCCATCACATTTTCTATTAAAAAAAATAAGGAAGGATTTAAATAAGAAACCCACAAAATAAGAACTAGAAAGACCTATCTTAAAGCAACCAAATAGCCCAAACAATTAACAATCAAATACAGATAAGAAACCATCTTGAAAATGAAGAATCAAAAAAATTAATCAGGAACGAGAACAAAATCAATCACCAAAAAAAGTGAACAAGGGAGGAGAAAAAAATCATACAAAAGCAATTACCCCGATCTAGCGGAGGTTCTACGGTTTCAAACAAAATCAAGTATCAGACGTTAAAACCATTTTTCATAAAAAAAATCCAAGCAACCAAAGTTAATTGAAATGGTCGTACAAGAAAATCACAAGGGGAAGACGGGAAGCATCATAGGTGGCTGAAGAAGAAGAAGAGGCTTTCTTTCTTGATTCAGATCTACAAAGTAAACGGAAAAAAAAAGCATGACCCATGATCTAGTGGAGCTTCTACCGCCTCTTTCCATATGGCTACCTCATCACCCACTTCACTGAGTATGCCGCATCTGTTGCAGCTGCTACACCATTGACATCGGCGAAAAAGGACTCTGTTGGTGGCGATGATGGGAGGATTGTCGACAAGTTTTTGGCAAATATTATTGGCGATCGTTGGTGATGCTGGAGGTGGCGCAACAGTTGGATCGAAACATTGTTAATTTCCTCCCTTCCTTGATTGGAACTCTCTAAAGTAATTTGAAGAGTTTGAAATCGATTTCTGGAATGCTGCTAAAAAAATTTGGAACGGAGCTGTTGCAGGAAGAAGGAGAAATTGAGGAGAATTTTGCCACATGGACCCCACCTATGGCTTATAAAAAGTAAGGTGGATATGATATGGTCAAGCCACATCAGCAAAATAGGGTCAACAAACCTTTGACTGTTTAAATTGTTAAATTGTGGTGACATTGCACCATTTTTGAGACTTTGAGGGTGACATTGTCTCCCCAAAAAAACTTCTGAGATAAAATTGCTCTTTTTTTATAATTTTTGGGGCAAAAATGCGCCTTAACCCTATGTAGGTGTTGTTAAAAAGGGGGAATGATCAAGAATTTTACTACAGTAATAATAAATCAATGGGTGTGCATTACTCTTTCTTGGCCTTATATAAAACATTCTCAAATAGGGCTAAGTCTATACATAAGCAACACTTTGTATTTATCAAAAAACTTAATGCAGTTTTCTATTTTTACTTCATTAATTACATGCCTTTTTCACCTCTTTTTTTCCACTCATTTTATCTCTCACTCATCATATTCATATATAAAATTATATTTTAAAAAATTACAGTCAATTATATATATATTATTTTTAACTAATTTTAACCCACATTTTATATTAATTCTGTTCTAATTTTCTTATGTTGAGTATATATTTTTAAAGTTGGTTTGATTTGTCTTGGGTGAATATATATGCAAATCTCACATTAAAAATAAGCATCAAATTAACAGCAATAGATTTTTGGTCAAAAAAATTAACAGAAATAGATATAAAAGAGAAATTAAGGATTGGAATTGAAAGAAGAAGGAGAATATATATATATATATATATATATGAAAGCAGTGATATATAAGAGTGAATTGGCGACATATCCTAATTGAGAGGAGAGGAGAAGTGGCTAAAGAGGGAGAGAGAGGCATGGAACAGGAGGCGTAGTATTATGAGCAGAGCCAAAAGCGTTATGGCAGATGGCGGAAGCTGCTTTATTGGGATCAATGGAAGTTAAGTCTATTTGGTCCACTTGTATGCCCCTGCACCCAACCTTTGCACAGTCCAACACTATTGCTCTCTCGTCCACACACGTCCCTCTTATGTCTGTGAACCCTACCTCACTCACCACCACCGCCTCCTCCTGATCTTCACTACTGTCACTGTAATGTTGGTTTATCAAAATTGGCTCCCTCGTTTCCCTCACTGTTATATGTTCGAATGATATTCTCTTCGCAGATCCTCTCCCTCCCGCCCATGTCTTTATTCTTGCTGCGTTCTCAGCTCCTTCGAACTGGCAACTCCACACTCTTACGTCTTCCACGTGCTCTTCCTCTCTCTCTTCCCCTAAACTCCCTATACTGCATGAGCCCAGAATTATAATAATATATAAATTACACATCTTATATTAAGCATCTGAAGCAGTATATATATGCGTCACAGTTCAATATGTAGGGATCGACCAACCTAATGCCATGGCCAGGTCCGCAGTGAATCTCTGTTATGTTGATGAAGTACGAGCCACCTTTGACAGCGATACAGTCATCACCTATATAAAAAAAAAAAAGTCGAACATATGTGTATATATACGTGTGATAGATTGAAGTTGAGAGTGTAACTAGTAATTACCTGTGCCGATGTTACAGTTGTGGATGTGAACACGCTGGGCGTTTGCCACGTTTATTCCATCGGTGTTGGGACTGTCTTTTGGTGAGGTTATGGTTAGATGAGATATTGTAACGTCGTTGCTTTCTTCAGCTTTTAGATGTGATCCGGGCCCATTAATATGGGTCAGCCCACTTATTTGAAGCCCATCGCAATGGAAAAACTCCAGCGCCTACCCGTCGGCCGTCGCAACCAAACCAGATTATTACCCATATATATTTTTAATTAGATTCTGAGGGTTTATATTCCAACCTCTCTAATGAATGGTATAATTTTCTATTTCTATATTAAGATATACGGTTGAGTTTGGTTTTAGATGTAATATTTCAATTCACTTTACCCCTTCTATTTATAGTGTCTTTTAACCATCCCTATTGATTTTACACATTAAAGGAATTTGCATCAATTGGGTAGGTTCAAATAATTTAAGAAGGCATTTTATAGAAACAAGTGTTAATTTAACTAATTTTTTAAATATATCCAGATTAGTTAAGTATATCCTACCTCTTTTATAAATGTTATGATTTTTTATTTCTAAATTAAACTATACTACCACATGTCTTCAATATAAGGGCTAATTGGAATTAAATTTAGTCTTAAATTATAATACTTCAATTCACTTTATCTCTCATATTTATAATTTTTTCAAATATCCCTATTGATTTACATATTAAGAGAATTAACATTAATTGTCAGTTTGAATGCAGATTGTTTGACTAAATTTTTTAATATATCGGGATTAGTTAAATATAGATCCTAAGGCAAGAGGTTAGTCTGAGAGCAAGGAAATGTGTGATAATGGTTGAGAATAGGAACTAACCGCAGGTAGGCCACCGCATTGGTCAAGCACCTGAAAACAACTTGGGTGGGTTAATCATGGCCCTTGGAACATAACTAAGCATTAAATAACATTAATTAGCAATGGTTGACTTTAAATAATGATTACATGTTGATCAGTCCACCAAGTGTGACCTTGACCATCAATTGTGCCCGAGCCATCAATGGTCAAACCGTTAACCTCAGAGATACAAAGCCACCACTTCGAACACCCTCCCCATGAATCTTTATTAGGTGCTACCAGATTCCCCAAAATCTGCATAACCATCAAAATTAATCAAAATCCATAAGCGTTATTTGAGAGGGAAAATAAACTATAAGCGAAGCAAACAAACCTAAAAAATATAATTAAAACAAATTGAAACTAACAATACCTGAATATGAGGTTTGTTAGAGGAGCAGGGGCCCTTAAAATCAGTTGGATGCAATAAAAAAGAATAACCGGATGGTACCATAAGGATTGGTGCGTCCTCCTTCGCTGCACAAAAAGCTTCCCATGCTTTTAGAAATGCCTTAAACCACATGAGAGAGAGATTTCAGTTACCACATATTGAGTGATATTTAACTGTTGCAAACTATAAAATGTGGATGGATTATATTTACCATAAACAAATAGTTAACGGACCCAAATCATGAATTTTTTTTTTTTAAAAAGACATTATTTGAATATTTAAGAAGAAGATGATGACATAAGAGAGAGAAGCAAGTTACAGGGGAATCATCAGTGTGGCCATCTCCTACAGCACCATAATTATGGACATCAAAGGTTGTCTGGGAATGGCTGACCCGTAGGTTGCAACATACAATCCAAAGTATCAAACACACTCTCAGTGGACGCCGCTCCTGCATATATGCGTCCGTCAAATGCACATTTTACATTATAAAAGTTAATTGCTACACATATACAGAATGAGACTGAAAGTCAACAAAGAAAAAACTTACCATTATGATGTATGATCGATGCATTGAAAGGAACCAAAAACCAAAAATTATCACAATTACTTGTGAAGACTGAAACTTGGGGTGGACATAGGCTTCTGCCACTGTTCTATATTTATATACGTATAAGCTGAAGCATTTGCAACTGAATTAAATATCTTAAATAAAGTACATTAATGTTTTTGCCAATGGTAGGCTGATATAAATGTGTTCATCCTATATCGCTGTATCTAATTGTAGGGATACAAATGTTCCATATATATCACTCTGGTACTTAATTAGAGCCGGGAAAACGGGCCGAGCCCGTCGGGCCGGCCCTTTTAGGCCCTGGCCCTTTAAGGGCCGGGCCTGCAAATTGTAGTCTCAAAAGGAAATCGGGCCGACCCTGTAGGGCCTCGGGCTTAAAAGGGCCGGCCCTGGAGGGCCTCGGGCCGGCCCTTTAAGCCCGTTTATTTTTTATTTTTTTTGCTTGGACAGGAACCATGTTACATTTTTGAATTGCCTTATTGAATCTATATGTCATTCTATCCTCATATTGTATAGAGTATGATTTTTGAGTATATTGTTTTGTCTAATTGAATCATATTGTGATTTTTGAGTATATTTTTCTGCTTATTTAGAATAAAATCATATTATATACTATTCTGCCTAATAAAGTATGATTTTTTATGGAGGTTGTGATTATTTGACTACTTGAACCTACTCCTTAAAGTGAAACACAATCAAATGTCCTTGAAATTGATGATAGTGGCGAATAAGGTGAAAATGATAGTCGTCATACTCATGTTATTTAGAGGTTAGAGTATTGAGCTTCTTGCCTTCTTATACTTTGGCCTTTGTGTGAGTTATTTATGGACATGATTTTACCTTTGATTATACATTAGTACCTGTGTTTGTTTGTTGCAAGAGACGTGTTATTTAAACCTTAATGTTGACAACATTTATGTATTAAATTAGAACTTTAATCGTTGTTATTTATTAATTATATCTCTCTGGGAAAAATACGTAGGAAAAATAGTTAAATATTGTAAAAATGACTTCCTGGCCCTGCGGGCCGGGCTTTGAAAAACTGTAATTTTTCTTACCCTGAGCCCTTTAGGGCCGGCCCTGTTAGGCCCTGACCCGTCAAGGGCCGGCCCTGATTCCCAGCTCTATACTTAATATACCATGTTTTTTAAACTATTTTATAAGGACTAAAATGGGAATTAAAAATAATTTGTACTGTTAAAAATATAAAGAATGATTACTTTATAAAGTTCTCCAATTAAAATTAGTGTATTGTAATTACTTTCTAACTTATTTTTATAAAGACTTTTAATGTATTTCTTAATATATTTCTACAATACAATTTCATAATGATGCTTCTAGAAAAAAAATTGGGCGCCATTAACTCTTTTTTTAGCAAACTAATATATAAATAGGATCATAGAGTAATTAATATACTGGGCCAATATTCACATGTTTTCAATCCAAATAAATTTGCTACCACTATGATACTTTTTAATTTTTCAGGCTACTGTACTGATTCTTATTAAAAGTTCAATTTATCAAAAACAATGTTGATTTTGATTCTAAATATAATTAAGTTCATTTTGAGGGTCTCGACTGCTTTTCAATTTCCTCCTAAAGATGTAGGCGAGAAGAAATTTATACCATTTTTTTTAATACTCATTATTAAATAAAGACAAATTTAGAATAGTGAGTCAATTTAAAGGTTAAAATATTTCTTATTATATGAGATTTGATCAAACTGAATCTACTTATTAACTCATTCTCATAGACTAATGAATCTATTAAATTGATAAAATTTTCTAATTTACTTTGATTAAAGTTTTTCTCTCTCTACATTTATAAATCATTCTCACCACTCTCTCCTCTCTCTACATTTACAAATCATTCTCATCTCTCCCTCTCCTTTCTATATTTCCAATAAAAATTAAATGAGGATAAATTAGAAAATGATCATTAAATACCCTATACGTTACTTATATTTAGTACAACGATTTTCTTTTATAAGGGACTTGTAATAAAGCTAAAAGAGGTCATAGTTACGGCCAAAAACAAATTGCTACTATAGTTAAACACGGAAGCAGATCCTCTCATCATCTCATTTTCTCATCATCCCTCATGAGCCTATCTGAACCGTTGATTGAGAAGAGGAGTCCATCTGGACCGTTGATTGGAAAGATGAGAGAAAAGTAGAAGGAGTGATAACTTGATGACATAACTCATTTTTTACCTTTTAGATTGATTGGACGAACATGATTTAAAGATTATGAGAGATGATGAGAAAAGGAACAATGAGAGAAACCGGACCCAGTTAAACACCCCTTCCCCTAATAAAATGGTCAATATAAAAAGTGTGATTAAAACGCTCCCAACACTAATATTAATTTATTTTTATAAAATCACATTCAGGTAATCTTTAGGAAATACTGGACAAAAGTTCCTAATTGAAAAGTTAATTAACCAAGGTTTCTGAATTCGATTTTATAAATTTTCATACACACAAAGTGCATGTACCCTAAAAAATTTTATACTTTTTTCAGATTTCAGGAACATGGCCCAATTAATTTTTCAATTAGAAACCTTCGGCCAATTTTCCCTAACCTTTATTGCATTATTTTTACTAACCTGAAAAACATAAATTTAAGTAGCTGAACATATCTAATATCAGTTATATGAAAAAAAACATAGGGATAAAAATATTTTAATTTTGTAGCTCTTTTTCTACTGTAATGGAGTAATAAACTTTTAAGAAGAGTTTGTATACAAAAAAAAAACTTTTAAGCGGGTAACCGTATATTCCATCAATAATATGCATTCGAGTTAATACAATTGTTAATTGTTACCGTTTAATTGAAATTTGGTTTTCTTCTTCTTTTTTTGGTAACATTTGGCACCCAAGAATTAACCTTCTCTCTTAGTACAGAATGTTGTAAGCTGTAACTCGCAACTGGGTTCGGTCACCATTTGAAATCCCGGCATCGTCCCAAGTCCCACTTTAGCTAGATGATCCGCTGCGTGATTAGACCACCTGCTTACGTGTCAACGAAATAGGCCATTGCCTCTGTAAAACCGTCTTAGCTTCCTCAATGATGGCTCGATCAGCATGCGCGATGTCCATCTCTTCCAACAACAGTGAAATGGCTTCAGTGGAATCCAATTCAAGAGCAACTCGCCGGAACCCCATATCCCAAGCGACTTTCAAGCCATGGAGACACCCCCACAGTTCAGCAGCTAACTCATCTCCTTCATCAAACTTGAACATAAACCCTCTAATGAAGTTGCCTGCCTCATGCTATTCGTGAGTTGAGCAAAGGCTCCATCCACATTTTCCTTAATCGTACCACGCACTGGAGGAGTCCACAACTTATTCCTCTCCCCGAGTATCAAACTGGATGGATGACCTTTCATCAACTTCTCCTAAGCGTCCCTAATACTTGCTGTCATTGCTCGAATACTTGCAATAAGCAGATTCTTCCTTGTCTTTAGTCTTTAGTAGATTCCTTCTGAAACCAGCCATTAAAATCCATTGACGAGAAACGACGCCACGCCGAAGGATGAACAAGATCTTTCCATAGCAACCTCGTTTGCGGGCAATCACGAAAAGCATGTATGAGGTCTTCTGCTGCTTCCCCACAGACCGGACATGACTCCTCCATAGTCAGTCGTCTTTTCCTTCTTGACGAATTAGTTAAAAGACGTTTATGGGCAGCAAGCCAAGTGAACATTTTGGACCGCGCTCTAGGATTTTTAATCCCCAAATCTTACCCCACAATGGGTCAACATGAAGGCCATCATTTTGCAGCATCTCATGTGCTGATTTGCCACTCTTCGTTCCTCTCCATCTAACCCCGCCATTAGCGATTATGTCTATTACCTCCTCCACTTTGCTCCAGACACTTTTAATACCTGCCCACACATTTGAGGATGGACGATTAGAATCAAACTTGGGGAGAATATCTGACCCGCATTCGTGTTTATCCCACGTAACTCGGACCTAAAAGTCAAATCTCTTTTTCACGAATTACCATCCCAACTTCATTAGATACGCTTGGTTCTATTGTTTAGCATGACGCAAGCCAAGACCACCCTTCTTCTTAGTCTTGCAAACCTCATCCCAAGACACACCAAATGAATCTTTCTTTGATCCCCAGAGCTACCCCATAAAAAGTTTCGATTACACCTGTCCAGGGTATTACAAGTGCTTGGCGGTAGAGATGAGGTCTGCATGACATGTCCTAGAATGGCTGATATAACTGATGAAATAAGAGTTATGTCTACCTGCTGTTGACAGAGAATTAGCCTTCCACTTAGAGATACTTGTTCTCACCCTATCCACAACATCATTAAATGATTCCTTCGTCGCTCTTTTATGATGTAGCTTGACCCCCAGATCGCCTGTGACTGAGAACCCCATAATAGAATTGATTTCACTGCACTTGATACGATTAACATTTGTAAAAAAGAACATTCTGGTTTTTGCCCCATTCACTTTAATGCCAGAGCTATTGCAAATTCTTCCCAAACAATCATGGATCACTAATGCCTGCTGAACTGAAGCTTCCGCAAACAAAATAATATCATTCCTCGTTAGCCTGATGGGATTCCACTCTCTTGCTTCTATTTTCTCCTGAATAAGATGTGATGCATATCACAAACAGATAAGGAGAAATACAATCACCTTATTGTACACCCCGGGATCATTGGTATTTTTCCACTTTATCAGCATTCCACAGAAGCTCCATACTGGGTGACTCAACACAATTTGAGATTAATTCCGTAACAATGCATAGGAGTCGTAATTCGTCAAGACAATGGACAAGGAAATCCCAGTCACCACAATCATAGGCCTTCTCTAAATCAATTTTAATCGCCATGTAGCCTCTCTTCCCTTTCAAGCTGCCCATAGAGTGCACAACTTCCTGGGCCACAATAATGTTATCACTACTATGCCTTCCTGGGACAAAACTGCATTGGTTTGGAGAGATAACTTAAGGAAGAATCATATTCAGCCTATTTACAATTATTTTAGTAACCACTTTATAAATGACATTACATAAGCTGATTGATCTAAGATCCTTCATAATCTCCGATGACTCCTTTTTGGGAATGAGAACGATAAGGGTATTACTAACTTCCTTGATAGCCTGTAGGTCAGCAAAAATATTAGTCAAAATTTACAACCAAGTTACATACCGTGGACCACTGGTTTTGATAGAAAAGAGCGCTGAACCCATCTGGGCCTGGAGTTTGGGTTATAAATATCCATAAAATAGAGGCAACAAAATCATAATGGACTTTTAAATAAAAAGTAGACATAAAAGTATATGCTCCCTCTTATTCTTAGGCGAGAGGTTTGTGGAGTTGATTGATTTGAAGACCAAAAATGCCGTGTTAAATAGAATCAGAGTAAAGCTAGGAAGATGCAAAGCATAGACGGAAGAGCTAAGACTTGAAAATTCAAAGAGATTTGAACTTCAAACTTGATTTTCCATTCATTTTCTTCTCTCATCTTCTCAATTTCTTATATGAACCAAGTTGTTATTTATGGTTTTGGTTTGATTACGACCATGAGTAGCTAAATATTTTTGCTCTAGGATTACTTGAACCCTTGTATGGATTAGGTACTTATTTCCCTTCCTTTATTTGTGATTAAAGTTCCTGTTATGTTGATTTTTCTCCATGCTTAATGTTTCTTGTTGATTAACCACTAATAAGATAGATTACCTTACATGACTGATGCTTGAGAGAGTTAGGCTGAAAATAGAACTTTAATTTAATCATGTGAGAACTTAAAATTTGTGAGATGAATGGATAGTTTTGTTAATAGGGTAAAGATACATTTATTAGCCTCACATAGCCAAAAAAAGGAATTGATATTGAAATTGGGTTTAATTAATTTATTAAGATATTAATATATTAATTGAATTAAATATTTATTTGGAGACTTGAGAGAACACTTATATGTATATAACTAGAGGTTTCTCCCCATGCAATGCATGGGTTGTATATTATATGATGTGAATTTTAAAATAGATCATGAAGAACCATCTCAATTGGTTGAAAATTTTTGATTGGTTACACTTGTAAATAGTTTGTTCTGTTAGTTTAATTCTTTTAAGTGGTGCAAATTATCAAGCATAAACCAATTAGTTGTTTTTTTATTAATGGGAAGAAGCTTATGCTTTTTTGTATTTTCCGAATAATCATATATGGGTGGTTGATTTATCATGTTTGAAGTGTGCGTGTGTGTGTGTGTTTCACCATTTTATTTTAAGGAAATTTCATTTCTCTCCCTCCAAAAAAATCCATTTATTTGTACACAAGTGACAACTAGCCGAAACTTTTCTCCGGTGATATTTTCAACACCACTACTAAAAGTGACTTACAATAGAAACAATCAATATTGTCGTTAAAAGCTTTAGAGATAGTTTCAACAATATAACAATGATTGAAAGTCAATTTCTTTCTAGTGAATATTTTTGACAAAACCAAAAGGAAATACAACAACCACCAAAGGGAATGGCAATTGAACTAACTACGACATTATTTTAGTTTTCCTATTAATTGATGATTAATAATTATTCGTAGCTCGAAATGTGATTATGTTCTCATATGCTTTAGTTAATTAATAATTAAAAATAATTATGTGTGCTCCAAAAAATTAAATCTGATATTTTTTGTAACACCATAAGGAGATTGTTTTTAAAATAGTATTTTAACTGCTGACATTTCCGATTCCAAATAATTTTACATTGGGTTAAGATGCATGCAGTTCCGTGAAATATTTTTAGAGGCATCTAACATCTTGAAATATTTTGTGGTGCAATTTTACCCATAATATATTAAAAGTAGATCAATATCTCCCCACTCATTAATAGCCCTATGGAAAATTGTTTTTGAAATATTAATATTAAAATTCCAACAATAAGTTCTGGTAGAACTTTAAACACCTGAATAAAAAGGAAGAAACAGCCCAATATGAAATGTAGTTATCTTGAAGAGGAAAATCAAAAGTTGTTAGTATAATGATTTATTAGTAGAAACTTCTTGAATTTCTCTCACTTTTCTTCCAATTCTTCCAAACCTTTCTAGCCTCTTTACTTGGATCTTCAATATCCAACCACTTTTCATCACCATCTTCACTGACGTCCAACCAACACCTACTCCGTCCTCCTCCACCGGCCATGGCAGCTCATACTTCTCTATCATCTCTAATTGTGACCTAAATCCCGATTACCCCATAATTACATGCCTCCCAGCCTCTTCATTCTTCGCTAATAGCCTTGTCATCAATTGAGTTCAAATTCTCTCAAACTGTTGAGATATACTTAAGGGTAAAATTGTCCTTCAGATTTTCTATATCTCATTTTTCCATGTATAAAGAAAATAAGTTGCCGCTAGAAAATAGGTTGCCAGGAAATTTGACAACCAAATGTGCCCACCATGATAGAAAATGCTATAATTTTCCTTTTCCTTATTGTCTCATTTTCCATGTAGCAAACGAGACCTAAAAGTAGTATAATTTAAGAGGAGAGGAGAGGAGAGGAGAGGGAGGTCTGAGGATAGAGCTCAGTGTATATTGACTACACACCATATATTGCCTTTTATAAATGGGCAACTTAACATGACCGTTGATGAGCTATAATGTTGATTAAATGTGGCTTGATGATTATTAAATATGACAATTTCTAAACGTTCACAATATGGTGATTTATGGCAATTCAATATGGTTAATGAAGAAAAAAAACCAAATAATCAAAATGCATAAATGCTCCAATGGTTAGTTCTAAACACTTCTCTTTTCCGCCCTTTTATTAGCTCAATTTTACATCTTACTCCCTCTGGTACTACTTATAAACAACTTTCTCTCTCTTGATGTTAGTCCTCAATACAAGCAACTTGTTTCTTGTGTCTCAAAGTTTAAACCACTTTTTTTCTTTTATACCCCTATTAAATACATATCTTTATGTTAATGAACCATTGATTGTCTCTTTATTGAATCATTTGTTACTCATTCTCTCTCATATACTCTTTTTATAAATAGGGGCATATTTGGAAAAGATATGACATTTTTAACACATTTGTTGTTTTTAACTAATCTTAACCTTTAGTTTCTTTTATACAATCGAGAAAAAAGTTGTTTATAAAAAGGATCGGAGTGAGTAGTATATACTAAAATTTCCTTGATCTTATGTGATATGTGACTTTTTCTTTTTGAAATATTAATGTTAAAATTCCTACAATAACATGATTAAAGACGAACAATATAAAACATAAATATATAGTTAACTTGAAGAGGAAAATCAAATGTTGCCAACACAATTAAAAATTAAGTGGCTTTTTAATTTTCAACTGATTTATAATTAACATTCAACTGGATTTTTTTGACAGGCATATGAAAGGTGTACAGTTGAGATGCACTTGCTTCATATTGACATTTACTATTTCATAGATAATATTCAAGTGCCTCTTCATTTTCTAAACCATTCATAATGAATATTCAAGTAGTTTTTTTTCTTCCAAACTATCTTTCTCACAATTTTGTAAAAAAGTTTATACTTTTAATTTGTTAGAGTATTAAAACCAATTTCAGGTGACTCCCAAAATTTAAATATTTTATTTTCAATATTATCAAAAATAATATTTTATTTTCAATCCCTTAGCCCTACCATCAAAAGATATCTGAAAACTTGAATGGCTCATCTCCTTTTTGTTTTCTGAAAAGGCTCACGTCTTATATACACTTTTGTTAGTTTGTGAGGTGCCTTTTTCACTAATACAACAAGCTTTTTTTTTTTTTTTGGGAATATAGTACTACAAGCTTTTAAATGGCTTTTAATTTTTTGACGATCTATTATATCTATAGAAAGCTTATAGTAACTATACATACTAACGGTATTAACTTTTTAACCTAGGCAAGAGAAGCCATACATTCAACAGTGTTAACTTTTTAACCTTGAAAGTGAAATATTTTTTTTTTTGTTGATAATATTGAATGTTAATTGTGAACTGTTTGGAATATGAAAAGATACTTAAATAATATCTAGAAAATATTAAATGTCAATATGAAGAAAGTGCTTTTACTATTCAACTATACACCTTGAAAGTGCTTTTTTTTTTTTTTTTGGAATATAGTACTACAAGCTTTTAAGTGGCTTTTAATTTTTTGAAGATTTATAATTAACATTCAACTGGCTCTTTTTGGCAGGCATATAAAAGATGTATAGTTGAATAGTAAAGACACTTTCTTCATATTGACATTTAATATTTCCTAGATATTATTCAAGTGTCTTTTCATATTCCAAACAGTTCACATTAACATTCAATATTATCAAAAAAAAAAAATATTTCACTTTCAAGGTTAAAAAGTCAACATCGTTAGAATGTATGACTTCTCTTGCTTAGGTTAAAAAGTTAACACCGTTAGTATGCATAGTCACTACAAGCTTTCTATAGATATAATAGATAGATAGATAGTAACTTGGGTTAGTATAATTGACTTTATGAAGCAAATTAAAAAGGGAATCCTATTAATTACTATTGAAATACAAGGAAGATAATAATCCTAGGTTCCTCCTATCTTGAAGAAAAGTTTTAACTTTAAAATTCACAATTATACTTTTATCTTAAACAAATTAAATCTTAAAATATTCTCACTCAATCTAATTGAGAACTTAATTGGGATAATTAACTCATTTTATCTTAATCATCGTGGAAATAATGTTAGTATACTACTTGTGACAATTCGTGCTTTTACAATAAGATTTGACGGCTAACAATATATTAGATAAAATTTTATGTATTAAATAATATATTTTAAATAAAATGATATATCTATTTCAGGGAGGGCAACACCCCCACCCGACAATTAGCCCGAACCAAAAATGCCTCCTTTTTTGGGGCTGGGTTAGGCATTTTTTACCCATATTTATGTGGATATATATAGGGCCGAGCAGACCATTTTTCCCAACTCTACATGAATCCGATTAGACTAGACCAAGTGGTTTGATCAGTTGGTCTAAAACACGATCGAACACAATCTAATCTAGTCCAATCCAATTTCCTTATAAAGCTTATTTGGACAGGAGTGGACCACTTTGAGTTGGATTGAGCTGGACTAGATTGCTGAGTTTATACACCCCTAGCTTCTAATTAATAAAACACTGCTACAACTACATAATCAGTCATCCCTACATCACAAGCTCATTGACAACAAATGAGCTAAGGTTCCAATCAAAGCATTTCTATAAAATTTAACCATTTTTCTGAATTACTTTGGAAGTGGAAACAAATCAAGATTGTGTTTGTGTAGGTTTGGTAAGTAAACCTCTGAAAAATTTACGAATATTTGGGACGATGCGGCACATCAGGGGGCTATACCTGCATATTCTCATGACAAAACAAAAAGCATATGAATTTAATTTAAATCATTAAATAAGATTGCTTTATTGGGCTAAGAAAATCAAGAGAGAACAAAGTATTCAACTTGCTGAATGAAGCATACCATGGTTTGGCATTCAATTTGTCAAATTGCTCCAACAAAAATAGTATACATGTTTGCCTCAATGACAAAGCATTGAATGACTCTGATAACTCGTACATAAGAGAAACATTTTTGACAGAAACATCCTAGAAACAATACGATGAAGCATGAGATTATAACATGTTCATAGAATAATTTAACAAATAGAGGAAAAATCAAATGTGAAGCTACACTCTTGCCCTACCTGAGCAATTGCGCGTTCACAAAGTTGCTTGAGTCCGTCCAAAAGATATTGATCAGCACCTCTTAGGAGATCCTGAGCAATATCCAAATTGACATCCACATTTCCTGTGTAAATAAATCTGAAAGTGCCCAGAGAAAATCAAGTCATGTACATTGCAATATCTACCCGACAAAGCAAATAACAAAAGACAAAAAAACCCAGAAAGGGACCAAAAATCACACCTCATCATCAATTCAAAGACATCCCATTTGATGTTCGGAATTGGTATATCTTTTGCTTCCCTTTCCTGCATTTACATATTCCAACAATGTCAATGTAGCTCTTGATACTTGAGCCCCTCAAATTATAAAAAATGAAAAAGAAAAAAAAAGATTGTCGACATTAATCAATACCTACCCGGTAATCACCATCAAACATTGCTTGAAATGCATCAGAGGAAGCAAGTAAACAAATTCGGTGAGCATAGAACTGTTTGTCTGATAAAGAAAGAAACAAAACATAATATTACGGATGCATATTTCAAAATTAGTTATGCGGAAGGAAACTATTCAAGGGCAGCTCTGTCCACCTTCAACTAAAAAGGTGATATCAGAAAGTGTAGGATTGTTTACATATTGCTCGTCTAAGTATACCTGCAGCAAAAAAACAGTACACAAAATAATCCTTTCAAGATTATTCACCTCTCATATTGGTCTCTATAGAGAAGCCCCAAGCCACTAAATTATTCCAATCAAAATGACTTTTAATATTGAGAGTCATTTTCCCCTAAATTAAGGGCAGCAAATTTTCATTAATAGCTCAACAATTTACGTCATGAAAATTATATTTATTTTTTCCTCCATACTTGAGACATAAATAGAAGTTCACCTTAGGAGTCGGGGGTGGAGGAGCAAGATCAAAGGGAGAAACAGATGTTGTTCTGACAGCCAATGAGTGAAGTGCCATTGAAGCCTCGCGTTTCTGTTTGAGGTTTGTAGATTCTAGAAGAAGATCTAGCAGAAACTCAAGTCCTTCAAAATTCAATAATAGCACATTAAGTGAACAAATACTCTAGCATCCAAACAAAAAATAATGTACAAACCAAAAAATGAATCATGTTTTACCATTGTTGTCAACAAAAATATATTTCTGATCATCATGGGCACATAAATGAGCAAAAGCCAGAGCTACATGACTTTGAACAACCTTTCCTCCAAAACGCATAAGATACAATAGTTGTTTCAACACCTGTTAGAGAAATGAAATTGATGAGTCCTCTCTAATAATAAGAACAAAGACTGAAAAAATTAATAGCTGGAGTACTATAACATAACAAGCATCTATAATTTAAAGAAGCAAAAGAAATCAATAGGTTGCAAGAAAACTCACTGGCCCATGCATTTTCCTCTCTAATGTTTTCAGTGTCTCTCCTACATGATCTTTGGCAAGCTGCAAGTCACATAAGGTATATTGATAACAAAAGAAAAAGATTTCTATTAATATGCTTGACAAACTAAAAATCTATCATCCTGGAAAAAAAAGAACATACTTGAGTTATGAAATCTCCTTCCTGTAGTTTTTGAATACCACCAGCCTTGACAATACCCACAACATTGTCCTATTAAGAAAAAATTAGATGATTAAGAAAGGGAAACAAAACATGAGGAGGTGGTTCAGTAAAGAAGAAGGCAACAAACTTCACCTCATTATCAGCAAGAACATACAGAGTGAAGGCTGCATAACGTTGGAAAGATCCATTCTTGGAGCAAAGAAGGTTGAGTAGAGGCTCTATGCCTCCATTAGAAGCAATACCAGCTTGATTGTTTGTGTCCTAAAGCAAGCATCATAAAAAGCACAAAGGAATAT
Organism: Inga oerstediana; assembly: GCA_963210345.1. Classification (NCBI taxonomy): domain Eukaryota; kingdom Viridiplantae; phylum Streptophyta; class Magnoliopsida; order Fabales; family Fabaceae; genus Inga; species Inga oerstediana. The sequence goes on from OY723402.1 coordinate 7,571,085, forward strand.
GAAAGAACTGGCTAGAAACAAGTCTTACACATAATTTTATATCATTGTTAGAATAAAAACTTGAAGCTACAAATATATATATGTATGTCTATATAAAGAAAATACAAACTTAATGGTATAGAAACCAAACTCAAATGTGTTTATTCAAATTCTTAATGCCTTACAATGAAAAACAACCCCTTATTTATACTAAAACCAAAACCTTATAAATTCTTAAAATAATGAGAAAGTCAGATCCGGCAACCACACACCAACCCCCTCCCTGTTCACAACGTCAGTGCTTACATCATAGCAAGGTCAACGTTGGCTGCAATGTGTTCACATTCTCTGTTCTGTTTCATCGTTTCTGTTTTTCTGTTTTTGTTTCATTCTCCCAGGGTTGGACAAGACTCGTCCTCGAGTCACAAACAACATCATCATCAATAAATGGAGATAAATCCGAAACCTTATGCTTAAGTAAAAATGACTTGGACTTATTTTTTATTTTGATGTGTTTATCTGGTGGCAATGGTTCGAGCTAAATCTTCACATCATCCTTCTGAAAGGAATATGTGTTTGCATAACCGTCGTATAGAGCTCGTCGATCATATTGCCAAGGTCTTCCCAGAAGAAGATGACAAGCATCCATCGGAACAACATCACACCAAATTTCATCGTGATACCTTTTTCCAATAGAAAAAGTAACAAGGCATCGTTTTGACACTTTGACCGCGCTTCCTTTATTGAACCATTGGAGCTTGTATGGGTACGGATGGTTGTGAATTGGTAGTTGCAGCTTTTCTACCATGTAGTTAGAGACTACATTTTCACAGCTTCCGTTGTCGATAATGACGTCACAAACTTTACCTTGAGCGGTGCAACGAGTATGAAAAATGTTGTGACGTAGCCAAGGCTCTTCTTTGACTGTGGCTGTTTGCAAGCTTCGTCTAATCACAAGTGTTTCACCTTGATCAGGAGGAATGACTTCTTCATCAAAAATTGGCTCTTCATCAAAGACAGGTTCTTTGTCGAGTATGAGCTCCTTTTCTTTTTCAAAAACTGCAGAAGTTTCCCCTTCAATAATAGTAACCACTCTGTGGGTAGGACATTCTAAAGCGATATGACTGAACCCTTGGCATTTAAAGCACTTAGGTGCTTTGGAGCTAAATTCCTTGATAGCCTTTGGTGGAGGCTTGCTTGAAGAGTTATGTTGATGCATTTGTGTAGGCTGATGCATGTGTGTTTCATGTCGAACAAAAGGAATTTTAGTGGAGGAAGACGGTTGAAACGGAAACCTTTTGGGGAACTGTCTCTCAATACGGATGGCTAGACGAATGACGTCGTCCAGGGTCCAGTATTGTTGGAGCTTACCGGATGGGCAATATTGGTATTTAATCCTCCGATATAACGGGCTATTGTTTGCTCCTCCCTCTCTTGGATATCACACTTCATCATGAGTTTTTCAAATTCCCTCGTATATTCTTCTACAGACATAGCCTTTTGGCGGAGATTATGTAACTGAAGGAAATTATCTTGATAATAATTTTCTGGAAGAAACTTACGTGAGAGCTCGTGTCGCATCTTGTCCCACATTCGTATTTTGCTCTTTCCCTCTCTTTCACGCCTTCTTTTGAGATTCTCCCACCATATGGAGGCATGTTTCTTCAATTTGATGGCAACAATTTTAACTTTCTGCTCATCTGGAATCTCTTTGTACTCAAAGACTCGTTCGACGGTTTGAAGCCAATCGACAAATTCATCTGGTTGAAGTCTTCCTTCAAATTCTGGTATATCTACCTTAATGTCATTAAGGCGGAATGATTGTTGTTGAGGATGGCGGCGATAGTCAGTAGACGACGAACTATTATTATCTGAATCATTTGGATATTCACTGCGAGATTCTAGCACGGCTTGCTGCGTTTGTACAGTGGTTTCCAGTTCCTGTATCCGGCGTCTCATCTCGTCCATCTCAATCTCGTGTGTGTTTCTGCGTCTTGGGGGCATTTTTGAATTGTTTTTGTAAGGTTAGATGTAGGGTGGAAGGGTAGGAATGGTATTTATGGAAAAGTAAGTGATAAAATTGGAAATTTTATGGACAAATGGGGTAGAAAGGTAATTTCTTAACTTTCAGGGATGGAAAATGTAATTTTGGCAAAAATCTGGGGTTAAAATGTAAATATCGCAAAACGTGGCAGTCTGTGATTGGTCCACGTTGCGTTGACCGATGACGTGGCTGCTGACTGGACTGGTGACGTGGCAAGGCTGACGGGACTGGGTGACGTGGCAAATCTGACACGTGGCGCAATCTGATTGGACAGCGTGGCGTTGACTAGTCAACAATGATGACGTGGCAGCTAACTGGGTCGTCTTCAACCTCTGAACTCCGGCGACCGTCTGAAATTCCGGCGACTGTTCCGGCGACGTCAGTGGAGGCGCGTGAAGGTGTTTCGCGGGGGTGACCGAGGCTATTCCTAGGTTTTTCGGCCTTCTGAACACGATGATGAGGTCGGTTTCTTCAAAAAACGCTCTAAGAGTGAAAATCCGACACCCCATTTTTCTCACGTTTTTTGTTTCTCACCCACTCCTCACTCTTTCGCTCTCTGGCTCTCTAGAACTCAGCTCTGGTACCAAAATGGTATAGAAACCAAACTCAATGTGTTTATTCAAATTCTTAATGCCTTACAATGAAAACAACCCCTTATTTATACTAAAACCAAAACCTTATAAATTCTTAAAATAATGAGAAAGTCAGATCCGGCAACCACACACCAACCCCCTCCCTGTTCACAACGTCAGTGCTTATATCATAGCAAGGTCAACGTTGGCTGCAATGTGTTCACATTCTCTGTTCTGTTTCATCGTTTCTGTTTTTCTGTTTCTGTTTCACTTAATAATAGCTTAAACCTTTTAAAGCCCAAGGCTAGCTACTGATGAGTATTAAAAACTAATGCCATCATTGTTTATATTCCTTATACAGAAAATTGGTCAATGTAGTAATAATCACCTGAGCCAGTATAGCAAGTGCAAAAGCCGACATTCCCTGAACTAGCACATCTGGAGACTTAAGCATATCAATCAGTGGCTGAATAGCCCCTCTTTGAGCAATACGAACCTGTATGGAACACAAACTTATGTGGTTACTGGTTATGACAAAAAACATGAGGACACGAGCATTTTATAAAACCATCAAACATAATTTTTTTTTTTTTTGCTACTATCTAAATGCAACACAATAATTCAATGCACCTTGCAATCAGAATCTACCGAAGCAAATAGACCAATCAAAAAAGCTGCTCTTCTGTTAATCCTCGGATGCCAAGATCTGTCATTAAAATTCTGAACTTGAGAAAATTAAAGTATTTTATAAGATACTAAGGCAGAGATCTTGTAGGGCAAACAAGAATTCCAGAGTAACGTTACCTAAGTAATCTAATTACAGGCTGTAGAGCACCAGCTAGAAGAACTTCCCTCTTTATATTTGGAGAATACTGGACCAGATTTCCAATTGTTTCAACCTACAAAGCTCCTAATTCAGCTGTCTATAGAAAAACTCTAGCATGGGAAAATTAAGCAAATACAAGACATATTAATAAAAATTCTGTTAGGGCCCAACTGCTCTTAATTGTATTTCATAGTTGTCTGATCCAAGCATTAGTATAAGAGTAGGTAGTGCATTGCATCTGACAACCTGCAATTAGTGATTCATATCAAAAACTACATACAGCATAATAATCTACAAGATAAATCCAGTGGCCATGCAAGGTCATCCACCTCCTTTTGGCTTTCATCATTTTGAAATGTAAGCCCACTTAAGGCCTCTGCTGCTGCCCCTTGTACCTTTGCATCATCAAATTCAAGCAATTCAACAAGAGGAGGGATTCCACCTTCCATCCTGAAGGTATAGCCAACCTCTGAGACAAGGAATATAATATTTATCTAAATTATGTTTAAAAGGCATGGAGAATATATATAGAATACCTAACACGGTTTTGAATGTTGTTATTTTGGTACGCAAGGTCTCGGATGGCACTAGCTATTCTCTTTATAAGTTCTGGTGAATTGTCACAGGTCTTGTGCCTCTTTAACAAACCAATAAGACAGGGCAAAGCTCCAGCATCGACAATGAGTTGTTTATGCTCTGGCTGCTTAAGATAAAGTCCAAAAGAAATCAATTCTGACTTGGAAGACATTTTGATGGTTACCCAAGAAATTGAAAGTGCATTAGAAGAAATGGCTTCAAACCAACAGTACACTGTCATCTGCACTAGAAGTCGAGAACAACTATGACAAAACTTAAAAGTGGATTGATGGATGAATTACATTAATAGCAAGAAGTCCAAGGACCCTGACACATCCCTCTTCCACCTCATGCTCGTGAGGCTTGGGAACTCCATCGCCTTCTCTAACTGGTTCTGGTGCTTTCAGATGTTTTAACAAAGCAGGAATGCCTCCGCAATTCACTATGCTGTTCCTATTTACGTCTGCAACTGAGAGATAAATATCGAAGTGATGCACTAAAGAGCAAGTAGCAGTACCAAAACAAACCATGTATCACGATGAGAACCCAAAAATCAAAGTTGGCAACATGGGATAATTTCCAATTCCGCAGCTAAGCAGGCCAACTCGATCAATTCGGACATATAAGAATTTTTTTTTTAAAACAAAGCAAACTGTTATATAGGCATGAGTATAAATGCGAGTATATATAATAAAAGGCTCAAGTGGTTACCATTGTAGTAGAGTATAAAGAGAGCATCAACAGCGCGCTTGGCCGCGAGGCGATCGGACTGAGATGATGATAAACTGGAGTTGAGAATAGTGACTTGCGACGCAGCTTTATTCAAAAGATCTTGAGGACACTTTTTAGGTTTGAGAACCGACACTTGAGGACCGTCCGTTGGTTGGTCTGCTCCTTCTTCCAGTTCAAGCTTGCGCTTTAAGCTGCATGGCTGATCCATTGATGTTGCGGAGATTGGCTTGATGGCTTCCCTCCTTTGCTTCCAGAACTCACTTCCAACCTAAAAGGACCGGCTCGTTTAAACCGTGGCCCTACACAGTCAACCCGTTTAAATCCGTCTCCTTTTTTCACTCTAAATTATAAATTCGGTTCTTAACGAACTCAGACCTAAACGAATTGATCCTACAAATTTGGCCCGAATTCCCAACTAGCGCCAATTTAGTGAAGTTTCTTTTTGAATATGGCATCATATCCCGACAATACTGACCAGAATCTATTTTGATTTTTTCATAGTTAATGCTGATGATTTTGTTTTTGGCCAACATTTAATGTTGGAGATTTTATCAATCATTGGAATCTATGTTTTTATTATTTTAATTTAATAATAGAGTAAAACATTTCACTTATAATATTTTCTATTTTATCCAGGCCCAACTCAAAAATTAAAAAAAAAGAAAAAAGAAAAATCCCTCCTTAATCCTGACACATCTAAATTAATAAGTAAATGACATTGATGGTGACTGGATTGTAATTAAAATTTAAAAAATGATTATCATTAATGGTTATTGTCTTGAACTTGGGGTTTTGTAGTAAATGGAAACAAATTTCAAAATCCTTCATCACATTGATGTTATTTGATATTTGAATTAGGAAATTTAGTGTGAAGTCGTTATGGAGGGAAAAAAATAGAAATTAAAAAAATATAAAAAATATCTCTAATTCATATTGATAGGTTTAGATTAGGAAATTTCTTACAGGGAAGATATAAAAAAATAAATAAGCAACAAAAATTAAAAAATAAGAAAAATATCTCTCATTTATGTTGATAGGTTTAAATTAGGAAATTACTTATGGGAAAACTAATAAAAAAATTAAAAACGAAAATTAAAAAAAAATCGCTCATTGATGGTGATTAGGTCAAGTTAGGAAGTTTTATTAATAGAAAATACAAAAAAAAAATAAAAAAAGAATATTAAAAAAATCTCTCATTAATGGTGATTGGGTCAAGTCAGGAAATTTTATTAACATAAAATACGAAAAAATGAAAATTCAAAAAATGAGCATTTATGAAGATAATCCTACCTTGAGATTATAAATATGAGAGTGAGGGTTGAAGCAATACACAAAAAATAAGGGAGAAAAAAGGCACAAGAAAAAATTTGGCAGAGCAAAGACAGAAGAGAGGAAGAGAGTGAAATATATTATTCATCTTTTTTATCTTGTTTTTCCTCATACCCCTAAGAAAAACCTATACTCTTATGGTTGTTGTCACATACATGATATTTCAACACCAATGGCTAGAGGGAGGAATCTAATATGATGAGGATTAATTCATTTTATTATTGTTTTTCATTTTCCTTCTCTCTTCTATTTTTCTTTTCTTATCTTTTTAAAAAAAATGAAGGAAAGCCTATACTTTTGTGATGATTATCACATATGCAAGCTTAAGCATTAATGATCAGAAGTGAATCCAATATGAAATTTGAATTGATTTGTTTTCTTATCATTCTTCATTTTCTCTCTCTTCTATTTTGATTGTTTCATCTTTATGCCCAATGAAACGATTTGCCCTTATGATTGTTGTCACCTTTATGAGCCACAACACTAATTGATAGAGGGTGCAATCTAATATGATTTGGATTATTTTGTCTTGTTTTTCTTTTCCCTTCTTATTCTCCTTATATCTTTCCTCTCTATTCTTTTTTTTTCCTTTTCTTTAATTTTTCTATTTAATCTTTTGAGTCTCATGTGATTGTACCGCTCATCCCTCTTTCTTCTTATTTCTTTCACTCCATCACCCCAACAATATTTATGATGCACTCTTCTTATTAATATTGCGAGGATATGCGCAATGATATTTGTGTGTTACTCGAACCACGAAGAAGGTACGTATCCTTCATTCATTGACTTGACATGTGATAGTTTGCTTCCACTACTTATTTTCACTGTTTGGATGTATATTACCTCTTTGTTATTTTCATCTCTCCCTTTAACATAAGTGACCAAGGTGTTGATCCGATTCTTCTTTATTCCCGAAGTTCCTTCATGAGCTATTTCCAGAGCTTCCCACATTTCCTTTGCTGTTGGAAGTGTGCAAATTCTGAAGTATTCACTTTGACTTAGTACTTTGTATCATCAGAATTTCCTTGCTGTTAAGAGTGATAAGTTTCTTGTCATTCTCATCATATTCCGCTGGCGTCTTGGGAATTTTCTGAGAATCTACAGTCTTTGTAGGTTGATAGTTTCCACTCTCAATCACATCCCATAGCCCATATTTAGAGCTGGGAATCAAAGTCGGCCCGGCCCTACAGAGTCGGCCCTTGACGGGCCAGGGCCTAACAGGGCCGGCCCTAAAGGGTTTAGGGTCAAGAAAATTGCAGTTTTCAAGACCCGGCCCGAGAGCATCAGGGCCAGGGCCGGCCCGCAGGGCCAAGAAGTCCTTTTCACAATATTTAACTATTTTTCCTGCGTATTTTCCCCAGAGAGATATAATTAGTAAATAATAATGATTAAAGTTCTAATTTAATACATAAATGTTGTCAACATTAAGGTTTAAATAACGCGTCTCTTGCAACAAACAAACACAGTTACTTTAGTATAATCAAAGGTAAAATCATGTCCATAAATAACTCACACAAAAGCCAAAGTATAAGAAGGCAATAAGCTAAATACTCTAACCTCTAAGCAACATGAGTATGACGACTATCATTTTCACCTTCTTCGCCACTATCATCAATTTCAAGGACATTCGATTGTGTTTCACTTTGAGTAGTAGGTTCAAGTAGTCAAATAATCATAACCTCCATCAAAAAACATACTCCATCAGGCAGAACGGTATATAACATGATTTTATTCTAACAATATATTCAAAAATCATACTAAAAAATCACAATATGATTCAATTAAACAAAACAATATACTCAAAAATCATACTCTATACAATATGAGGATAGAGTGACATATAGATTCAATAAGGCAATTCAAAAATGTAACATGGTTTCCTTTCCAAACAAAAAAAATAAAAAATAAACGGGCTTAAAGGGCCAGCCCGAGGCCCTCCAAGTCTGGCCCTTTTAAGCCCAAGGCCCTACAGGGCCGACCCTTTTAGGCCCGACTTCCTTCTGAGGCTACAATTTGTAAGCCCGGCCCTTGAAGGGCCAGGGCTTAAAAGGGCCGGCCCAATGGGCTTGGCCCGTTTTCCCAGCTCTACCCATATTCGGTAGCCATCACGAATACTCTAAACTTTGCTTTCCAGAAAGAAAAGTGTTCGCCATTGAAACCCGGAGGTCTAGTGATGGATGCTCCGTCGGGAAGAATTCCTTCACCCATACTTGCAATTGGATCCTTCTTAGGTTGTTATACCTTAACAAGAAGACATACTCTCTGATACCAAATGTTAGAGCAAGCGTTTCACCCAAGAGGGGGGTAAATTGAGTGATATTAAAAATTTCGTTGCAAATATAAAACTTGACGGTGAAAATAAAGCAGTAAAGAGTAAGGAGAAATATCACCGAAATGTACACCAGGAGTTATACTGGTTCGGCCACAACCACTTTGACCTACGTCCAGTCCTCAGAGCATCTCTGAGAGTTTCACTATAATTTTCAAGATTTAGTGGGTTCTTGGCACCTCGGTACAAGCAAGTTCCTTTGCCTGGACACTCGCTCCCCCTTATAAGTTGTAATCCGATCCCAACTCAAGGTTCCACAACCTTAAGTTACCTCAATAACAAATATTGAGTTTGAATGAAATATCTCTCTTACAGAGTGAATAAGAATCACTGAAGTACAGAATTACAAGTATGTGTAAAAACAGAGTATTGAGCGTGAACTTGATAATGCGTTTTTGTATGTTCTCTGTTTGGATGTTCCCATATATATAGATGTGTTGATAATGACCGTTGGAACATTTTCTTCTCGCCCGTTAGAGTGTGCGAAGCCACTGTTGACTTTTCCAGATTTTGAAAAATCTCCGTTTGCGGTAGGTAGCATTTGAACGTTGCATTTGACTTTCATTATTTGGTAAGATATCTTCATTGTTTATCTGCGAATATACTAAGAATACTAATACAATGAAGGGTTAATCATATAGGAAACAAATCAATGAACGTTGGAATGATTTCTGAATTTCTGGACTTGGATACTCGTGTGGTCCCTCGAGTGTTCATTAAGTTTATTCGAGTAGTTACTCGAGTATCTTTGTGAAAATATTGATAGAGAGCAAGTCAATAAATGAACATCACATTACTCAGGTAATGCATAGAGTAAACAAATTCACAAACCTTGGAAATACCTGTTTACTCAAGCACCGCCTCGAGTGAACATCTATTTTCTGCATAGCTTACTCGGATGGATACTTCAAGTGCATTGTAAATAACTCTGCAGATCACTCGATTACTGACTCAAGTAATCTCGTTCAAGTTTTTGACATAGAACATTTTCATACCTGCATACTTGAGTGGTGCCTCGAGTGAAGTGTGATAATAACATTTCAGATTAATCGAGTGTTACCTTCAAGTTTTGTTTACCACAGTGATTTACTCAAGTGGCTCCTCGAGTAACATTGGCATGATTGAAATGTCGAGAGCAACATATTTCTTGAAGCAAGGGACTCGAGTAACGTTGGCAGGCCGAGAGCAACTGGAAGTGATTTCCCTGATTACTCGAGTGCTTACTCGAGTAACGTTGGCAGGATTACATAGTCGAGAGCAACTCATTTCCTTGTGGCAGGTTACTCGAGTATTGACTCGAGTAACTCTTCTTTTCACTTCATATCACTCGAGTCGTTCCTCGAGTGATGTATCTTGCCGTGAGTTACTTGAGGTTTTGTGCTCTGGTTACTTCAAGTTTCTGTCTCATTACTCGAGTTCTTACTCGAGTAGCCTTTTAGAAATTCTGCCAGTGATGAAGTTTCTCAGCTTTCTCTCTTGGCCTTTCTTCATTACTCCAGTGCTTACTTCAAGTGATAATTTGCTCTGTCATTACTTTGTTCAAACTTGTTTGTTTATCAAATCTTTTTCACACCCATTCTTTGTTATCATCAAAACATGTGAAATCTAACAGGATCCATGTCAACATTATTCGTATTTGTCTCTAGAGGACTGGAGGTTGTTTGCGGCATCACGGGCATATCCTCAGTTTTTGGTAAGATTTCTGTCATCATGATATAGAGCTTTTAATATTCATATATTTGATATCGTTGATTTATTTTTTGTTGTTTTTCATTCATAGGCATTAAGTACAGCAAATGCATAGAGGCAAGCAGAAAATAAATATCAACATTACATGTCTCGTGGTGGATATCGGAAGCTTGAGCGGCAAATGATGCAAGAAGAGTTAGAGAAAATGAAGGAAGCAGCGAAATCTGATCCTAGCATTGTTATCCAGGCCCCGGCACCTCCTCCACGTCATAAAAAATGGAAAGCAGGGAGAATTAAGGGTGGGAAGTACATAAATCCGGTTGTTATTGAGGTTGCTGCGAGGATTGTAAGTAGTTATACCATAAGTACCTAATTTTTTGCATATCAAGAGTGGTTTTGATACATTTACGATAAACTGTATGCTACAGGATGAACTGAAAGATCATAGTAGCCAAGGTTCGTTCAATCCAAATAGACGGATGGACATCTTGTCAACGGCTATTGGGAAGGCAAATAACCCTGGTCATGTTCTAGGAGAGACACGGGGAGTTAGTGCCGCAAGGTATTTTGGACGAGACTCATGTTATTCATCACAAGTTATACCTAGTAGGGATCTTGTGGCCAAGATTCGAGAGGACCTCGAATGTAGTGGATATCGGAAGCTTGAGCGGCAAATGATACAAGAATAGTTAGAGAAAATGAAGGAATCAGCGGAATCTAATCCTAGCATTGTTATCCAGGCCCCGACACCTCCTCCACATCATAAAAAATGGAAAGCAGGGAGGATTAAGGGTGGGAAGTACATAATCCGGTTGTTGCTGAGGTTGCTGCGAGGATTGTAAGTAGTTATACCATAAGTACCTAATTTTTTGCATATCGAGAGTGGTTTCAATACATTTACGATAAACTGTATGCTACAGGATGAACTGGAAGATCATGGTAGCCAAGGTTCGCTCAATCCAAGTAGACGGATGTACATCTTGTCAACAGCAATTGGGAAGGCAGATGACCTTGGTTGTGTTCGAGGAGAGACACGGGGAGTTAGTGCCGTGAGGTATTTTAGACGAGACTCACGTTATTCGTCACAAGCTGGACCTAGTAGGGACCTTGTGGCCAAGATTCAAGAGGACCTCGAACGAGAGCTCGAGGCCAACCTTCGCAACAAGCTCCAACAAGAGCTGTTGCTAGAGCTTCAACTTGAAATAGCAAAGATGTTCGAAGCGCAAAGGGCAAGGGACGAGCATAGAACTCAGGAATCCCCAACCTTCAATAGCACCAAAGGAAGTTACAACCCTCTGGAGGAACCACTTGGCGACCCTTCTCCTACCTCAGCGTTGGGAGACCCTTCCACCCTCTATTTAGAGGATTCACTATTGCGTGTTGTTGCCGATACTCTCGTTCACACACGTGCTACCACCCACCATCATCAGCAAATTCCGCAGGATTTTCGTAGGGTGAATGTGACGAGTGTTAGAAAGGGGGAAGAAGGTACAGCCATCCCTATTCCTGATCTAGAGGTTGGCACGTTAAGTTAGGCTATAAGATCTTTCATCCTTTACCCTCAAAATCTTATTAGTTCAGAGGCAACACCTCCAATGGTAGGCATTACCTTACTATTACTGAAAATCTGTTGGCATCCTAATAACAATTTGTTTTTTTATGTTTTAAAAGGATGCCGAAGATGCAAGGAAATGACCCTACTTAGCACGGCTGCAACAGATCTATAAGGACATTAAACAGGTTGACTTGAAGATGCCTTAAGAGATTGTAGGCTGTTAACTCGTAGAAATCAAGAGTATTTTAGCACATTTTCTTCTCTTTTCACTTATTTTTGGGTTCAAATTGTGCATATAAAGAGATTGTAGAAGAAAATGTGATAGGACAAAAGATAAATCAAATTTTTGTTGAATCATGAGTTACATGCACATAGTTTTAATTATTTGTGAAAGTTAAAAGAGCTCATGAATCCCTCCTTCTTGTAGGTGGAGGATGACAAGTTGTAAAAGCTCACAAAGATCATGGGAAGATGTGAAATGAGGGGAAGAATGCAAGAGGAAGAGGAAAATGGACATTATGGAGAAGCCTGCACTTGCTGTGGAATCTGCTGTAGCCAAAGTCATAGCGAAATCACCTGAAAAAGCGCTGGTTCTGTCTGGTTTTGTATGACAATTCGCTATGGCATTCGCTGTAGCGAACCCACGGCGAACGCGCGAAACTGATGCTGTGCGTTTTGAAAAATGAAGCAGAAAAATCAGTATAAAGGCATGGGCTAGGTCGAAAATGAGAGGAGGCTGGACTTCTTGAACATAGTGGCTGCTAGGGTTTGGCATTTTGGAGAGCTTGGAGCTTGGGATTGGATTAAGAAAGGATTTGGAGCCTCAATTCTTGAGTTTTTCTTGTTCTTCTCTCCTTTTTCTCTATTTTGCTGATATGGATTATAATTTTGTGCTGAGATTTTGGCTTTTACAGACCATGAGTAGCTAGAACTCCTAATTAGGATTACTTTTTCCCATTGTATGGATTGAAACTATTGGATTATCTTGCTTTTGTTGGTTAATGAGTATTATATGTTGATTTTTCTTTGAGCTTAATGCTATCTTGTGCTTGATCACCACATGATTAGAGTTGTTCAATTGGAAGATGCTTGAGAGAGCTATTTTAATTGTAGAACTTAAGAAAAATCGTGCTAGACTTGAAGTTTAGGTATTAAATGGATGGTTTGTTGTTAGAATAGAGATATATCTAACAACCTAGCATAGTCAAGTGAAGGCTTATTTTGGAAAGATGATTTTCATTAATTGTAAACAAGAGATTGAATATTTTTAATGAAGATTAAAAATCGATCTTGACTTGAGAGAGCTTAGTTGATGATTTTAGGATCTTCGACTAGCATATAGACTCATTTAATCAACATAAGTAGATATTTGCATAGTTTTATGAAATACAATGGGGAAGAAGTAATCCTAAGTTAATCTCTCTTGAAGTTAGACCCAATTTCCCAATTGTCACTGTTTTCCTTTGTTATTTTCATTAAACTTCTTTATTTAACTTGATCAATTTCAAATGATTCCATTCAACTTAATTAAGAACATGGTTAAATTAGTTAACTCACTTTTGTCATAGTCCTCGTGGGAACGATCTTGACTTATCACTTTATTACTTGTGACCCGTATGCTTGCGGAAGCTAAACGGCGAACATGGGCCTTACATTGGAGTATCCCTACACGATTGACAATGCAGATCTCAAGCAGTTTATCAGGTTGGAGGAGATAGATGCAGGCTGGGTGAAATTTGCAATCCGGTAAGTTTTTTTTTCAATTTTTCCATAGAATTCATTTAGTGATTTTTTGATTTCATATATTCAATAATTCATTCCTTATTTTAATTCTATTGTAGCATCTTCCACGGCCTCTGCACAAGCATGGAAAGACGTGATTGGTATGGATTCTTATGCCCTGCGAATACGACAGGGGATACCAATACTGTGGCGTATAGGACTCACTATGTGGGCTACGCATTGGGAGAGACCAAACTTCGTTGTTATCTAGCACCCATTGTTATAGTTACTACTGAAGTTTGTGTGTTATATGTCCTCATCGCAACCTAGTCTATTGGTTTGATCCCATGAGTAAAAGGCCAGACAAAGATACAAAATCCGTCTTCGACACGTAAGTTATTCTGTTTGTATTTTATTGACTCTTAAAAAAATGAATAGTTCTGATTTTTGTTGATTTTGATTTTCATGATAGTGCTTGTCAAACATATAGAGTCCTAGGCGGGTCACGTGAGGGTACAATTGTTAAAAAGCCAAAGTGGTTTTATCCGATAGTAAATAGTTTTGATTCTAATTGTTTCATTGACAGTCATTTTAGACATACCTTTATTGATTTTAACAACCAATTGCCTTTGATTTAAAGTGCCATCGACAACCTGGCAACACTAAATGCGGATATTATGTTATACTTTATATATATAACATCACTCAAAGTGGAATTACTAGCGATTTTGAAAAGGTAATCGTTTCTTCATTCTCAAATGATAATATTTTTTATGTTCTAATTGAAATGCTAATTAATTCATTTGCTTGATTCATTTCATCAAAGTTTATTTTCTACTTTTCAGATTTTTGATAATGAAGATGCCTACCTACGTGAAGACCTTAATTTGATTAGAGACCTTTTGGCTGGACATCTTCTTCAACATATAGAGCAGTAAAATTTATATTTGTATCAGTTTGTAATTGTGTAATGACAGTGTTTTGATACTTTCTGGTTGTTATTGTACATATATATAGTAATAGGTTGTATGAGTTGTTATTGTATGTATATATAGTAAAGATTGTAGTGTTGGATATCCTTACCATTTTGTAACGTATATTGTGGTTTATGAATTCATTTTCTATTTTGTTTCTGCAGTTTGAATTCACTGGGTAATGCAGAAAGTAAATAATCATTTTTAAAAAAAATCAAACCTTTTAACGTTCCAAATTTAGAATTGAGACATCTAAAGTCCTCCAACGGGGGGACTTTAGACGTCCCAAATTGAGATTTAGGACGTCTCAAGTCTCACCTTAGTCGTCTTATCTTTTTGGGACGTCTTTTCTTAAAACATACTACGCCCCCCTCAATTTTTGAACATTAAAAGTGTCAAAATAAGGACGTTAAAACCCCTTTTTGTAATAGTGCAGGAGGGAGCTGAAGGGAGCGATAAAGGAAGGAGGGATAGCATTCAACAAAGTATTTTATATTTTATATTCATAAATTATTAGTTGGCCCTCATGATTCAAAGATTTATCATAATCATAATTCAAACCAAATTGCAAGAAAATTAATTTCCAAAAAAATATAACATTATTATAGTTATAGACAAATTTAATGATAATATTAATTATTATTATATTAACTAACCGTGCAAATCATAAATCAAATAAAAATAAAATTAAAAAGAAACTTCGTTTATTAGAAAATTCATCATATAAATACATGCACGCGCGCGCATGCACACAATTAAGTCGTTCATATATAATTAAATTAAGAGCTAATCAACGATATATAATACAATCCCTCACGAGTTATATGTATATGGAAGAACATACACATGTTACTTCTCAGCTCATAGATTATTACCAAAAAGTTGCTCCAAACTCTTAACGAGAGCCTACAAAGTCATAAGCAAAAATATCTATCAATATATGAGTCAGGAACTACTCTAATTAAAGTTTCTCTAAAAACCAACATATTATATATATATATATATATATATATATATATATGCTACCACAAATCAAGATAATTTATATTAAAATTGAATATTACTGGATGTAAAACTTACCCCAGGACAATCAGACTTGCTCAGTGGTGTTTCTACAGTCACAGATTTAAGGTTGAAGCATAACTGTGGGACGCCACTAGATTAAGAGGATAGAAGAGACATATGATATATATATATATATATATTCAAAAAATAAAGAGTGACAGGAGGGAGGGTGAGAGTTCAATAACCAAATACTACTATTAGTCTATTATATGTTGGTGTGGAGGGAGAAGGAAGGCATGAGAGAGAGAAGATGAAAGGGGATACATTATTTGAGAGTGTGATGAATATATGAAATGAGAAGGGAATGAGGTTGAACTGATATAAACTTGCTTATATAAAATGTTTGTATGTATGTATATATATATATATATATATATATAGATTTACCTAATTGGGTAGAGTGATCAAATAAGCCCAGGTATGTTTCGTAGCTAGAAAGTGGTGAGAGATTATGATTACTTGCAAAAACGAAAGTAAGAGACCATCAATTAACAGAGGTGCTTGAATTATCCATGCATGGGAGTGATCCTCAAACATCTTCGTTGTATCGTGCTGTACGGTTCCGTTGTTTCTTTTTCCCAACATCTTCGTTACTTATATGACTAATACAGTGAAAAATACACTGAGTACGTAGCATGCGTAAGTTTCTAGACAGTGGCAGATAAGTACCAAATAATGATAAGCACGTTAGGGATAATCTGATATTTTCAGAATAAATACGCAGTCTATATATTAAAACACGACACTTAAGTGTACGTAAGCCCCCTTCTTTCCCCTCCCCTCTCATCCCTTGAACTATTAAACCAACTGAAATGGATTATTGCATGTGGGCTAATATTTGGAAAGTATCTAGATGCCACGAGAGACAAATACTTAACTGTATGTCTAATTTCTTATTTAAAAATTCATATATGCTTTTGTTGCTACTATTATATGGATTTATAACCCAAACTCTAAGAGAATAAAAAAAACATGATTGTTGAACTCTTCTGTAGACAAAAGAGGGAAAATATTACATTTAAAGCTTTGTCTGAGCATGATATATATAATTGCAAGATAACAATTGTGGATACAAATTAAAGCAATTTTTTTTATCTGAATAGAAATGCAGTATCAAAAGGCATGGGAGACAGCATTCAACATTCATGATAATTGCCGTTCGATATTTCGAAATGAATTTTTTTTAATAATAAAGACAACTAGACAAGTATGTTTCCTTTTTAGAATAGAAAAAAAGGATAAAAGTCACTAAAAAGAAAATAGTACTCAACGCATATATGATGTGTGTGTGTGTGTGTGTGTGTGTGTGTGTGTGTGTGTGTGTGTGTGTGTGTGTGTGTGTGTGTGTGAGTGTGTGTGTGTGTGAGAGAGAGAGAGAGAGAGAGAGAGAACTTACGTACACCCCACCAACCATATATATATATTCAAGAATCATGTGAGCGTTGTTTTGCTTCGGCAGAGAATGAAGTCCATAAATTTATGGAAAGAATCATTTTCAAATTGAAGATTTAGAGGTTAGAAAAACCAATTCTGATGCACCAGTTTGTACTCCAGGTGTTACTATAGAAAGCAAGCGCGCGCGCAAATATATATATATATATATTCACACTTTTTTTATATCTATGTCTATTGGTTTTTATCAGCTTTTTGTCATTTAGCTAAATTAAGAACATTCTAGGTTGCGTCGGCATTGTCAAGGTGGAGTCAGTGTCATTCGTCGACGACCGAGGACAGTCTTCTACACGCGTCGGTGCTCGTACTTGCGAGCCCAGATATCCTTCCCATTGATCTTATACTGTGCCAGCCTCCTTCCGATCAGAATCCGATCCACCGTCTCCACGCTATCCACTACCCACGGTGGCGTACAGAGCCCCCTCCCGCAGCCCACGTTGCTCCCCCAACATACTTCCCATTAAAATCTCAACCACGCTTTTCTCGCCAAACAAAGTCCTGAACAGATACGACACCTCTTCCTCCGTCACCGGGAAGACTTCAGAAAATGTGGGGAGCACGGCCTTGTCGTCATCCAATACGTCACTTGACGGTTTCCACCAACGGTCATACCATAACCTCTCGTCCCGCAAATCCCACTCAGGCCTGCTAGGCCTGAAAGGCCCGTACAAGGCGTGCGGAAAGCCCGGCACCATCACAGGGGTGGGAGGGCCAGTAAAGCTGGTGGGACCCGCGATGCGATACAGATCAGAAAAGATATCAGTAAAGATCCTGCAACAGATATTGTTGAGAAGGCTTTTGATGCCGACAATGATGGTAAAGCGCCAACGGTTAAAGAAGGCGAGAGTGAGGTCCCTTTGGATTAATGTGGCGGTGAGAGGGATGGCGGCGCTGTAAGAGAGAGGGTCGTCGGCGTCGGAGTGTTCTAAACAGTGAAGACAGAGAAGGGCCTCGTTGGCCAAAGCGTGGAAAGTGTAAAAGTGGAGAAGGGAGATTTGAGGGAGGAGGTTGGGACGAGCAAAATGCTCGAGCCAGAGCCAGAGAGCAACGATGAGGATTGACTTGATAGGGTCACGACCAAGAATGGAGATGAGATACCTCACAAGGTGTCTTTCCGTTTTGTTGAACATGTGAAGCTCTTGAGCTGTGATGACGCCCGCCATTGATGTTACAGGGAAGCTTCTGAAAGTGAGACAGGCAGAAATGGAGTGAAGCCACTGTTATGAATATATATATATATGTATGTATGTATCTGCATGCATATATATATGCACAGACGTGAGCTGCTTGGTGGGGTATAGTAAAAGAGAGTTTCAGAGAAAAAGAAAGTGAAAGGGGGATAGCATATATATGTGTGTGCGTGTGTGTGGCTTCTCTAACTTATTGTACCAATTTACGAAATTGAGTTTCGGTTTGTTCCCCAAGCTTCATTATTTCCAACAAAACGAGGAAATGACGAGTCTCTAACAGACTAATTAACACTGAAATAATAATGCATCTCAGAAGGGAAAAGGTTAGCTGCTTCTTATATATATTATGGTTAGGTAATACCACTTAAAATATTACTATTTATTATGCAAATTTTACATTTCATTATTATGGCTTCGCTTTTCACAATCTGGAATTTTTGTCATATATTTACACGTACACGTAATAAGAGTAAAACAAAAATCATTAGTATTAATTAAAAGTATACATTAGATGAAGTTCTCTTCCTTCCACCAGACCCAAGAAGTTCCTTCCAATAACTCTTTTTCTTTCTTGCAATTCTTAAGTGAATTAGATGTGGGACACGCTTGTTATATACGGAATTGAAAGAATGAATAGTACTACTATTAATCATATGGTTATCATTTCTAATTTTGTATTAAATAGTTGGAGAAATAAAACCCTGTTATTAAAACACAGCTTGAACTCAAGGGACAAAACAGTACAAGTCGCCTCTAACAGAACCTTGGAGCAAATAATAAAAAATCAACCAGACCCCACAATGGAGTTTCCCGGATTAAAATTTGCAGCTAAAGTAAAAATAAAAGAAGTTGAAGATTCACAAAACAAGAAGTTAACAAAAAGTGGTAATTATCATACAGCAAAAGAAACTCTGAAAAATACAGGCAAAGATAGCAAATAAGTGAGAACCCCACACTAGGTTTCCCAAAACAATTTTCCTACAAAGAAGAACAGTTTTCCAACACAACCATTATACTTCGCTGTGCCACCTCATAATTCTCATTAACATCTCACGCAGAAAGACTCAAGAACAGTATATTGGTTTAATTAAATTAACAGAAATTTAAAAGAAAAGAAAGAAAGAAAGACGCACCAGCGAACTCGAAGAGCGAGGCAACAAAGGAAGACACGAACATGTAAAGACAGCAACAGGCCGCAAAAACTGAAGGTGCTGTTAGACGACGCCGGAAGACGGTACAGAGCAGACAGCAAAGAATGGCGACGACGGAATGGCCGATGAGTTGAAGTTGTTAAGTCACGATGACTAGTTCCAAAACTTTGACGACAATGAGGGTTCAACGGAATGGTGGAAAGACTGTAGTTTTTGAGTAGTTATGGAGGCGGCTTTCAAGAGCAATAGAGGGAATTTTTTCATTTAGTTTTTGGTTGAGGCATATATATTGAATTTTTTGTTTTATATATGTGTGTGTGTAGTTCATTATTTCTTTGGTTGGCAAAATAATAAGTATTTCTTCAGCTAATTTTAAACTTTTTCTTTATGATTTTAATTATCTTTCATGATTTAAACAGTTAGTGATCAACTTCAATGTTTTTAATATTAATATTTTTCGGCCATCTATTATTTCAATTTTAATATAAATAAAATATAAAAGTATTATTCTTTACAAATAGAGCTGGTTAAAAGGGCCGGCCTGGCTAAAGAAAAACAGTCATTTTTTATGTCCGGTCCTACCGGACTGAAATTATTTTTACTATTTTTTTCATTTGTTTTGAAAAAATATAACAATGAAAATCTTAATTTAATGTATAAATGTTATCAAAATTAAGGTGTAAACGGTATGCAACATTGAACAAATAAACACAGTCACTAAGTTATAATCAAAGGTAAAATATTATCCACATAGCACAATTATAAATAATTAATGAGAAGACTTAACAAAATTAAAAATACTTCTTATAAATATGTCTTAAAAATTGTAAGCAATCAACAAAGTAAATAACATAAGACGTAAACAAAACAATCACTAGAAAATAAGTTAAAAATACAAAATTGATAAGAATGCTTATAAAATAAGAAATATCGTTTATAAGTTTTTAATTTTTAGGATTCTTAATACAAGATATTCTTATAAAACTTAATTTAAAAAAAAGATAATAACAACTAAATATTTCTAATATCATTAAATAAAGTATAAAAAATCAATAATATTATTATTGTATAAATAATTTTTAAAAATAAAAAAATATACCTTTTTAGGCCTACATTCACTTTTAAGACAAAAATCTTAAACTCTATGCTAAACGGCCTGTTTGATAGGTTCATCCCGTTTTCTCTACTCTATAAATTACAAATGAGTAATGTAACCGGTTTAGTTACGAGGGGCGGTGGGTAAAAAATGATTAATGTTGATATATATATGGAGGTGTTGTTAAAAGGAGAAATGATCAAGAATTTTACTACAGATAATAAATCAATGGGTGTGCATTGCTCTCTCTTGGCCTTATATAAAACATTCTCAAATAGGGTAAGTCTATATATATAAGCAACACTTTGTATTTATCAAAAAACCTAATGCAGTTTTCTATTTTTATTCCATTTTACATGCCTTTTTCATCTCTCTCTTTTTTTGACTCATTTTATCTCTCACTCATCATAGTCATATATAAAAGTATATTTTAAAAAATTACAGTCAATTATATATATATATTATTTTTAACTAATTTTAACCCACATTTTATATTAATTCTGTTCTAATTTTCTTATGTTGAGTATATGTTTTTTAAGTTAGTTTGATTTGTCTTGGGTGAATATATATGCAAATCTCACATTAAAAATAAGCATCAAATTAACAGCAATAGATTTTTGGTCAAAAAATTTAACAGAAATAGATATAAAAGAGAAATTAAGGATTGGAATTGAAAGAAGAAGGAGAATATATATATATATATATATATATATATATATGAAAGCAGTGATATATAAGAGTGAATTGGCGACATATCCTAATTGAGAGGAGAGGAGAAGTGGCTAAAGAGGGAGAGAGAGGCATGGAACAGGAGGCGTAGTATTATGAGCAGAGCCAAAAGCGTTATTGCAGATGGCGGAAGCTGCTTTATTGGGATCAATGGAAGTTAAGTCTATTTGGTCCACTTGTATGCCCCTGCACCCAACCTTTGCACAGTCCAACACTATTGCTCTCTCGTCCACACACGTCCCTCTTATGTCTGTGAACCCTACCTCACTCACCACCACCGCCTCCTCCTGATCTTCACTACTGTCACTGTAATGTTGGTTTATCAAAATTGGCTCCCTCGTTTCCCTCACTGTTATATGTTCGAATGATATTCTCTTCGCAGATCCTCTCCCTCCCGCCCATGTCTTTATTCTTGCTGCGTTCTCAGCTCCTTCGAACTGGCAACTCCACACTCTTACGTCTTCCACGTGCTCTTCCTCTCTCTCTTCCCCTAAACTCCCTATACTGCATGAGCCCAGAATTATAATAATATATAAATTACACATCTTATATTAAGCATCTGAAGCAGTATATATATGCGTCACAGTTCAATATGTAGGGATCGACCAACCTAATGCCATGGCCAGGTCCGCAGTGAATCTCTGTTATGTTGATGAAGTACGAGCCACCTTTGACAGCGATACAGTCATCACCTATATAAAAAAAAAAAAAAAAGTCGAACATATGTGTATATACACGTGTGATAGATTGAAGTTGAGAGTGTAACTAGTAATTACCTGTGCCGATGTTACAGTTGTGGATGTGAACACGCTGTGCGTTTGCCACGTCTATTCCATCGGTGTTGGGACTGTCTTTTGGTGAGGTTATGGTTAGATGAGATATTGTAACGTCGTTGCTTTCGTCAGCTTTTAGATGTGATCCGGGCCCATTAATATGGGTCAGCCCACTTATTTGAAGCCCATCGCAATGGAAAAACTCCAGCGCCTACCCGTCGCAACCAAACCAGATTATTACCCATATATATTTTTAACTAGATTCTGAGGGTTTAGATTCCAACCTCTCTCATGAATGGTATAATTTTCTATTTCTATATTAAGATATACGGTTGAGTTTGGTCTTAGATGTAATATTTTAATTCACTTTGTCTCTTCTATTTATAGTGTCTTTTAACCATCTCTATTGATTTTATAGATTAAAGGAATTTGCATCAATTGGGTCAATCCAAATAATTTAAGAAAGTATTTTATAGAAACAAGCGTTAATTTAACTAATTTTTTAAATATATCCATATTAGTTAAGTATATCCTACCTCTTTTATAAATGGTATGATTTTTTATTTCTAAATTAAACTATACTACCACATGTCCTCAATATAAGGGTTAACTGGAATTAAATTTAGTCTTAAATTATAATAGTTTAATTCACTTTATCTCTAATATTTATAATTTTTTCAAATATCCCAATTGATTTTACATATTAAGAGAATTCGCATTAATTTTCAGTTTGAATGCAGATTATTTCACTAAATTTTTTAATATATCCGAATTAGATAAATATAGATCCTAAGGCAGGAGGTAGTATGGGAGCAAGGAAAGGTGTGATAATGGTTGAGAATAGGAACTAACCGCAGGTAAGCCACCGCATTGGTCAAGCACCTGAAAACAACTTGGGTGGGTTAATCATGGCCCTTGGAACATAACTAAGCATTAAATAACATTAATTAGCAATGGTTGACTTTAAATAATGATTACATGTTGATCAGTCCACCAAGTGTGACCTTGACCATCAATTGTGCCCGAGCCATCAACAGTCAAACCCTTAACCTCAGAGATACTTAGCCACCTCTTCGAACACCCTCCCCATGAATCTTTATGAGGTGCTACCAGATTCCCCAAAATCTGCATAACCATCAAAATTAATCAAAATCCATAAGCGTTATTTGAGGGGGAAAATAAACTATAAGGGAAGCAAACAAACCTAAAAAATATAATTAAAAAAAATTGAAACTAACAATACCTGAATATGAGGTTTGTTAGAGGAGCAGGGGCCCTTAAAATCAGTTTGATGCAGTAAAAAAGAATAACTGGATGGTACCATAAGGATTGGTGCGTCCTCCTTCGCTGCACAAAAAGCTTCCCATGCTTTTAGAAATGCCTTAAACCACAAGAGAGAGAGATTTCAGTTACCACATATTGAGTAATATTTAACTTTTGCAAACTATAAAATGTGGATGGATTATATTTACCATAAACAAATACTTCACGGACCCAAATCATGAATTTTTTTTTTTATGCTATCAACCGGTATATAGCACTTTTTCTAAATCATATTACCAATTATCCAAGCAAACTCCAAAACATCAGATATTTAAAAAGACATTATTTGAATATTTAAGAAGAAGATGATGACATAAGAGAGAGAAGCAAGTTACAGGGGAATCATCAGTGTGGCCATCTCCTACAGCACCATAATTATGGACATCAAAGGTTGTCTGGGAATGGCTGACCCGTAGGTTGCAACATACAATCCAAAGTATCAAACACACTCTCAGTGGACACCACTCCTGCATATACGCGTACGTCAAATGCACATTTTACGTTATAAAAGTTAATTGCTACACATATACAGAATGAGACTGAAAGTCAACAAAGAAAAAACTTACCATTATGATGTATGATCGATGCATTGAAAGGAACCAAAAACCAAAAATTATCACAATTACTTGTGAAGACTGAAACTTGGGGTGGACATAGGCTTCTGCCACTGTTCTATATTTATATACGTATAAGCTGAAGCATTTGCAACTGAATTAAATATCTTAAATAAGCTACATTAACGTTTTTGCCAATGGTAGGCTGATATAAATGTGTTCATCCTATATCGCTGTATCTAATTGTAGGGATACAAATGTTCCATATATATCACTCTGGTACTTAATATACCATGTTTTTTAACTATTTTATAAGGACTAAAAAGGGAATTAAAAATAATTTGTACTGTTAAAAATATAAAGAATGATTACTTTCTAAAGTTCTCCGATTAAAATTAGTGTATTGTGATTACTTCTAACTTATTTTTATAAAGACTTTTAATGTATTTCTTAATATATTTCTACAATACAATTTCATAATGATGCTTCTAGAAAAAAAATTGGGCGCCATTAACTCTTTTTTTTGCAAACTAATATATATCTAGGATCATAGAGTAATTAATATACTGGGCCAATATTGACATGTTTTTAATCCAATAAATTTGCTACCACTATGATACTGTTTAATTTTTCAGGATACTGTTATGATTCTTATTATAAGTTTAATTTATCAAAAAAATGTTGATTTTGATTCTAAATACAATTAAGTCCAATTTGAGGGTCATTGACAACTGCTTTTCAATTCCATTCTAAAGATGTAGGTGAGAAGAAATGTATACGATCTATGTTTTCAATACTTAATATTAAATAAAGACAAATTTTGAACAGTGAGTCAATTTAAAAGTTAAAACATTTCTTGTTGTCTGAGATTTGATCAAACTGAATCTATTTATTAACTCATTCTCACAAACTAATGAATGTATTAAATTGATAAATTTTTCTAATTTACTTTTATTAAAGTTTTCTCTCTCTCTACATTTACAAATCATTCTCACCTCCCCCCTCTCTCTACATTTACAAATCATTCTCATCTCTCCCTCTTCTTTCTATATTTCCAATAAAAATTAAATGAGGATAAATTAGAAAATGATCATTAAATACCCTATACATTGCTTATATTTAGTACCACGATTTTCTTTTATAAGGGACTTATAATAAAGCTAAGAGTGGTCATAGTTATGGCCAAAAAAAAATTGCTACTATAGTTAAACATCCCTTGCCCTAATAAAATGGTCAATATAAAAAGTGTGATTAAAACGCTCCCAACACTAATATTAATTTATTTTTATAAAATCACATTCAGGTAATCTTTAGGAACTATTGGACAAAACTTCCTAATTGAATAACCAAGGTTTTTGAATTCGATTTTATAAATTTTCATACACAAAAAGTGCATGTACCCTAAAAAATTTTATACTTTTTTCAGATTTCAGGAACATGGGCCAATTAATTTTTCAATTAGAAACCTTCGGCCAATTTTCCCTAACCTTTATTGCATTATTTTTACTAACCTGAAAAACATAAATTTAAGTAGTCGAACATATCCAATATCAGTTATCTGAAAAAAAAAAACATTGGGCTAAAAATGTTTTAATTTTGTAGCTCTTTTTCTGCTGTAATGGAGTAATCAACTTTTAAGAAGAGTTTGTATTTAAAAAAAAAAACTGTTAAGAGGAGTAACCGTATATTCCATCGATCATATGCATTCGAGTTAATACAATTGTTAATTGTTGCCGTTTAATTGAAATTTGTTTTTTGATTTTTGGGTAACATCTGGCACCCACGAATTAACCTTCTCTCTTGGTACAGTATGTTGTAACTCGCAACTGGGTCACCTTGTGAAATCCCGGCATCGTCCCAAGTCCCACTTTAACTAGATGATCCGCTGCGTGATTAGACCACCTGCTCACATGTGTCAACGAAATAGGCCATTGCCTCTGTAAAAACGTCTTAGCTTCCTCAATGATGGCTCGATCAGCATGTGCGATGTTCGCTTCTTCCAACAACAGTGAAATGGCTTCAGTGGAATCCGATTCAAGAGCAACTCGCCGGAACCCCATATCCCAAGCGAACTTCAAGCCATGGAGACACCCCCACAGTTCAGCATTGATCTAAGATCCTTCATAGTCTCCGGTGGCTCCTTTTTGGGAATGAGAACGATAAGGGTATCAGTAACTTCCTTGGTAGCCTGTCGGTCAGCAAAAATATTAGTCATAATTTACAACCGAGTTACATACTGTGAACCACTGGTTTTGATAGAAAAGAGCACTGAACCCATCCGGACCTGGAGATTTCAAAGCCCCCATACTAAACCAGGCCTCTTTTATCTCATCCACTCTTACATCACAGCCACATCTTTGAAGTTGAAACTCATCAACTGTAAGGAATGTAACTGAGCAATCCGGCCGGGGTCTATTTCTTTTATCTTTCTCAAAGGGTATCTTAAAATACTTGTCGTCATGCTCTTTATTTTCTCTTTATCAAAAATCCACTCCCCTACTTCATTATGGAGCGCCTCTATCCGACTTGATTTTTTCCTTTGGTTTGCTCATGAGGGGAAATGTCTAGAATTTTTGTCCCCAAATACCGTCCACTCTAGGTGAGCTTTCTGAGCCCATATTAGTGGGTCCTACAGTAAAACATCTTCAAGTTCTTTCCATAATTGGCATTGAAGCTCTTTAAGTCTTGGCTCTGGGCCCCTCCAAGCAATGGCATTAGATACACCATTTAATCATCTAAGTAATTTGCGTTTCCTCGCTTCAGTATGACCAAATACATTCTTATTCCAGTTCAAACAAGCAATCACAAAGTTACATATATTAACATACCAGCAACCGTCCTCCTTCCATTCTTGTTGAACAAAACTCTCAAAGTTTTCATGGAGAACCCACGGTGCAAGAAACCAGAAAGGCCGATTCAACCATGGATTATTTATGAAACAGAACCATGCACGTTGAAACAGAAGACATAAACATGACGCATGTAATGACGATAGAAACAGGGAACGACGGCAAAGGTTGGTGAGCAGGGGTTGGAGTAACACGCCATTTCTGACATTTGTATTATTTTAAAGAGTTTTAAAAGGGTTTGATTTTAGTATAAATAGGTATCCCATTTTCATTGTTAAACATCCAGAATTTGAATAAACACATTTGAGATTGGTTCATGAACCATTTTGATATCAGAGCTGAGTTCTAGAGTGCCAGAGAGCGAAAGAGTGAGGAGTGGGTGAAAAACAAAAAACGTGAGAAAAAGGGGTGTCGGATTTTCACTCTCGGAGCGTTTTTTGAAGAAACTGACCTCACCATCGTGTTTAGAAGGCCGAAAAAACCTAGGAATAGCATCGGTCACCGCCGTGAAACAGTTCCACGTGCTTCCACGGATATCGCCGGAAGTTCACATAGTCGCCGGAGTTCAAAGGTTGAAGATGATGACGTCATTTACCACGTCATCCTGATCTGCTACATCATCAACAGGTCAGCCACCCATTGACTGCCATGTGTCATAACCGCCACATCAACAATCCCAGTCAACCCAACTTTCAAAAATTGCAATTTGACCCCTAAATTTGGTAAAAAAATTACAATTTCTGCCCCCAAAACTTTCTGAAATTACAATTTGGCTCCATATTTCTGCCAAAATTACATTTCAGACCCCAAAACTTTCTAAAATTGCATTTTGACCCCCCAGATTTCTGCCAAAATTACATTTCGGACCTCAAAACTTTCTAAAATTATGTTTTTGACCCCAAATTTTTGCCAAAATTACATTTCAGTCCCTAAAAGTTAAGAAATTACCTTTCTACTCCATTTGTCCATTAAATTTCTAATTTTATCCCTTACTTTTCCATAAATACCAATCCTACCCTTCCACCCTATACCTAACCTCACAAAAACAATTCCAAAATGCCTCCAAGACGTAGAAACACACACGAGATTGAGATAGACGAGATGAGACGCCGGATACAGGAACTGGAAATCACTGTACAAACGTAGCAAGCCATGCTAGAATCTCGTAGTGAATATCCAAATGATTCAGATAATAATAGTTCGTCGTCCACTGACTACCGCCGCCGTCCTCAACAACAGCAATTCCACCTTAATGACATTAAGGTAGACATACCTGAATTTGAGAGAAGACTTCAACCAGACGAATTCGTCGATTGGCTTTAAACCGTCGAACGAGTTTTTGAATATAAAGAAATTCCCGATGAGCAGAAAGTCAAAATTGTCGCCATCAAACTAAAGAAACATGCTTCCATATGGTGAAAAAATCTCAAGAAAAGGCGTGAAAGAGAAAGAAAAGGCAAGATACGAATGTGGGACAAGATGCGACGTAAACTCTCACGTAAGTTTCTTCCCAAAAATTATTATCAAGATAATTTCCTTTAATTACATAATCTCCATCAAAAGGTTATGTCTGTGGAGGAATATACCAAGGAATTTGAGAAACTTATGATGAAATGTGATATACAAGAAAGGGAGAAGCAAACAATAGCTCATTATCTCAGAGGGTTAAATACAAACATCGCCCATCCAGTACAACTCCAGCAATACTGGACTCTGGATGACGTCATCTGTTTAGCCATCCGTATCAAGAAACAGTTGCCCAAAAGGCCTCTATACCAACCGTCTTCCTCAACCAGAATTCCTTTTGATGGGCGTAAGCCACAAATGCATCATCCTGGCTCTTCAAGCACGCCTCCACCAAAGGCTACTAGGGAATTCAACTCCAAAGCACCTAAGTGCTTCAAATGCCAAGGATTCGGTCACATCGCTTCTAACTGCCCTAACCGCAGAGTTGTCACTATTATTGAAAGGGAAGCTTATGTAGTATTTGAAGAAAAAAGGGAGCCTATGCCTGAAACAGAGCCAGTATTTGATGAGGAAGTTACTCCTGCTGATCACGGTGAATCACTTGTGATTATGAGAAACCTGCATACAACAACTGTGAAAGAAGAGCCTTAGCTACGTCAAAACATTTTTCATACTTGCTGCACCACTCAAGGTAAAGTCTGTGACGTCATCATTGACAACAGAAGCTGTGAAAATGTAGTTTCCAACTATATGGTAGAAAAGTTGCATCTACAGACTCACAACCATCCATGCCCTTACAAGCTCCAATGGCTTAACCAAGATAGCGAGGTAAGAGTTTCAAAACGATGCCTTATTACTTTTTCTATTGGTAAAAGGTATCATGATGAAGTTTAGTGTGATGTTGTTCCTATGGATGCTTGTCATCTTCTTTCGGGGAGACCTTGGCAATATGATCGACGCGTTCTGTGTATGACGGTCACGCAAACACATTCCTTCCAGAATGATGGCGTGAAGATTCAGCTCGCACCTTTGCCACCCAATAAACACAATAAAGATAAAAGTAAGTCTAAACCATTGGTGTCTTTAGTCGATAAGGTGACCAAAACAGAAAGTCAAGTCATGGGTTTTCTTTTATTGCTCGAGGCAAATAATGGAATTGCCATTCCACCTAAAGTGCAGCCATTATTAGATGAGTTTCATGATGTAATTCCAAATGAAATGCCGCCAGGATTACCACCAATGCGAGACATTCAACATGCTATGGATTTCATTCCAGGAGTAGTAATTCCTAACCGGCCAGCTTACAGAATGAGTCCTCGAGAAAATGCTGAAGTTCAAAGCTAAATTGAAGAATTGCTGAAAAAGGGATTAATCCGAGAAAGTATCAGCCCTAGTCACTACAAAAAAAAACGTGATTTAGTAGCGGTTAAAAATAGGTATTCGTAGCGGTTCTAACCGCTACAAACTATGTTAGTAGCGGTTAAAAAAACCGCTACTAAATCGTCCGTTGCAAGCGGTTTTGTAGCGGTTCTATAAAACCGCTACTCAATCAAAAATAACCGCTACAAACTTTGTAGCGGTTAATAGTAACCGTTACAAAATCAAGAGATATTTGTAGCGGTTATATAACCGCTACAAATATAAAAAATTTTATTTACAGCTTTAAAAAGAATTTTTTTTTGTAGCGGTTAAAAAACCGCTACAAATATATAAAAATGAAAATTTGTTAAAAATGACTTTTTTTATTTGTAGCGGTTTAGAAACCGCTACCAAATTTGAATTTCATGAATTTAGTAGCGGTTCTACTAATTTCATCAAATTCAAATTTACCGCCAAAAAATTTTAATTTACCTTTAAAAAAGGCGCGTTATTTAGTAGCGGTTTAATAACCGCTACAAATATTTAATTTTTTTTTAAAATTTATACATTGATTTTTTTCTTTTTTTTCAATATTATATTAAATAGTTTAATTTGTTATTATTTTATCTATTTCAATTAGTTTATTATTTAATAGTTTAACTTATTAATAAATTAAAAAGAAAAAATGTAATTGAATATAATTAGTATAAAATTATATTAATAATATTATTAACGATAGTTAGGTAATAAGGAATTATTATGTTTTATAATATAATGTAATTGTATATGAAAAATAGATGAAAATGAGATAGAGTTAAGATATATCTAGAAAAAAAGATGTTTAGAATAAATTTTATAGAAATGAAAGAAGTATTCTAAAAGAAATTGAAAATCTTGTTACCATATTTGATCGTATTATTCAGCTCCT
The DNA here is from genome assembly GCA_963210345.1 of Inga oerstediana. Classification (NCBI taxonomy): domain Eukaryota; kingdom Viridiplantae; phylum Streptophyta; class Magnoliopsida; order Fabales; family Fabaceae; genus Inga; species Inga oerstediana. Next base: position 7,601,348 of record OY723402.1, read on the forward strand.
CTATTCATACGAAAGAAGTTGTAAATGAGAGGAAATGAAAGAAGGGTAAGGTGAAAAGAAATTGGGGAGTGTTTGAAATGAGTTGTGATAAGGGTATTTATAGGGATTTACGTATTATTTGTAGCGGTTAATGTAGCGGTTAATGTAGCGGTTACTAATTAGTAGCGGTTATTTATATTTTGTAGCGGTTTAATTAGTTGTAGCGGTTAATGTAGCGGTTATTATTTAGTAGCGGTTATATTAATTTTTTTTTAAATTTTTTTTTTACATTTTATTTTAACACAAATTTTTTTCAATTTTTTGTAAAGAAAAATTTGTTACACTTGAATTCTACAAATATTATTTTAATTTTTTTTTACATTTTATTTTAACACAATTTTTTTGCATATTTTTTAAAGACAAATTTTTTACAATTGAATTTGATCACTCATCGTCGCCATCCCTACAGAAATTTTGTACAAAAATTATTGTTATTGATGTATTATTAAATTTAAAAAATTTAATTGAAATGACGTGGACTTAAAAAAACTCACCGCAGTAGAGGTAAATTGTCATCGCCTTCAGGGAAGTAGTTTTCAAAATCAGCTGGCTGAAATGGCTCACTCTCGTAGGCGATGTTATCGCCTTCACCCATGTCGTAAAGGTCTCTTGGCTTTAAATGAACGACCATGTGCCAATCCCTATGCCGCTCGTCCTCGACATAATAAACCTGATGTGCCTCTGAAGCTAGAATATACGGCTCATCATCTTGAGAAATACCAGTATGAATCGGGCGTGAGAAATTGACTGATGTGATCCCTAGGTCGTCAGTTGTCAGTCCCCGAGAAGTCGTGGTATTTGCCCACAAACACTTGAACAGCGTCACGGTGAAACGGCCTTGATAATTAAGCTCGACCACATCAAGAAGCTTGCCATAGTAAGGGACGCCTCCGAACTGCATGTTGGCGTCACTGCTGCTCGCATAACTCCTTGTCCCAAATGTGCCATAAACACCCGAATTCTGTGTTTGCAATCCCTGATCCCGTGAAACCGTGCAAAACTTAAAACCATTGACATTGTATGCTGTAAACCGTTTTGCATGATCAAGAGGGCCGATAGCGAGAGCTCTGAAATCCGGTGAGTGTGGGTTGTGGTCATTTAGTATTCTGCGAGCAAACCAGCCAGGGAATTCTCTGTGGACCCTCCTATCAACTTCCGAGGATGTCTGTGTACGGATCCTGAGCTGACGCTTGACATGACTTCTGAATTCCCTGCAATTAATAATGGAAAGGCGTTAGTGAAATGAAAGTGAGAAATGTTACGAAAGATATAGATCGAATAACATACATGTGAGTGTACAATTCTTACCGTATGAAAGGCTCAACTTGAGTGCAATTAATCAAGACATGTCTATGTGCTTGGAACTTCTCAGTTGCCGTTAGTTTGAAGTTCTCAGTTGCTCCAACTGGTTTACCAACACGAGGGATAAATTCTCCTGATGTCGGCGCAGGTTCAGGACAATCGTCAACACGAGGCGGGCGGTTGAAAGCCGTCTCAAGATCATCAAAGTACCTTGAGCAAAAATATAGCACCTCATCCCCTATATAGCCTTCAGCTATACAACCTTCTGGCCACGCCTTATTCCTCACGTAAGATTTTAATTTCCCAAGGAACCTACGAAGTACATAAGAGAAAATTGATATAAAATGATGAAAAGGACGACGAGCAAACATTAAATACGGATAATAAATGAAAGCACATATTTAAAATGAGTACCTCTCAATCGGATACATCCAACGATATTGTACTGGTCCAGCGAGCTTTGTTTCATGAACGAGGTGGACCGTGAGGTGAACCATCACAGTAAAAAAGGACGGAGGAAATATCATCTCCAAGTGACAAAGCGTAAGAATGATTTTCGACTGCAGCTGATCGAGCTCCTCAACGATCAAAACCTTAGAACACAACTTCCGAAAGAAAGAACAAAGTTCCACCAAAACGATGGAAACATCGGGAGGAAGTGTATTCTTTATAGCCAGAGGGAGTAACTGCTGCATAAGAACATGTGAGTCGTGACTCTTCAGGCCAGCAACCTTTCGAGCCTGCAAGTCGACACATCGAGAAATGTTGCTTGAATACCCATCAGGAACTTTTAATTTCTTCAACGTCGCGAGGAACACATCCTTGTTCGGTTTTGTGAGGGTAAACTTTGCCGGTGTAAATCTGTCATTCTCATCTGGCCAAGCGTCTTCACGAACTCCCATGTCGCGTAAATCTTTCCTAGCTTGAAGGTGATCTTTTGTCTTGCCGGGTTCGTTAAGCAGCGTATACAGCACATTGTCGCAAACATTCTTTTCAATGTGCATTACATCAAGACTGTGGCGAAGTAAATTAGATCTCCAATACGGAAGCGTGAAGAAGATACTTATCTTCTTCCACTGCTGAGGCGCCGAAGTCCTACGCGTATTTTGGCGAGTTTGTGCTGAACCGTCGCTTTTTCCAAACTCGAAGTCAACATGCTCAAGCTGCTGTAAGATATCTGTACCGGACAAAGTCTGAGGTGGTCCTCTTTTCTCTGGTTTCCCATTGAAGCGATTCCGTTGCAATCTGAACTTATGCGTTCCATCGAGAAACCTCCGATGCCCCATAAAGCACCACTTTCGGCTGTGGGGAAGGCGCACTGCGTCAGAGTCGAAATTGCAAGCCGGACACGCCGACCCAGTGTGCACGTTCCAACCAGATAATGTGCCAAGGCCAGGAAAGTCACTGATCGTCCACATCAAGGCTGCACGCATGTTGAACAAAGTCTTGCTGTGAGCGTCGTACGTCTCCAAGCCGACATTCCACAGGTCAAGCAATTCCGCAATAAGCGGTTGGAGATACACATCGATGTCATTGCCCGGTGCCTTTTTGCCTGGAATGATCATAGACATAATGAAAGAGCTTTGTTTCATACACATCCAGGGGGGTAAGTTGTAGGGAACTAAGACTACCGGCCAAATGCTGTAACTTGTGCTAAGATTCCCGAAAGGATTGAAACCGTCGGTCGCCAACGCAAGCCGGACATTTCTGGGGTCAGTCGCAAAATCTGGAAAGTCGTTGTCAAACGTTTTCCAAGCAGCTGCATCCCGCGGATGTCTTAATTTACCGTCTTCATTTTTATCAACGGCATGCCACCTCATGTGCTCAGCAGTTTTAGACGACATAAATAATCTTTGTAGACGAGGTTTCAAAGGGAAGTACCTGAGAATCTTTGCAGGTTTCTTCTTCTGCTTTTTCCCCTTCCGAATTGTCTTGTACCTCGATGTGTGACATCTCTTGCACGTCTCCCTGCTGGAATCGTCTCCCCAATACAGCATACAATCATTTGGGCACGCATCAATCTTTTGATAATTCAACCCCAACCTGTTGATGATCTTCTTGGCCTCGTAGAAGGTTGTGGGAATCTCGGCGTCGGGGAATGCATCTTGTAATAAGTCGAGCAACATGGACATTCCCTTATCCGTGATCCCACACAAGCACTTGATATGATACAGTTTGATCAAGAAAGATAATTTAGAATATTTGCGACAACCTTGATATAAAGGACGATCTGCCTCATCCATCAAGCTGAAAAAATCCCGAGCTGCTTCATTCCCCATAAAAGCCGGCTCAGAGCCGTGCACTTCTTCGTTGAAGTTGTCGCCTTGAAATCCAAACGCATCACGCACAGCATCATTCACAGGATCATCTTCATCTACTTGAACGCCTACTTGAGAACTTCGAGGAAGAGGCTCGTCATATCTGACGCCGGCCTTCTCACCATGAACTGCCCAGAACGTATAGTCCTCAGGGAAAGGCTTCACAAGCAAATGTTCCATCACAACATTTCGTGCATGCCACTTCTTGAACTTGCATTTCCGACACGGACAGACGATCTTGCCGTTACAGCTGGCGTGAGTGAATGCGAAATCTAAGAAACTGTTTAATCCGTACAAATATTCAGGAGAATTGCGCGGCAACCTTATCCATGATTTATCCATAGCTACAAGTGAGAGAGAAGAAAGTATATAGAAGAAGATGAGTGAGAAGATAATGACGAATGCGTAGAACCTTATATTCTGAAAATCCAACGTTTATAATTTTGTAGCGGTTATTAAACCGCTACAACAACCGCTACAGAAATTCCAACGTTTATAATTTAGTAGCGGTTATATATATATAAAACCGCTACTAATATTCAAGCAGTTAATTGGAGGGAAATTTAAAATGTACTTGTTGGGTATTAGTAGCGGTTTTAGATCTATAACCGCTACTAATGTTCAACGTATTAGTAGCGGTTACATATATAAAACCGCTACTAATATTAAAGCCGTTGAACATTAAATATAAAAATAATTTTCTAATTTGTAGCGGTTTTACATAAGATAACCGCTACTAATGTGCACAAAGGCGGCAAATTTCAAAATTCAAATGATTTGAGTCTTTGTAGCGGTTATTAGTGTCTAACCGCTACAAACTTATATATTTGTAGCGGTTTCTGAGTTCAAAACCGCTACAAATATATAAGTAAATTTGTAGCGGTTATGAGTTCAAAACCGCTACAAATATACATTTATAAATTATTTAGAAATGTATATATAATTTATTTTTTTTAAAAATATATTTAAAAAAATATATTATATATATATTTAATTTATAAATTATTTATAAAATTATTATATATTTGTAGCGGATATGTACTAATAACCGCTACAAATGTATATATTTGTAGCGGTTTTAGGTTAAAACCGCTACAAATCTATACATTTGTAGCGGTTTTAGGTTAAAACCGCTACAAATATATATATAATTTTTTTTTTTAAATTTAGATTTAAATCATTTATAAATTATTTCAATGCGATATAATAATATAAATATAATTATATAAAACACAATAAGAAAATTCTGAAATAAAATCTCATAAATATTTACAAATGTTTAAAAGAAAAGAAAAAGTCCTAAACTAAGGAGCTGGGGGCTGATCCTCTGGTGCTCCCTCAGGTGGGGCTCCCTCAGATGCCGCTGGATCGGGCCGCTGCGCAGACTGAACCGCACCATCCTCATCAGCAGGAGGAGGAGCTGTAGGAGGAGGAGTAGTGGTCGGGACGACGTAGTGAGGGACAGGGGGGACCGCTGGATGCTGCTGTGCCGGGAACAGCCGACCCCATGCTTCCTCGAGCATAGTGTTTGCGATCTCACGCCACTGCGTCTGCTGCGCGAATATAGCGTCTGCGTGGATCTGCAGCTGCTGCTGCTGCTGCACCTGCATCTGCTGCATCTGCTGCGCCATCTGCTGCTGCAAATCTGACCGCAGCTGGTCAATCGACTCGTCCCTCCGACGTCTGACCCCTCTAGAGCTGCCAGCCTCAGAGGCGGCGCTCCTGCCGTAGATCATGCTGGGTCTGGCGCCTATCCCCATCCCCCGCACTCGTCCGGGGTGCTCAGGCTGAGCCAGACCCGCCTTCAGAGGAGCCGTCGGGTCCACTGACCCCTGTGACTCCTCAGGCTGGGTCTGTCGCAGCTCAGCCTGCGACTGCTGCATCCGCTCCTGCCATTTTATGAAACAATTAATAATTACCATTTTTCATTATTAACTTGGTTTTATAAAAAATATAATAATAAATTAACTTACAATCGCCGCCTCTGCCTGCTGAGAGGTCGCAGTCCCGTCACGGTGTCTGTGTGTGATGGCGTACAGCTCCGCATAGTCCGTCTGACGGTTCTCCTGCTGTGCTTTCGTCTCCTGAAACAATTACAAAACAATTAGTATTAATTATGAAATTATGAGCTAAAAGTAAGTGAAGCACTTGAAAAGTTACCAGCTCGCTGTAGGTCACAGCAAAGGTCTTCGATCCTGCTGTGTGGTGGATCGTCTGCTGCGCCCGGATCGCGGCGTTCCTCCGAGCAAGCTCCTGGAAAAAAAAAATTAAATGTATTATAATTTAAAATTAAATACAAAATAAATTGATATTATAATTTAATATTTAACAATTACAAAATTATATATCAAAAATCTAATAAATACATTACCTGTGCCTCAGGGCTCCTCCTGAACTGGACAAAACGCGCCCAGTCGTTCGGCGGCACGCCGTCCGGGACGCTCTCCTGCAGCTGCTCCAGAGGCATCGTCCCGTCCCCATCCACGCTGTGGAAGAGACGGTTCCTCCTGTTCCTCCAGGCGTCGCCCATCTTCACGAGGGCGTACCTCTTCCGGTTGGCCCGGACGGCAAACCGCAGCTGAAAAAAATACATTTAAATATCAATAATTATAAAAACCATAATTTAAAAAAAATAATTAAATAGAATTAATTAAAAAAATATTAATTAAATAGTTTTAATTACCTGAATCGCCTCCTCCCAAGCCTGGTCCTTCGGCCCCTTCGGAATGTGCCTCCACGTCGGGAAGTGAAGGGGGAACCGCATCCAATTCGATCCCAGGTCGCTCAGGAAGCGGTTGAGCAGGTGACCCCCATTGTGGATCGGCTGGTCAGTGCCCTCGTTCCACGGCACTACAACTCGCAGGGACCGGTCCATGCTGTTCAGACCGGTCACATCCAGCCTCCTCGTCGACACGTTCCCCTGCTCATCTGCACAGTTGACCGCACGTTAGATAAATTATAATTCAAAGTTAAAAAGTTAAAAAATTAAAAAATTAAATAATTTACCTTCGACCTGCACCTCAAACCCAGTGGACCGCGAAGACGACCCTCGTGGGTTGTTCTGCTCCCGAGCCTCTTCCTCATCGAGGAACTGCTCCATCTCCCTGAACCCACTAATCGGGATCTCGAACTCCTCCTCGTTGAGGAAGTCCTCAACGCTAATCTCTGGCACGTCCAACTCAGGCACCTCAGCTGAGGTCGTCGCCTGTGGGATCGTCTGCGGTTCCTGTGGCGGGATGGGCTGAGATGCCTCGGTAGCCCTGCCTGCGCGCTGCCCCCTCCCTCTGCCCGGGGCCCGGCTGCTGCCGCCCCGTAAATTCGGTCTGGGGACCTCAGGGGCCTTCCCCTTCCCCTTATCCTGTCCTGAAGCCATATCAACTGTACAAATTAAAAAAAAAATTAGTCACATTATTATGCAAAAATATAATAAAAATAAAAATATAAATAAAATACGTGTTATATACGTACCTCAAGTGTAAATACTGCGGAATACTGACTAAAAACTCCTATAGAGACGTCCGAACGCTCAAATCTCGAAGAAATCACTCAGAGAAACCTCAGGAAACAAAATGAGCAAACGGAGAAATGAAGGAGGTGGGGGGTTTAAATAGACCAGTAATTAGTAGCGGTTATTAAAAATAACCGCTACTCTAACCGCTACAAATAATTAAATTTGTAGCGGTTCTACAATAACCGCTACAAATCTTCACAACGTTTGAAATTCTGTAGCGGTTATTGCCCAGAACCGCTACAAATTTGGAGTCTCTTGAAATTCTGTAGCGGTTTTCAGTAAAAACCGCTACAAAATTCTGACCTTTGGTATTTTGTAGCGGTTTATGTGCATTAACCGCTACAAAATAACCGCTACAAGTTTTGGCGGGAATTTCGCGCCAAATTTGTAGCGGTTTTTTGTAGGAAACCGCTACAAATATTCTTGCTGCTACAAATTTGTAGCGGTTTAGGTAAAAACCGCTACAAATACTATAATTTGTAGCGGTTATATTAAACCGCTACAAGTGCACCGCTACGAAATACCTTTTTTTTTGTAGTGAGTGCCGTACCTGTACTCCTAGTCCCCAAGAAAGATGGAAGTTGGAGAATGTACATAGATTGTCGTGCAATCAACAATATCACAATTAAGTATCAGTTTTCGATACCCAGACTTGATGACATGCTCGACCAATTATATGGCTCTACTACTTTCTCTAAGATTGACCTTCGTAGCGGATACCATCAAATCCAAATTAGCCCCGGAGATGAATGGAAGGCAGCTTTCAAAACTAGAGATGGGTTGTGCAAATGGAATGTGATGCCATTTGGGTTAACAAATGCTCCTAGTACATTTATGCGCTTGATGAATCAGGTCCTTTGCCCTTTTATTGGCAAGTTTGTTGTTATTTACTTTGACGACATTCTTATTTATAGCAAAAGCCTAACGGAACATTTGGAGCATTTACGACAAGTGTTGCAAGTTCTTCGAGAGCAGAAACTTTATGCTAATTTGAAGAAGTGTACTTTCTTGACAAATGAAGTCATTTTTCTGGGCTATATTATCACTGCAGAGGGTGTACGAGTTGATCCAAGCAAAATTGAAGCCATTAACAATTGGACAACACCGCAATCCATCTAAGAAGTCAGAAGTTTCCATGCATTAGCTTCCTTCTATAGGCGATTCATTCGAAACTTCAGTTCCATTGCCGCACCCCTCACGGATTGCATCAAGGGAGACAAGTTCCAATAGACAGAGAAAGCTTAGAAAAGTTTTGAAGAACTGAAAAAAGGCTTGACAGAAACTCCTGTACTAGCCCTTCCTAATTTTGACCAAGTGTTTGAGGTTAGTTGTGACGCCTCTAATACTGGAATTGGTGCTGTCCTGAGTCAAGAAGGCTATCCAATTGCTTTCTTCAGTGAAAAGCTTAATGATGCTAAGCTCAAATATTCTACCTATGATAAGGAATTTTATGCCATTGTTTGTGCTATACAATATTGGAGTCATTATCTCCTAAATAAAGAGTTCATACTCTTTTCTGATCATGAAGCCCTCAAGTATCTAAACTCTCAGCAAAAGATCAGTCGTAAGCATGCACGTTGGAGTGAAATCTTACAGTCTTATCCGTTTCTGATAAAACATAAGGCTGGAATTTTAAACTCAGTAGCTGATGCTCTTAGCCGCCGTTATGCATTACTATCAACAATTCAAGCCAAAGTTGTTGGGTTTGAATACGTCAAGGAGTTGTACCAGGATGACCCAGATTTTCGTGGAATATGGGAGGTGACTGCATGTCAACCTTTCCACCAATATTACAGACACGATAAGTTTTTATTTCAAGGTAAAACCCTGTGCATCCCTCAGTGTTCTTTACGGGAGGCAATAATTTGGGAAGCTCACGATGGAGGTTTAGCTGGTCATTTCGGTAGAGATAAAACAGTTGCTCTAGTCAAAGAGAATTTCTACTGGCCAAGACTTGAACGAGATATCAACAGGCACATTCAAAGATGAAGAATATGCCATTTGGCCAAAACCAAGGGTCAAAATATGGAATTATACATGCCTTTACTAGTCCCAGAAGCACCATGAGAAGATGTAAGCATGGATTTTGTGCTGAGATTACCACAAACTCATAGGCAAAAAGATTCTATCATGGTGGTTGTGGATCGATTTTCAAAGATGGCCCATTTATTCCTTGTCAGAAAACTAATGATGCTGTGCAAGTTGCTGAACTGTACTTTAAAGACATTGTTTGTCTCTATGGCATTCCCAAGACTATCATGTCTGATCATGATGTTAAGTTTCTTAGCCATTTTTGGAGAACTCTCTGGAAAAAGATGGGTACTAAACTTCAGTTTAGCAGTGCTAGTCACCCTTAAACTGAAGCCATAAACAAGATTTTTGGCAACCTTCTACGAAGATTTATTGGAAAGAATTTGAAGCACTGGGATCTTATCCTTGCTCAGGTTGAATTTGCTTATAACAATTCAATCAACCAAGCCACTGGAAAGTGCCCTTTTAAAGTTGTTTATGGCACTTGACCTCTCAATCCATTCTACCTAATTACTTCAGCTAGCAAACAGTATTACAGTGCAGATGCAGACCAAAGGGCTGAAGAAATCAAGAAACTATATCAGCAGGTCTGAGATAGGATCCAGAAGCAAAATTTGAAAATTAAAGCATAAAGGGACAAGCATCGAAGGAAACAAATTTTTAATGTAGGAGATCTGGTTTGGATACATTTGAGGAAAGAATATTTTCCTAAACAGCCAAACGCCAAGTTATCTCCTCGAGCTGATGGTCCATTCAAGATCATGCAAAAAATCAACAATAACGCCTACAAAATGGAATTGCCAGGTGCCTACGGTGTTTCAGCCACTTTCAATGTTGCGAATCTATCTCCTTATATTGATGATGTTGATTCTGATTCGAGGATGAGTCCTGTCCAACCCCGGGGGAATGAAACAAAACCATGCACGTTGAAACAGAGGACATAAACATGACGCATGCAATGATGATAGAAACAGGGAACGACGGCAGAGGTTGGTGAGCAAGGGTTAGTGTGGCACGCCATTTCTGACCTTTGTATTATTTTAAAGAGTTTTAAAAGGGTTTGATTTTAGTATAAATAGGTATCCCATTTTCATTGTTAAACATCCAGAATTTGAATAAACACATTTGAGATTAGTTCCTGACCCAATTTACACCTTGATTCAACTTGAGCAATAAAGGATTATGATCGAACTTCAATGTAGGTAAATCAAATGACTGATGCATTAGGAAATAGGCTCAACTAGTCATCATTAGCTAGCAGACGGTCCAGCCTCATTTTAGTATTACCTCTTTTCCAAGTAAACTCAGGTACTGTAAGTCCTAAGTCAGAAACAGATGACCCCTCTATCCAAGTCACAAAGTCTCAGTCCCATGATAGCTTATTAGCCGCAGAAGATCGTTGTTCACTATCAAGCAATATGGTGTTCAAGTCTCACCCCAGGATCCAAACGCCACCCAATGAGCTCTCGAGTCTCAAAAGCTCAGCCCACAACTGACGCCTAACCACCACATTGGGACTAGCGTATATAATAGTTAGATTTCAGGGGATCGAATATGGAGGAGATACTAGAAGGTGAATAAATTGAGGATTGCTCTCCAATACATGTATGCTAATATTCGAATCCTACATACACCATAAGCCATCACTATACCCTTTGGCATCGACAACAGTTGAATATGAAAAACCAAATTGACTAATTCTTCTTTTTGTCATGCCCTTTGCACATCTTGTTTCAAGAAAAGCCAAAAAAACCCAACTGGTAATTACTTTTGATGTTTAAAACCAGAGCAGGGAAAGTATATGCCACGATGCCTCTCACATTCCATATTATCCAGTTCATTGGGAAACAATGTTTGTAGATTGTTGGGTCTCATCCTTAGACCTGCCCTCCAAGTCATCCATCTCTTCATCCTTACTCACATCAATACTTTCCCTACTTTCCTTCAAATTTGCCATTAGTGCCATCTCTACACCCTTATTTGGCTACTCATTAATGATAGAACTCGCCCTTGCATGTTCAAGGGCCACTAAGCTTGAGTTCATAGGAGACATATGATCCATGACTTTGAGGGTTTCTCTCCTTTTGTGAGGAACGACATCGTCTTTAGGGTTCAAAACGCGTTACTCAACCCAATAAGTGTTCTCGAGGGACAGAAAGCAAATCAGACAAAATGAATAAAGGGAGGCAATGATGATTGCCTAGCCCACGTTCCTTTATATATTGGTGAGAAATACAAAGAATGATTCTAACCTAATGGAATATGCTAAAGCATATTATTGGTGCTGTGCTATCAATGCTACACGTGTATAGTGGCAGGACCACTCTTGTCCTTATCTACAACAATATTACATGAAGAGCTAATTGAGAGTAAATCAATATTATCTAACATCCCCCCTCAAACGAGAGGGTGTAACTGCCATCCCGAGTTTGCTTCTAAAGTAAGAGAACTTGGGGTAGGTTAAAGCCTTTGTGAAGCAATCAGCAATTTGATGAGAAAAGGGTATGTACCGGATATCTAAAAAGCCAGAAAGTACTAGGTCACGAATGAAATGCATATCAATTTCGATATGTTTTGTTCTCCCATGCTGAACAGGGTTAGATGTAAGAGCTCTGGCACTTATATTATCATACCAAATGATTGAAGGCTGCTTAAGCTTAAGACCAAGTTCAAACAGTAGTGAATACAACCATTTTACCTCTGATGCCCCATCTGCTAAAGACCTGTATTCAGACTCAGAACTTGATCGAGACACAACCTTTTGTTTTCTTGATGCCCATGAAACTAATGTATTGCCTAGATAGACACAGCAACCAGCCATTGATCTTCTGTCATCAATATCTACTGCCTAATCAGCATCAGTAAATACAGTTAAACTCAGAGAATTAAATGGTTTAACTAATAGACCATAGTTATAGGTTCCTTTTATATATCTCAGAATCCTTTTGACACCTTGAAAATGAATATCAGTGGGACTGGCTAGAAACAGACTAAGCTTATTAACAGAGAAGGCAATGTCTGGTCTTGTAGTTGTGAGATACTGAAGTGACCCAATAGCTCTTCTATACAAAGATGGATCTTTCATGAGTTCACCTTCTTGTCCCGAAAAGTGTCTGTCAGCTACCATCGGTGTGGACACTGGGGCACAATCTAACATATGAAACTTTCTTAACAAATCCAGGACATATTTTCCTTGATTCAGATAAAATCCAGTATTGTCCCGATAAATCTCTAAACCAAGAAAGTAATACACAGGGCCTAGATCCTTTAATGAGAACATGGCATTTAACCTTTGAATAAAGTTTTTCACATAACTAGAATTGTTTCCAGTCACCAAGATGTCATCTACAAAGATTAGAATAAATACCTTGAGATTATGAGTTCTCAAATGGAAAAGAGAGATATCGCTCTTTGCATTGTGAAAGCCCCACTTCAGTAGTGTCAATCGGAGCCTATCAAACCAGGCTCGTGGGGCCTGCTTCAGACCATAGATTGCCTTCCTCAATTTGCACACAAAATCTGGCCGACTAGGATCTTGAAATCCTTCAGGCTGTCTCATGAACACACACTCCTGTAAATACCCATTGAGAAAAGCGTTGTTTACATCTAACTGTCTTACTTCCCAGTTAAATGTGGAAGCAATTGATAGAACAATTCTGATCGTTGTGGGTTTAATTACAGGACTGAAAGTTTCTCCATAATCAGTACCTGGAGTTTGTTGAAATCCTTTTGCCACCAGACGAGCTTTCGGTTTCAAGAGTGACCCATCTGCTCGAAATTTATTCTTAAATATCCACTTGCAATCCACCACGGTGTGAGCATGAGTTCTCGGAACCAGAATCCAAGTACAATTTCGTTGCAGAGCATTAAATTCCTCTTTTATAGCTCCTCTCCAATGTGACGATGCGAGAGCTTCTTGAATGTTCTTGGGTTTTGCAATCGTCCGAAGGATGACCGGATCTTCTGATTTCATGAGACCCATAAATGGATATTTTGGCTTGTGAATCCCTGTTTTGGATCGTGGCATCATCTTATGTGTGTTTAATGGGCTGGACACTGGGCTAGGCCCAGTTACTTCTTCTGGTATAATAACTCTCGTTTCAGAATTGGGCTTCGAATTCAAGAACTCTTGGTTATTATGAATATGACTGGATTCTGTGTTATTCAGTCTGTGTTCAGACGAGTGCGAAGACGACTCTGTAATTGCTGTGTAACCTTCATTTGTTAAAGATTTCTGAGTGGCAGTAACTGGAGGTGTATCAATGAACATTAGAATTGAGTAATTCGGTTCTGAGATTGTGTCCGATGGGTTTCTTCGATTTAGAAATCCAGATACAAAAGGAAAAGTTCCAGCGTCAAAGACTACATGCCGAGACACATATACACGTCCGGTTGAACTTAAGCATCGATAACCTTTGTGTTGAGGAGCTGGTCCAAGATAGACACACTTTTGATTGTGAAATGCAAACTTGTGATCATTGTATGACTTGAGACATGGATAACATGCACATCCAAAAGGTTGAATATCTTTGTATCTCAGTTCTGTTTTGTGCAGCAAGAACAGAGGTGTTTTGTTCTGAAGAATTAGAGTCGGTAGTTGTTGGTTACAAATACAGAAGTCTGAAATGCTTCAACCCAGTAAGTTAATGGCATTCTAGCTTGAGCTAACAAGGTCAGTCCTACTTCAACAATGTGATGATGCTTCCTCTCGGCTCTGCCATTTTGTGTTGATGTGTATGGACAGGAATATCTCATCAAAATACCAGCCTCTTGAGTGACAGGTATAAACGGTTTGTATTCGGTCCCATTATCACACTGGATTACTTTAATTTTGGTATTGAACTGATTTTCCACTTGCTTTCGAAATACACTGAATGCATGAATCGCTTCACTTTTATGCTTCAACGGATATAGCCATGTATACCTATTGTAATCATCAATAAAGTGTATGTAATATCTGTGTCCTCCTATTGATTGGACTGGAGATGGACCCCAGATATCAATGTGAATCAATTCTAAGGGAACTTTAGTATGAGTTTCAGAATTTGGAAAAGATAAACGCTTGGATTTACCCAACTGACAGGCTTCACAAACAAACTTCTCATTGAATTCAAGCTTTACATTACAATTCTTTAAAATAAGTTTCAGAACTTGATTACTAGGATGTCCTAACTTGTAATGCCATTAAAGAAAATCATTGAAATTGTCACCCATTGGAACAACTTTAGCTGCTGTAAATGCTCGAGCATCTCCTTGTTCATTGATCATTGGATACATTCCCTGTCTTGCTTTCCCTTGCATCAGTGTTTGCCCTGTGGTTTTGTCCTTCACAACACATTTATCATTAGTAAAGTGGATATCAACATTGTTATCTTTAACTAGCTGATTAACACTAAGAAGATTTTTAGTGGCAGTTGGCACAATCAAAACATTATTCAACTGAATGCCAAAATTTGATAGAGACTTAGAACCAATACCAGAGATTTTTGCCTTCTCTCCGGTACAAGTTGATAGATAAAACTTACCCACTGGATTCACTTGATCCAACTGATCAGTGTGATGAGTAATGTGATAATTTGCGCCACTATCCATATACCATGATGGATCAGCAATAGTGTTCGGATCTGCACAGTAGGCTTGTAGATTAAAATTCGACTCGAATGATGGTGGTTTGAAACTCCTGTCAAATCGTCTATAACAGTTGGCAACAATATGCCCAGGCTTTTCGCATAGGGAACAGTATGGTCTGCCTCCTCCATTGTTATTATTATAATTCCCTCGTCGTCCTCTGAAAGGACGATTGCGTGAGCCTCCTCTGGTGCCACGCCATGAACCTCGATGTGAGTCAGATCCTGAAAAATCATTCACACGTCGTTGACCTATATTGACAGATGGTTGAATGCTAAGAGACGAAAACTGATTAAGTTGCTCAAGTCTGCTTTCAAAAGACAGTAACGAGGCTTGTACTTCAATCATGAGAGATTTGGTTGATCAATAAGCTTGACTACAATTGCATTATAATATGCATCTAGTCCATTTAGAGTATGCATAATAAGTTCATCAGTGGATATAGGTGCTCCGACCAAGGCTAGTTGATCTGAAAGTGTTTTCATTTTAGAAAGATAGTCCTCCATTTTCATATTGTTCTTTCTAGTATTGTGAAGATCTGATTTGTAAACCATAATTCTTGCTCTGTTAGATGCACTGGTCAGATCTTTAGCACCAATCCAAAGATCTCGTGCTGTCTTGCAGTGGAGAAGTTGAGCTCCTATCTCTTGAGACATGGTATTTTGGAGCCAACCAACAAGCATTTTGTCCACAGCTTGCCATTCACTGAAGTCAGGGTTGAGAGTTCCTGCTGCTCCAGGAACAAAACGTAGCGGAGCTACTCCGGTGCCGTCGATGTGTGATTCAAGGCAGTTTCCTTCAATTAGTGGAAGGACTACAGACTACCAAACCATGAAATTTCCTCGGTCAAGTTTAATAGTAGTGGTTTGGCTTGAAGAGCTGAAGAGACCATATGCTTTTGTAGCTGATGTCATAGTGCCAGAGGAACCCATTCCAGTGGAAGACGACGAAGAAGAAGACATTTTTCTCACAGCCGCTCTGATACCAAGAAAGCAAATCAGACAAAATGAATAAAGGGGGGCGATGATGATTGCCTAGCCCACGTTCCTTTATATATTGGAGAGAAATACAAAGAATGATTCTGACCTAATGGAATATGCTAAAGCATATTATTGGTGTTGTGCTATCAGTGCTACACGTGTATAATGGCAGGACCACTCTTGTCCTTATCTACAACAATATTACATGAAGAGCTAATTAAGAGTAAATCAATATTATCTAACAGGGACCCATTAGATTGTTTCTTTTTAATCTACTCACGTGTAGGTGGTTTAATGTTCTTGCCACATAATTGGATTTTATTCTCGTTTTTCCTTTTTGTTCCAACATGCACCCACTCCGTCGACTTCTTATCCAAATCCTTTTGTGATCCCCTTTTGCTATTATCCCCAACATTCAACACCTTTCCTTCATGACTCTTTACATGACTCCTATCTCTCTTATCCCTTCATGCAATATCTTTATTTTTTAATAGATCCGATATTTTTGGTCCAAATGAATCAGATCCCACAATCTCCGTTAATGCATTCCTTCCTCGAAAATCAGGCTTCAATAACTGAATCTTACCATACAAGGAGCTGGTTGTTGGATCTTCATCGACAGTAGAGGCATGCAGCTTCGCTGTCGTCATCCCATTATTTAAATGCATGACCTTCCCTACCCCTATATTTAAACCCTTGTCTGATCCAGATGCCATACCTGATTCATTAGTCACCTTTATGTTATCTAGACACAGTAAAGGACATATCTCCTTCTAATGACCATATTTTTCAAAATGAAAACACGCCCGGTGCAATCCTTCATATATAATGGGCCAATCCTCACTAAAAGCTTTGAATTTCAGTAAGAGTGGTTGATGCAGGTCAATTTCAACACATAGACGTGCAAACCCACCTTTATCATAGAAACAAGACCTATCAATCTTTAGTGTCTTCCCTACCATATTCCCAATATGCCATAGTGATTACACGTTATATAATTCCATTAGTAGATTGTTACGAGTGAAGATGATCAATTAAATAGTGCAAGTGTACACTGTCGTAATCAAGTAATATAGAAGTGAGTAGAGTATCGTTCCCACGAGGATTGATCACTAAGTACCAAAATGAGTAATTTTAATTATATTTAGTCGATCGATTAGTTGGTGATTGAGAGTACGAAATAAAAGATGAGCAAATATGAATGCAAATGATATGAAACAATAATGAGAAAAAGTCCTAAGGATTAGATTTCACTTAACAAATTCCGGATTGAATCACTTATCTATTCTAGCCCAATTTATTCCACATGATTAATAGTTGAGTTTCCCTAATTTAATTACTAGCCTCTTCTAAAGTCAAGCAATTCTATAATTAATTGCTAATCCAATATATTCCTATATGAATTTAAGCAATTAATTATGCATTAAAATTTATGGAACTTTATAAGACTACACAACTCATATGAATATATTCCTATTTCATATGCAAGTTATGGTTTTAATTATAGGGTCTACACACATGTATCTCCTTCCGGTCTCAACATATATATTGAAATCATTCAAAAGATGGCCAATCAAATGAAAGCGTTAGGAATAATAATTAAAACTCAATCATGAAAGAAAAATTAAAACTAGATTTAATAAGTTAAAATTCAATCCTTTATTAGTAAGCTACGTCATCACTCTAGGAAAATGAAAATTTAGCACATGATAAAATTAAAAACAAAACCAAAATAAATTGACATTATATAAAGCTAGAATGAAATCCTCATAAATATTGCATAAAATTGAATATTAAATTCTCAAATATAAATATACAACTAAAAGATGCATGAAAAATGTAAAAATTTAGCCGTCCCTTTAGGAGGTAAAACTTTCCATGTAGGTGGCATACAAAAAGTAATACAATCCTAAGCCTTCTAAGATAAAGGCATGCAAAAAGTAATACAATGTATAAAATTAATTCTAAGATAATGTAGTAAGTGGAGAAGAGATGAGAGTAATGAATATGAAATGGTGTAAGTAGAGAAGAGAGGAGAGTAATGGAAATGAAATGGTATGTGTGGAGAAGAGATGAGAGTAATGGATATGAAATGGTGTAAGTAGAGAAGAGAAGAGAGTAATGGAAATGAAATGGTATGTATGAAGAAGAGATGAGAGTAATGGATATGAAATGGTGTAAGTGAAATGTGAATGAGAGGGTGACTATATATAGGAAAGAATAGAGTAGGGTAGATGAAGTGGTAGATGAAATGTGATAGGTGAAGTAGTAGATAGAATGTGGTAGATGAAATAGTCAGTGAAAAGGAAGATGAAGTTGTAGATGAAATGTGGTAAATGAAGTAGTAAGTGAAAAGGAAGATAAAAAGATAGATGAAATGTGGTAGATGAAGTAGTAGGTGAAAAGGAAGATGAAGAGGTAGATGAAATGGTTGGTGGAATGGTAGATGATTCCCGCTTTCAACTTTCAAGCAAAATTCGAAACCCTTGGAGATAGAACTGGATTTTGGTCTCAACATTAAAGTTGTAGAGCTCTTTATTAGCCTTTTATCCATATAAAGAATGTCTCAATTCGACATATAGAGCTCCAGATATTGCCTAAAAACTGAAAGAGGGTCTACTTTAGTATTTTCCAAAAAATTCTATTTTATGCCAAAATCATTATTTATTTATTAATTACACCCCAAATTTATTAAATTGAGCTCAAATATCATCCATAAAATCATCATATAAGGAAAAATAAATATGTAAATATTTTACTTATCATAGATGCCCTTCTTGGAACACAGTCATAATCCTCCCTCATAGTAAAAGCCATAATAAAGTACGCATTACTTTAAGGAATGAGTTTCATGGGGTCTCGTGGTTGCCACATACGGTGTATTCGATCATTGAGAATATACTTCAGGAACTCGGCTCCTAACACCTTAATAATCAAGGTATTTATCCACGGTCTACACCATGTTGTATACTCCTTTGCAATCATCTTCAACTTTGGTGTTGCACCATTCTTCACCCTCTCCACCATCTCATCATCCTCTATAAGGGTGGGTAAATAGTTTTTCGGTGCTGTGTTTGGTTAAAACCGAAAATACATCCTTTTTCACCACCAAACTGAAACAAAATGACAACAAAACTGAACACCATATAACCAACATGTTTTGGTTCAGTGTTTCGGTTTTTTGGTGTTTAGGCCACATTTTAAACCTTTTTTGTTCAAGTCTGTCCAATCCAAAAAATCTAAAAATAAGGGCCTTTTTGGGTCAAGCCTGTCCACATTGTGGGCCTTTTTGCCAACACAAAACAGCTGAAGTTTTAACATTTAAGCAAGGTTCATGAACCATGATCGGGTTCTAAATCAGTTGTGGTACTGGGTTATGGGTCAGTGGGTCAGATCGAGGCTAAATCGGTGAGAAATTGAAGATTTTAGGCTTATTAATATGAAATTCTAAAGAAAATTTTAAAAAAATTAAAAAATAGGAACCTGAACAACTAATCCGACTGGTTTACCAGCCGGTTCGCCAGTTTTCGGATCGACCGGTCCGGTCTAGGTTCGCGAACAATGCATTTAAAAAACAAAACGTAAACCAAAAATCTAATTACAATTCAATTCCTATTGTAAACTGCCATATAATATGAGAGTTTGATAGCAATGTTGGCCGATAATTATCATACAAAAAATGGCATTATAAGTTGGCTAAAGGAAGTCAGACAGCAATGTTGGGCAATAATTATCATACAAAAAATGGCACCATAAATCTACTAGCTATTGCAACTCATTTGACATATGATAAACAAGACAAGTTTGACAGCAATGTTTCCAATTTATATAAACTGGAGCATCAAATCAAACACAAGTTTGCTATGTGTAGTCACAACACCAAAAACAACTGAAGCAACTGATCCATTACACAGCCAGCATAAAATGATCCAAAAGAAGAAAGATATTGATAGCAGCCTGCAATTAAAACAAGCATAAATCAAATAAAAAGAAATAAAATTAAATATTACAATAATACAAAGATATTGATAAATGACTAACAAAGATATCGACATTGCATCTACTATATATCAACAGTTGCCTCCAATGCAATCTTTTAAAAATCTAGCAATAAAGACACAAAATTAGACTTCCCATGGAATATCATAATAAATATATTATTATTTTTATGAAGATAGAAACTAGATGTAAAAGATATTACCAAGTTCTATTAGCTGAAAATCATCATCTCCTACTTCTTCAACATAGTTAAGTGAATACTTAAGCAAATCTTGAGCATAAATTAGGGACTGTATAGCTTTAGGAGTTAAAGAGCTCCTAAATGAATCTAGAACATTTCCTCCGGTGCTGAAGGTAGACTCCAATGTTTTTAAAACCGGACCGGACATCAAGCCGGACAAGTCAGCAGGTCACAGTTCAAACGGTCGAATCGGTTAGGTCGTCCAGTCGAACCAGTGACATAATAATTTAATTTAAAATAATAACATATAAAAAATATAATAATATATGTTTAAAATATATTAATTATAATATAGTTTGGAATATATGAAAATTATAATTATACTCATAAAAGATAAAAAGAAAAAGAAAAGTTTGTTTTTGTGATGTAAAAAAATAGTTAGTATTATAATAATAAAATAATGTTGATAAAAATAAAAAAAAATTCCGGGGAAGAGAACAATGAGTTGCTCTCTTGAAAATTGAGATGTCATATCATACTTATGTAAAAAACAGGTTGGGGAGTTGGAAAAATAAAAATTGGGTTGGGAAGCATAAAGGGTTAAAGTGAAATGATTTTTTTGACTTGGCTTTTCAACTTCTCATTTCTCAAGCTCCCCGTACACATCTCATAGCCCATTAACTCTGTCTTCTTTCTTCAAGATTTTTCACTTCCTCCGGCGACCAGAGTTCAACTGTTCATTTTTCAAAGTTCTTCCATTGATGGAGCAGCTCAAGCTTGTCCTCTTCTTTTCGCTAGTGAGCATTTTTGTTGTGGTTTATTGTTATTAAAAGAAAAATAAATATAGGATCTATTGCCTTTTGTATTTTGTCTTCTTCTTCTCTATTTTCATATATTGAAGAGTTTTCCTGCCTAATATTGGGAAGCCGTTCAGTTTTCTAAAACCGGCACTGGATTCCGGCTCAATGCCAGATTCTGGCTTAAAACTGGCTATTTTCCGGCTCATTCCGGTCTCAAGAAAAAAACGATTCTGAAGCTCAAGCGGACCGCCTCCAACTCCGAGCAACAGTCTAGCCGACCAAACCGTCCGGTCCGGTTTAAAAAAACACTGGTAGACTCAGAAGCAACAGTAGAAATTGGGATAGCCAACACATCTCTTGCTATTTGAGAAAGAATAGGGAAACTAAGACTATTCACCTTCTACCAACTTAAAATATTAAAATCATCCTTTCTGGTCTCAATCGCTTCATTTAAATATCTATCTACTTTTGTTCTACTAGTCCTTTCACCAAGATGCTCATCCATGAATAATTGCTCCTCAATATCAAGCAATTTTCTAACTTTTAGACTAAGGTCATCACTATCAAGAAGATTTTCTTGTGTCATTTGATGCTCCCCTTTTAGGCTGTGTTGATGGAGAAAGAACTTGTTTGTATTCATTATATAAATTAAAGAAATCAAGACTTCTTCAATAAGCACCCCTAAATGTTCACCAACAGCACGTGTATGCATTTTACGTAGAGCAAATTACACCCAATCTAGCTTATATCAAGGGTCAAGAACAGTGACAATATAAAGAAGTTTACTGATCCTCATAGGAGCTCCCTAATACTTGTCATATTTCTCCTTCATTCTACTTGCCACATTAGCTAACTCCATCATATCGCTTTTTGTCCACTCATCCAAGAAACGATAAACCATGTAAATGTCACTGAAAAAGTTATGGATGTAACATATAAAGAACCAGAAATTCACATAGTTAGATCATAAAAATGACTCAACACCATAGTCATCCTCCTAACATTCTTCCAATCTTCCTATTCAAGCACCCCATGTTCAAGATCAAACCTAAAGTATGGATCTTTGTCCTAATTCCTCTTAACGGCTACCTCAAATTTTTAAGCAATCTCTAATATCAAATAAGTGGAATTCCACATTATAGGAACATCTAAGTATAACATTTGCTTGGTCTGAATTTTTTGATTGACACAACTGTCTTTAAACTTTCTCATTCTAAGTAGTGACTGTCTAATAAAACAAACAGCCTCTCTAACTCTCTTAACTGATTGACCTACTTCTTTTAGCCCTTCATTGACAAACAAATTGATTATGTGTGTCACACATCTCATATGCAAAAATTGATAGTTCATAATTAAATGCCCCCACCTTACAATTTTTCCTTGCAAATATTCAATTGAAACATCATTAAAGCCAGTATTGTCTACAGTGATTGTAAGCACCCTTTTAATACCTCACTCAAGCAAACACTTCTCAATTTCAATTCCAATGTCCCTCCCCTTGTGACTAGATATAGGAATGAAATTCGAAACTCTCTTTTTCATTGACCATGTGTCATATATAAAGTGAGCAATAATACACATGTAATTAATTCTTTGAATTGATGTCCAAGTGCCAATAGTAAGACAAACCCTTTGTTTTTTATGGTGCAAATAATCTTTAAACCTCATTTTTTCATCAATATAAATGTTGAAACAGTCACAGCCTATTGTCCATCTTGATGGAATTTTAAATCTAGGCTAGGCAAACAACATAAAATTCCTAAACCCAAGCACCTCAACAAACTTAAGAGGCAATTCATCAATGATTAGCATAGATGCCAAGGCTTTCCTAATACTATCTTGGTCAAATTTCCAATTCACAAAACCTAATTTATCATCTTCAGCATTAAACTTTAAATGAGATTGTTTAAGTTCATTAGGAGGGGGCCTCTGCTTACAAACATTCATAATATGATTATTTAGTGCAGTGTCCCATTAGATTTTGGATCACAAGCAAGATCATTTCCACAATAATTACACTTACCTCTTATCTCACCAGCATCATTCACAAATTTGGTTAAGTGGTCCCACACTTTTGATCTTTTCTTCATAGCTTTCCCTTTTCCAGTAACAACTGGTGAAGGCTCATTGCTTTGATTTGCACTATCCCCAGCAGTTGTTTGAGCAGCAATTTGTTCAGCCATAATTTCACCTGCAAAAGACATCACATTTAATTAGGAATGAGACAAATATGATTCACCAAAAAACAGAAATAACACAATCACAGAATCACTTCACAAAAACTGCAAAAAACACCCTTCTTTTACAGAATCACATTAATCCCATTTAGTTATTAGAACACAAAAATCACATAACTATAAAACTCTCAAAAATCCTATTTGACATAATCACATAACGATAAACTCTTATTTGATAGAATCATATAATCACATTAATACCATTTAGTTATCAAAATACAAAACACAAGAATCAGTGAATCACAAAAAGATAAACTCTCAAAAAATTCTCTTAAAAAAAGCTATCAAAACCGAGCAAACAAGCAAACAAAATTTTGTATTCTTGACAAAAAACAATGAGACACCCACATCAGAAAGCAAGAAAACATCATAACCAAGCAAGGAAGCAAACAAAATTTTGTATTCTTGACCAAAAAATAGTGAGACACCCACATCAAAAAGCAAGCAAACAACATAACCGAGCGAGCGAGCGAGCTATCAGAACCGAGCGAGCGAGCAAGCAAAAAAAAAAACATAAACACCCATATCAGAAAGCTAAAATGCAAGTGAGAGTGTGAGACCGAATGAAGTGAAGCAACACACCCAAGTGAGGGAGGAGGCTGAGACGGAAGATCAAGGTTTACTTCCGGTTGAGAACTGAAGTGAGACGCCATAGTGAGAGTGAGAAGGCGGAGACGGCCAGATCGACGTTGAGATGGCTGATCGACGCTGTAAAGTGAGGAGGTGAGAGGTTAGTCGGCAGAGAGGGTGAAGTAAGAGTGACGAGGCGAAGACGACATGATATACCCTTTGCTTTCAGCTAAGATGCGTCGGGACTGAAACTTTGAGGCAGAGAGGACGAAATGAGAGTCGAGACTTAGGACTCTCAGGCTTTGAGGCTACGGTTTTTAGAAATGAGTCGGGACTCGGAAGGTCTAAGGTTTTCTGAGGCTCTAAGAGACAAGAACGGAGAGTGTGAGTAGTGAGGTCTACAGGTGGTAATATGGGTTGGGACCATGGGCCGAGCCCGCCCAACCCGACAAAATGGGCGATTTGGGTTCTACAAAACTGGGACCATATTGATGCGGTCCTTTTTGGCCCGAACCCATATGGTCCCAACCCTTCACGGGTTGGACCACCGGGTTGGCGGGTTGGCCCATATTGTTTTTTAACTAAGAGGGAAAAGGAAGAACCATTAGTCAATAGTTCAAATCTCCAAAACCATAACTCCAAAGTCCAACCCATTTCTTCTCAATCCCTACTCTCCTCAGCGTGCTTCAAATTGAAACACCTTTAATATTAACTAATTATTAATTATTGTTAAGTTATACTGATGACTTGTGGATTTATATTTATTTTGTTGTGTATAGACCTATGATGAATATTTAATTTGTAATGTATTTTAATTTTGTTATGTTTAAGTATGTAGAGAAAACAATCTTATTGTATATAAAAAAAACAATCTTAGTATATTGTTAAAAAAAATTTGAAAAAAAAAATATGGGTTGGCCCGCCCAACCCGCCAACCCAACGGTTATGGGTTGGGTTCGCTAAATGCCAACCCATATTGATGCGGTCCTTTTGGGACCGAACCCATATGGTCTCAACCCATGATGGGTTGGCCCGAACCCACCGGGCCGGACCATATTACCACCTCTAGTGAGGTCACTGAGGAGAGAATTGAACTGACCGACACCGACTGGACTAAGGAGTGAGTGAGGGCGTGGGCGTGAGGTTGGGTGTTGGATACTTGGGTTGGGACGTTAAGTTGGGTACTTGGGTTGGGTGTTGGGCTTGGGTCTGTTGTCCATAGGTAAAATTTGAAAGCAAAAAATAGATAAATAGATAAAACGACGTCATTTTAATTACAATTCGGTTTTAACTCAATTAATTTCATAAAAACCACACCAAAAACTAAAATATGCCTATTTTACAAACTGAATAAAAACTAAATTGTGTTTGGTTTGGTTTTCGGTTTCGGTTAAGATTTGCTCTCTCGTGATCCTCTGAACCACTCTCACCATCCTTATCATTCCCACCCATATCTTCTTCATAAAGTAGGCTCGCCAACCGTTCACAATGTCCTTTCCTGCATCAAGCTTAACTAGATACCCCGCCACTCCTGGAGCCAGCAGCTTGTCCAAATATGACACTGGTATTGCACGACGTCTAACCTATTCTCCCTTTAGCCTTTCTTGCTCCTTCACCTCCTTCCCTATTCAATATCATTCCCCGTCTCACACTAGCAGTTTGAATTTTATCAAGTACTGTTGACGAATTTTGATTTTAGTCTCCATATTTATTAAAAATAAACATCGTTGAACTCAAACCAAACCCTCGTCAATTTACAAGGATAAATTAAAAATCACGATTTGAAGCCACAAAACTGCAAATACTACTTAAAATATTTTTGGTGTTTTTAACCCCTTAAAATATTTTTTCAGCTGTATCCAGTGTGTTATCAGACTAATTGCAATTTTACCTTTAATATACTTTTTCAGCTCCAAAAATTACTTTAAAATATTTTTTGATGCTTTTAACTCTTTAAAATAAGTTTTTAGTTGTACCCAGTTTTAAGAGACTGAGTACAATTTTACTTTTAATGTATTTTTTATAATAGTAAAGAGCACCCAAAACTTATATAACTGATTTATTAATTTCCACTAACTCAAAAGTATTTTTCCAGTAGCACCTAATATTTTAAAGTAATTTTTAAATATTTACTTGATTTTTTAAATATTTTTCCACCCACTCACTCTTACCATTATCACAAAAGCCCTTATGCTTAAATCAATCCAAACAAGTTTTATTTTTACAAAAACCCAATTAACAACCGTTAATCCAAACATAAATCACACTATACAATTTAGCTTTTACCAAAAATAATATTACAACAAGCCCAATTGAAACAAGCTTAATTGTCAATCGCTGTTTCAAATACACCCCCAATTGAACTTTCACCAATTGGGTTTTGACAAAAACTCAATTGTCAATAGACCTCTCCAAATACTTAAAAAAAATTACTGACTGCCAATTGAGCATTTGCCTCCTCCAATTGGGCTTATTAGCCTCCCCAAACACACTAAATAGGCTTTGTCGCTCTTTCAACACAATCTGAGTTTTGGACAAAACCAATTATTTCAATCCCGTGTTCCTCACTTCCTCCGCCCCTTTTTTCCCTTCGGGCTCGAGCCCTGAGGTATCTTACCTTACATGGAGTCATCCAAACAAATGGGAACCCAGAAATCACAATTGATGCAAATAAAAAACCCCAAATTATGAAAACATATTCCCAACATTTACAATACCATGTTCTCCGAAAAACAAACACTACAAGTTTTGCAAAACGGCGGCATCTATGACTACCCTTTCATTTTGAAAGGATTGTTATAAGTGGGCGAAAGATTTAAAGGCAAGATAACATCAGAAATTCACCTGACTTGAAACATTTCAAAAATAAAAAGTTGATGAAATTTATTTAAAAAATAATTGAAAAACAATAAACTACTACTACAACAAAAATCGAAGCACAAATCACCAAACAAAATATCAGCCCGAATATGTTCAAAATCATATAAATCAGTACAACTTTGTAAGCATCAAAAGACTTGTGCGTTGGGATAAGTAACAGTTCTCAACTCCCAAAATAGAAATTTGTTCCCATAGCTTAAAGGAAAATGAATGATTTGGCCCCCGAAATCTCGATTCAGAACACCTAATTCCGTGCAATAGAGACCAGTGTCTAAATCAAGGTGCAGGATCCACATTGAGCTCACCCCCACACCAAAATCTTAATCAGTCAACGACCATATACCCCATTCAGCCCCGGCATCCACTTAACAATCCAAATGAGTCGAACATGACATAAATAGGAAATGCGACTCCTACGAGCAAATCTAAGTAATACATAATACAACTAACGAAATTCTTTTAACTTAAATGAGCTACCGTACTACCCAGCAACTAATATTTGATAAAACCCCTATGGAGGTCAAGATTTCCAGTATACAGAACTACCAGGACGCGAGACACCAGCATGGTGGAAAATCCGCATCTGAAGCCTCATGTCACTTATCTGAATGCAATTAATCTGCAAAAGCTGCGCAACAGTTGAAAGCAACTGAAGCACACAACCTTCATCCGCCTCTACTATGATGGCACTGCATTAAAAATCAAGAAAACAATGTCAAAAAGTTAACACAATCAGCAACTCAAACTAGCATAAATTCCACATAACGCATAGAATGCAACCTGTAAATCGTTCCAAAATAAAGTACTCTGGTCATCAATGTAGGACTTGTTTAACTAATTTAATCAGATCAAGGAAGTTGGTTTAGTTAGTTAATCATAATAAATATGACATGTTTTTCTAAAATACTCTTGTTTAGGATAGTAATTGGCTTCAACTATTGTTGCAAAAGAACAACACGCCACCTTGTTGAGGGAAGTATTAACAGGGGGTAGCTTGAGGAAAAACGATAAATATGGGAGATAGGTTTTACATTTAGAACTAAGACCAACACTCCAATTAAGTCCTACATTAACAAAAGGAGTAACTTGTAAACTTCAAAATAGAAGACAAACAGCAGCATGCTTTCATTTAGAAATCCTAGAAGCACATGAGACACAATAAAACAGAAAAGCCTGCATTAACAGCATCACAACATTTAGTGGCATATAGCAGGAAGACAACACGGGACAAGTGAACAGAAGGTGATAAGATATAGAATAATCTCGAATGATAACAAGTTCATGGTTGAGAGCATACTATATGTAGATGTATCAATCTGCTCAGGAAGCTGTTTTATATCCACCTCAAACCTTGATTGAACCTGATATATACAAAAAGAAACTTAGGACTAATGAAATCCTACTAACGGATCAATAACAAGAAGAGTTTCATACATTGTTGAGAACATCAACATCTGCAGCACATGAAACAAATGTAATTGCGAGGCCCTTGGTGCCAAACCTTCCTGCTCTGCCAACCTAGAGTTCCAGACACAAAAGGTCAGACCATCAGACAGCTGTGAACTAGAATTTAATGGCATAAAAACCAATTTGAGCTGAATATATATTACATATGCAATCATACCCTGTGCAAGTATGTGTCTGCAGAATCAGGCATGTCATAGTTTATGACTATGTTGACACGTTCAATGTCAATGCCCCTTCCAACCAGATCTGTTGCCACAAGAATCCGAGTATGCCCCTCTTTGAATCCTTTGTATCGCTTTAACCTATTAATAATATGATCAAGATTAAATATCACACACAAGTTTGTGTTGCCCGTGACCACTTGCTAGGATGCTAGAAAGTGAGATTGAAACACTACCGTCAAACTACAACACAAACAACATGAAAGCCAAAAACCAGGATCACCATCACTAATCCCATTTATATAATCAACCAATTCATCACATTAATAATTAATAAGTAACAAGAATTAAAACCGTTCACTTCAAATGATCCCATTCGTTAATATTCTATTTCATTGCAAACCCTAGCCGTTCAATAATTTCATTATCCAACAACTCGAATCAGAAATTCCAAATTGCTAAAATACTTGATAACTTTTAACCTTTGGAACAAAGGCATATTAATTTATTAGCATGTACGATACAAAAGGCAAATTTATTTATCTTCTTTAATATCAAGTTCAGACAAAAATGCCTTCAGAGAGATCAAATAAATTAACTAAATTAAAACAACATAACTTACCATGCTACAGCACAAGGCCAGTGAAACCATAAGTCAATCAAAGTAAACGTTAACTTAAAGAAAATAAATAAAGCGAACATTAACTACCTGTTTTTCTTGGTACTCATGCATTAGGTTAAAATAACTACATACCATATTAAGTATTGTCCAGCAGAGAAACATATACACAATATACTATTAATGCATTCATAGTAGCATGGCATGACAATTAAACAGATTTCAAGATTACAGAATAAGCCAAACTAACAAGGGCAACAAAAAAAACCAAATAACTGAATAAATCATAGAAAATCTTCAAATCATCAGTTAAACAAGAATGAAGAGCAATCCAAGCTGATATCCTCATAAGAGATAATACAAACCTTTCCTCCTGGGACATGCCAGAATGAATGCATATAGATGGAAAGTTGCACTCCACAAGTAGTTTGTCCAGCTCAGCCGCTCTACTAACACTTTTTACAAAGATGACTACTTGATTGAAGTCAAGTGCATCAAGAAGATCATTCAACTTGCGGTTCTTCTCCTCCTCTTTCAATTTGATGTAGTGCTGTCATTTTAATCATTTAAGGGATAAAGTTTCTTTAACATGTAGATAGACGGATAGATAGAGAAGTTCCTATTGTGAAAGAGGCCTACCTGAACTAGTCCATGCAGGGTCAACTTGGCCTCATCATCAACATAAATTTCCATAGGCTGAAAGGAGCAAATGTGACAGTAAATATTATGTGCTTTCCTCAAAGCTAATGGAATCCAAACAACATGAATGATGGATGCAGATCCCCAGAATCACATCACTGGTCCATTTCTTTAGCCTTCATGCAGAAAATATTTTTGCAACACTACGAAAGCACCACCTAAACTCCACTTAGTTGCAACGACCCCATAGCATACTGACACCCCACTCAGTTGCAACACTCCGAAAGCACCACGGACACTCCACTCAGTTGCAACAACCCAATAATAAACCAAAAAGAGAAACAGAATGGATTAAAGAAAAAACACCATGGGTCATGTACTGACCATTAGAAATGAAAGCCTAAAACATGAACCCAACACAGATGTGCAGATCTAAAAGACACTACAGTCACGGATGAAATGCTCCTTGTACATTCCCATCATCATCTTCCAGCCCCATCTACCGCACATACTCCAACCCATAAGCTATATATTTCCACAAAAATCAGTAACAAAAACAAAGCACAATACCAATGGAAATACTATCAAAAGCAAATATTGAAAGGACCATGGCATTCTAGTGATTTAAGGATCTCCAGGAATTGACACTATGAAAAAGCAACTTCTAATTCAAGTAGTACTAGCCATGAGATATTACATCCTGCATAAATTTCTTGCAGACTGGGCGAATTTCCTTGCTGAGTGTAGCAGAAAACATCATGACTTGCTTATCATGAGGAGTCATCTTGAAAATTTCTTGCACGTCTCTCCTCATGTCTGCAGAAGTAAAATGGAAGTGAACAGTGAAAACCACAACAAAATCACCGGAAGTCTAAAAGGATCATGCAACAATAAAAAAAAATCAGCAATCAAACATACCCAGTGATTCCAGCATCTTATCACATTCATCCAAAATGAAATGTCTAACATTCTTCAAAGAAAGGTCCTTATCCCTGGTTAATGCTAGTATTCTTCCAGGAGTACCAACAACAATATGCGGGCACTCATTTTTTAACAGATCCTTGTGAACTTTAATGTTGACACCACCATAGAAAACAGCAACCTTGAGATCAGGCAAGTAGGTGCTGAACCTCTCAAACTCATGACATATCTACACAAAACCAAATCATGCACATATCTTAGACCAGAAACTAAATGAGGTTCAAATCCCCAAAAGTTTTCATCAATTGAATCTCCATAATCACCTGGTAAGCCAATTCTCTTGTATGACACAAAACAAGGGCAGAAACTTGGCCAGCAACGGGATCAATTTGTTGCAAAGTTGAAAGAACAAAGACAGCAGTTTTCCCCATTCCAGATTTAGCTTGACATAATACATCCATTCCAAGGATTGCTTGGGGTATGCACTCATGTTGAACTGATGGTGAACCAAAGAAAATGGGTCGAAGGAACCGGTGGTAAGTAAAATAAACCTGACCCTTTAAATTTGATAGGTTTGCCAAACCATAATAGTTCTCCTAAACAAGATTATGGTAGAAGTATTACCTGTAATATATAAATTAAACAAATTCATGAGCATCATCGTAATTTGAAAAAAGCAAAGCTATCAAAAAGAGGTCATGGAAGAAGCAAATTTAGCTTTCACATACAAGGAAATCTTAAAAAAGTATCCCTTATTCAACCATTCACCAGAACTTCCTATACCCTTTCTACTTGAAAAGAAGGTACAGGGTGATAAATTAGGATGAAAACAAACAAATGTAACGAAAAGGATACTAAATCAATTTAAAAGGAAATTATGTCTTCCAATACATATTTAAAATTACTGGCGAACATTAGATTATTATGGCCAATAAAAAAATAACTCAGCAAATTTTATGTAATAAGGATGGAAATAATTCGATAGTTGCCTTCGGATGGATGCTCAAATCCTGAGTCCACAATAGCCCGGAGGAGTTCTGGCTTCAAAAGGAAGTCTCGGAATCCAGAACTGTGTATACCAACATATCCCCTGCAAAATAAAAAACAAAGGAACATATATGAGCTACCAATGGGGAAAATCAAATATGCAAGAGTTGAAGCTCGCACACAAAACCATATCCAAGTAATATCAATCTGTGGATGTAAAACAACAACTTAGCATAATTCAGTTTATTCCATTCAAATTATGTTTGTAGTGTTTCAAAATCAGCATCGGAGTTCCAGCAAGATTATTAAAAGGTTTATACCAAAGCTATTAATAAGGCAAAGCTCACTCCTAGCACTCAAACTGTCAAACATGCTAACCAACACACGCACACAATTCAAATAAAAACGGATAGCGTTGTAATCATCCATAAATCACGAGATTAATTTTCTTAATCACAAACGAAATCAAATTTTGACAATTTTTCAGTCTAAGGTAGTACTTGGCATGATAACATCTCATTTACAAAAGTAACATACATTCCATGGCATAAAAAACAATGGTATTATGCTACAAATGTTTAAAGCGGGATGAACTGGAAACATTTTCTGTGTTTGCATCATTTTGCACTTAAAATGGAGGATGAAAGGCATCATTAACAAAATGCAGCATTGGCATCATGGGCCGATGGGGGATTTCATTTTTTCACAGGATCAAAGGGACTAAAGATTTGGCTTAGTTTGATCTAGAAAAAAAAATGCAACTTGCAATGATGTGACTGCTTCCACTCGTGAGCGATAGGTTTTGTTACAAAGTTAGTAAAAACCTCATTTCTTTTCTCTGCATTTTCAAGAGATAAATTATGACACTCCGCAGCTCCACTGCTCCCAGTACCCAACCATCGCATCCAAAGAAAAATCCATCTTATCAAAGCTAAGGACAGAATACAAAACAGTAATCAATAAACAACTTACTTCTTGGCTGCTTCACCGTTGACTTTAGTCCCAACGGAATCGAGCGCCTTGTCTTCCTCCTCTTCGTAATCAAGAAGCTCTTCCTCATAGCCTTCATCCTTAGTCTCTCCCATTGGTTCTGCAAAACCAATCACGATAGACAGAGTCAAGAAAAGCACAGTTTTTATCCTAACTAACTAGATACATGCATAAATCTGTGTATATACTTCTAAGGTTTAAACCTAGAACTCAAGAGTAGTGTAGGGTTTTAGAAGAGTAAGAGGCAATACCTGCGAGAGGAGAAGATTCCGATAGAAATTAAGTACTAAAGTTAGGGTTAGAAGTCTGCAAATGAAATTGGTTAGCTGAAAAACAATCGGGGTAAAAGAAAATGACGAGAGGGGAACCTCGACGACCGCCAGAGAGGAAGCGGAGGAAAGTGGGTGTGTGATTCTGGGGAATGGGAATAGGGTTAAGGGGATCGGCGCCTTTTATAAACGGCTGCGCATGACATACTCCCACTCCCAACTTAACGAGTACAAGCGCTACATTTTTTTTTTCCATTTTTATTAATGCTAGGGTCTTTTTTTTTTTGGTTCAAAATGTTAGGGTCAATATTCATTAGCGAAATTCTCAGGCCTTCAAACTTAAATCCTTCTCATAAATTTTAATCTTCAGTCTTCACTTATAATCCTTCTTGTAAATTTTAATATATTATCTTTAGTCCTGAATATAAAAATTGGTTGACTTTTTTAAAGAGATTAAGAAAATTAATTAAATTATTTTAAAGTATTTATATTTATCGTTTTTTCTCCAAACTCATTTCTTTAATCTATAAACTGATATATAATTTAATCACACACAACATATAATATGATTAGATAACTTAGCTTCCTTAATTTCTCTAAAAAAATCAGGTTTTACATTAAGATCCAAGGTAGTCCATTTGAAACCTAAATCTCAATATTTGTAGAGTTTTTGAGCTCCAAAGTTACTTCATTGCCCGTATCTTTGCCTCAATAAACTGAATAAATCATACATCTATGAATAAAGATATTTAACTTTGATAAGAAAAATGAGAACAATTTGCAAAATGTTTGAGTTTAATTTTGAAAAAAAAAAAATTTAAGAAAAGTCTCCCTTAAAAAATATATTGGTGCAAATAGCTTAAATTGAGGTATGCGTACAAAATTTACAGATAACCACCACCTTTCGTACATAAAAATTTGTTTCTGAATAGATGCAGTTTTCGTTAAAAGGCGAAAAGGAAAGGAAGAATGGATGCAGTATAGAGCAGAGAAGGTCGTAACGAATACGTAAAAACCAAGCCAATTAATAAATCTTTTAGCAAATGGGTTACAGGAAACAAAACTCACCAAATCTACCTTGTTGCTAGACACTGAAATTGCTGGCTCCCGATTTATCCTGTTGTTTTTGTAGCTTCGCTAGTGGTCGACACGAAGACAGACCAATGTGAATAGCGAAGTTTCAGTCGTTGCCTATATCATTGCATTGAAGCTTAATCTCTTATAATAATGTCTCACTTTATTTGGTTTAATTGAACTTCATAGATGGCCCAAAAAAAACACAACTTCGGAAGAGTTAGTCCTGATCAGACTTGGTTATATTAAACATAAACTGACTGAATAATCGTATCACAAAACCAGAGAAGAGGGCTACTGGCGGACAGAGCACGACTCTATGTGTGTTGACTGTCACACACATCAAAGAAATTATTGGATAAGAGAAGATATTTTCTTTAGGGACCAACTGGGCTGACTCAACTTTCAAATGGGACCTCGTGAGGTAATCACTTCCAAGATTCTTACTACAAAAATATCTTTCCCATCCACAGCTGCTTGACAAGTTGTTCATCATCACACCCTTATCCACGGACCCCATTCTCTCAATGGCCCTTCCCTTGTGTTTGACTCCTCTAACACCTCTTCCAACTACAGCACAACCAGGTTGTCCCCTCTGTCTCTTCCTTCTTTACTTGTACACTGTTGTTTCTGATTAGATGCTCAGCCATTTGTGTGTTCAAATCTCAAATTTTGAATGCTCAGGCATTGGTATTGACACTCAAACTCCTGCAAGTCCAAAGCATATCCAAGCCAACTGTGTGTTTCAACGCACCCCTCCTGTTAAAACTTTCTCTCTCATTACAAAGGTTTGTTCACGCTCAGTTTCGTTACGGAAAAAGCGGTTCTTTTAATATCTGTAAGCGTTGAATCAGTAACTCCCAAGAGAACCTGCCCTGTTTTGATGTTGATCAGACTCTGTTCATGCAGGCGGCCAACAACAGTAACCGAAATACAAAACCCAATAGTGTGATTTGTGGAGATTGTGATGGAAATGGTAAGAGGAAGTGAGGAGCCTCGATTCATATGGCAAATAGATAGATAATTGTAACTGGGTCCAAACATAAATTGAGATACTGTACCAGTCATGTGATTATTCTTACGTGACACCAGTTGGTGGGTAATGAACAGGCGCTGTTCTCTGTTCTCAGTGCAAAGGCAGTGGGGTGAACTCGGCTGATATTTTCAATGGACAGTTCAAAGCTGGTGAATCGTGTTGGCTTTGCGGGTGACCATCCTAATTTTTCTTATGTTGATGTTTCTCTCTGATGCACCAAAACCTGCGTCATTTTAATGGCATGATTTTCCTAATTCGAGACTAATGGTTTCTGATTCGCACGTTTCCAGGGGCAGAAAGGAGATGCTGTGTGGAAATTGCAATGGAGCTGGCTTTATTGGCGGCTTCTTGAGCACCTACGATCAGTAGAAATCCAGATTGCCTCGGTAAATATGACATTGTATTTCACTTTTTGGTTAAATACTTGTAGCCATAAGGAAGTAGGTGTTTGGTGGGTG
This sequence comes from Inga oerstediana, assembly GCA_963210345.1. Taxonomy (NCBI): domain Eukaryota; kingdom Viridiplantae; phylum Streptophyta; class Magnoliopsida; order Fabales; family Fabaceae; genus Inga; species Inga oerstediana. The sequence continues at coordinate 7,636,445 of OY723402.1, forward strand.
TGCAGAAATTAACATCATCACAGTAGGGGATACAAATATTTTTACTGTATATACATTTCGAACTAGGTGACATCCTCAGTTCGCCAGCAGCCACCAACATCTTAGGACAAGTAATTTGTTGGCTAATTCTGCACTTACAAAATAGGGAAATACCACTCTGGTCTTATTTATAAGTTCCTTTTAACTAAATCTCATATATTAAGGAAGGTAGTTAACTCAGTGATTATAGAGTAATTTACAACTATACCCTCATTTATAAATGAATACTTTTCAACTATTTTTTCTTTATATATCTTTAAATTACTTCTTCATTTATACAATAAATAAGGATAAAATTATCACAATCTTATTTATTACACTGAAACTGAACCTATAACTAAAACCAATTTTTTTGATAAAAAAGGATTTATAAATAACATCATAGCGGTACATGAAAGTTACTTTGGGTCTGTTTGGGAACCTGTTTGGGTCCAAAAAAAAAGCCCATCTGGGGGCTAAAAGCTCCAAAAGCTCATTTGATGTGTTTAGGAAAGTTTTTGGGATGGCTGGGCTTATGAGGCAAATGGAGCTTTTATGAGAAACTCATCCAAGTTACTTCTCTCAACTTTTATGAAAAAAACAAGTCACTTCTGACACCACCAATCCAAACACAAATCACATCTACAAATCTCTTTTTTTTCTATATGACTTTTTCAAAAGCCCATCTGCAAAAAAAGCTCCTTCTCTCCGCTGCTAATCCAACCGCTTCTAATCCAAACAGACACTTTGAGAGGTAGCCTAGTGCTTCTACGAAGTAATTTTCCCTTCAAAGGAAGAGGTTGGCATCAAAAGTCCAATATAAAGAAACTTATCTATATATGTAAGCTGGGACTGTAATTATCATCGTTTAAAACTTCACGGCAATAAAAACTTCACAAAAGAGGCAGTAGAACTTTCGGCTTTTTGCGCTGGAACTAGATGCTCGGTCCGCTGCATCACAAAAGATGCTCGATATTAATATAGAACTGTCCGACCAATTGTGTCAACAGTAACCCTGATGTTTATCTTATCCGCCATCAGTGAGAATCTAAAAAATAATACTTCCTCCGGTCCTAATTATAAGATAAAGTTGATTTTTTTAAAAAAATTAAGAAAATCAATTAAATTACTTTAGAGTATTTATATTTATATTTTTTTCTCCAAACTAATTAATTTGACTAATAAATTAATATATAATCTAAGAATACTAAAAATATAAACACTCTAAAGTCATATAATTAGTTTCCTTAATTTCTCTAAAAAAATCAACTTTATCTTATAATTAGGACAGGAGGGAGTACCATATACATTTTCACTGCCTAATCATGGCCTGACAGAATTCTATCGATGCTACCATCGTATTAATTCACAACCAAATATGAATATGAAACATGAGGGCATCATTGTTCTTATTTACTTTCTAATAAACAAGGATATTTACCAACCGTCTCCAATTAAGGACAATATCCCAAAATTAGCAAGCATTACAATAAGTCAAACACCAAAAAACATTACAGTGTGTTCTATACCATCCTTACAAACTATAATTTCAAATGGAACCTACAAGAGGAATATATGTTAACGTCTTGATTGTGGCAACAATGCTAGTCTATCCAAATTTCATTAACAGAAACGCCAGGAGTTGAAGAGCCAGCACCAATCCCATATTCATTAAATTTACCTGGCTTCTTGTTCTAGAGCAGCTATTTTCTTCCAATCCTCTTCCAAAAACTTTTTGTGCAGAGGAGGCAATGAGAAGATGCTCACAGTAGAGCTCCCACCACGAATCTCGTCTAAAGTCCGGAGGGCTTGTAAAGTTAGCTTGGTAAACATATTCTCCATGTGCTCAATTTCAGCAAGTTCCTTAGGTACCTGCTTCGGTGTCTCTTTATTTTCATTCCCAGTCCCTGTCATGGAACCACACCCATCTTCCTCCCTCAAAGAAGAGGATTCGCCAGGAGCCTCACTTTTGGGGAAAATATTACTTAGCATCACCTCACACTCCTTTACAAGCTTGTTAAGCACATCGTTTTTGTAGAAGGGCTGGTTCAAGACCTCTTGGATAAAAGGCAAGCGAACTAACGCACCAGTCCGCTTATCATATTTCTTTATTATCTTCACCAGACCTGCTCAAACAAAAAAGAGGTAAGATGGCATAAATACAAATCTTTCCCAAACATTCAACACCAACCCCTCGCTCCCATTCCAAAACTCTGTCTTCTTAAACAGAATTAACAAAAGATAGCGCCTAATTATACAAATATGATAATATTTGGATTAAATCATTCATTCACTTTAAAAAAATTATAAATCTCAAATATGCTCAGTAGCCTTACAAACACAGTAACACACAACTCTCCAATAGAATATTCTAAGAAATGAAAATTTGAAAGCATTAATCCATATTCCCTTATCAATCATCTAACTTTATATCTCAACTGTGCTTAGCATCCTTGCAAATAATTTTATATTGTCACAAGATTTTGTCATCCTATAACTAAAATAGAATCCATCTCATAAAGCTAATGCTCGACACCTTAAAATTACCTGTGTAATTCAGTGCACTGTAGTTCTCTAACAAAACCATCTCGCCATGAAAATCCACTATTTCCCTCCCTACTGTCACCAATTCTTCATTTGAATCCTTAGCCCTAGAAACTCTATCTTGCAACTCCTGCATTATTTGCAAGCACAAACCCAAGGTCAAATGGTGATTGAAGCTCGGAAAATTTTTCCTCCACCTATACGCAAAATGATGCATGACTTTCCACATGAAACTTAAAACATACTGAATAAAATCTATGCCTTTAGATTTACCCAAAAAAATTATGACTATGGACTCATGCTAAATTAACGAAGGAAGAAAATGCGCCTGATCTACAAGAATCACGGTACACTGAACAACAAAAGACTAATGAAAGAACCAAAATATTGCCAGGTTTCAATTGCTTCCAAGTACAGGTGAATCAACATTAACACTTTAGAACTGCAGCATACAGGCACAAACAACAGCCCTCAAGGAAAAGGAATTCAAGGTATCGATCAACGTTCCCATCAAGTTCATCAAATGTTCAGCCTCTAAGACAACAGGAAATTTGATAAATCCATACGTACATGTATACATACTTAATACGCACATACACAAGACACTATGCAACTAAGGAGACCCGATTACTTTTTATCAACACAACTACTCAGATATTTAGCACCATAGAGGGTTAACTGATACAATTTTAAGCCACGGTTGGCAGTTAAACAGTTTTTCAAAATCATTAGCCTTGTAGGGTTATTTGTTAATACCTCTTAAGATGCATGATATATCGCAGAGCATGATACTATAGACACAGACGAAATCAGAGTGTCAGAATCTATGATATTTATACTTAACACAACAAAATCAAGCTGATGGGATTTGCATGTCTTGTTATTGGAAGAGCATGTGCGCGTGCATGTTGCTTGTGGTCCAATTTTCAAGAAATTATAGATGGAGGCACGATAACTCTCTCCAGCGGCTGAGCACATCACGCCTTAAAACAGAAGAAAGGTTGATCAACAATTCAAGATCATTCACCTTTAATTTTTTGCAGCCGTGCCAAATTTAAAACAGAATTTCAACTTTAAAATTCTGACTTGGATAAAATTCTGAGAAAAATACGTTTACAAAATTCAATTCCTCAATTTCGAAGTCCCAGACCAGATTACACAGATATGTTGGTAACCAAATTGGAACCAGGGTTATCCGAAAAATCCGAGACAGGAAATACTGGAAATAAAAAAAATGGTTACCTTCAATTTGATGACATATTCTTCTTCCTTCTCGACAAAGAAAGAGTTAAACTTGTCTATCTCGACCTCCAGAAGCTTGAGGAAGTCATTGACCTCTTTGGTGAGCTCGGCCTCGCCGTCCAATTTTGGGCGTTTGGGGGATGATGGAACGTCGCCGTCTTTTGGGCAAATAAGCTTCAGCTGTTTCTTCAAATCTTTGTAGGACAAGAACTTGTCCCGCCAATCGGGCAAAGTTTGCTCGATCAGGTTGCTGAGGATCTTCCAGAACTTCATGGTCCGTCCGGCTCGGAGATCAAATATTCCGGTGAAACGACGAGGGTTAGGAATTAAAATGATGATATGCTCATATCATTTGCCCTTTGAAAAAGCGGAGAGAGAAACGATCCTGGAAAGTGGAGAGTGGGGGTACAATTTCCAAATCTCGAAATTAGAATATTTCGTAAATGGGGAATATGCTTCGTTCCGTGATCTGACGGAAACACAGAACATATCTGTAGAGGTTTTCTCTCCCTATTCTTGCGCTCATTTTTACTCTCTCCTCTCATCCTCTGAGCTAGCAGCATTATCGTAATACCTCCAAGCCATCAAAATATTTTTTTTTAATTCTGTTATTCTTGCGTTTTTCTTTTACCAGGTGTTATTTTCAAGAGTTCAAGCATTTAAAACAGCCGAATTCCATACAAATTATTTTTTTCATGTAAATGAGCATTTAATTTAGAAAAATAGCGAATGATTATTAGGATGATGGTTTTAGAGATCAATAAAAATAAATATGAAGTCCAACATTCATACAAATTTTTTTTATCTTTTTTGAAAAATGAAATACTGAGGCCGCAATTATAAATTCGGAATTAATCAATCTCATAATTTGCAACTGAAATTCCTATAACTATGCCCAACGTTAGATGCAAATGATCTCTTAATAGTTATTTTTTTAAAAATTAAAGGAGTATGCACTATTTGAGGTTACAACGAGAGATCGAACCCATCACCACTCACTCAAATGGATCTCTTGACAATACTCTTTTCGGTCCTAATTATAAGATAAAGTTGACTTTTTTGGAGAAATTAAGGAAGTCAATTAAATTATTTTAGAGTGTTTATATGTTTAATATTCTTAGATTATATATTAATTTATTAGTCAAATTAATTAGTTTTGAGAAAAAAAATAAAAATATAAATATTCTAAGATAATTTAATTGGCTTCCTTAATTTCTCCAAAAAAATCAACTTTATCTTATAATTAGAACCTTATTTAGGAATCATTTTTCTATAACAAAGGAAGGAGTAAACCCTTATTAAATTTAAGTTTTGGGCTCAATTGTCATTTTCCCTTGGGGAGAAAGACCAGGAGAATATGGGTATGTTTGTTTCAGCGATTCGATTGCTTATAAGTTGCTTTTTAATAGTGATTTACGGTATACGAAGTAAGTATGTGAGAGGAGTTGTGTCTCGATTTACGTAAAAAGCAACTTATAAGCAAAAAAAAGCTCAACCAAACATGCTTTATGTTTTTTATTACCAAACGTGGGGCCCAAATTGTGCTGCCCATGATTAATGGTAGTAAACCATAGATTTTTTTTTTTTTGCCAATGGTAGTAAACCATGGATACTCCTCCTCCTTATCCTATCCTCCCACTAGTCCACCCTGTCAGAAGGGTTTACCCCACAAGGGTACTTGATACATATCATTACACCAACGAGACCACTTCAATCTTTTACGGGCAATTGGGTCTTTTTTTGTTTTTTTGTTTTGGCGCCGGCAATGGAGTCGTGATTGGCGGTTAAGACCTGTCAGTATTGGTTTGAAAAAATTGTGTCTACTCTCTCTCAAATTTGTTATAGCTTTTTGGATTTGACTACAATTAAAAACTTCATATACGAACTTCATGGTGTAACAAACAAGGCAGTAATAACTCCGGACAATAAATAGACAGGGTTAGTTTGGAAGCTTGAAAGATGATATTGGATTTCCATATCATTGAATCATCTCCAGCAGTTATTACGAGCTTATTACTTACCGATTAAAATAGGTCGAGATCACAGGTTGACTCAGGAAGATAGTTTCTGAGGTATTTATAATTTTCTTTATTTATAAAAAAAAAAATAGATAGGGCTAGTACTTATCCTATGATGTCACCAATTAATTTGTACCACTATTATATTGCTGCTTCATGGATGGAGTATTTATGGATCAACCCAGCCACTCCAAGTAAGATGTTCCTTTATGTCAACTTCTGCTTTTTGGTAGGTACTCTCGCAGCAGCAGGTCGGGGCACCTCAGTATATTGTAATCAATATTGTAGACCAAGATTTCATCCACTTTAGTGTGAAGCCCCATAGCTTCCACTCATTTTGCTTCTCCCTCTCTCTCTCTCAAATTATTGCACAGTGACACATCTTAACTAAAGTATGGACTCTGCCTCTCTCTGCCATGAGCCCATGTGATATTTCATCCATATTTTTATACCCAAGAGGAAAAAAGTATACATAAAATAATGGGTGTGAGGTTCTTTAATTTTGCTAAGTCAAATACTCCACGTTAAATATAAATTAAAGTGGATTTTTTTAGATAGATTAATTAAATTATTTTAAAATATTTATATTTATAATTTTTTCTTTAAATTTTTTATCTAACTTATAAACGGATGTATAATTTAAAAATATACAATATGTGATATGATTAAATAATTTATTTAATTTTTTTAATATATTTTAAAAAAATCAATTATGTATTTTATATTTAATACCGAAAATAGTACTTTTCAGAGTTGCCCGACTCTTACGTTTTATAAGAATTTGTGAATGACAGATTTTGCAGTTAACCTCGTGGCATGAGAAGATCTGAAAGATTTGCCGATCATGTTTACTTTAAATAGAAAGGTTCATCTTCTTTGTTATACCTAGTACATATGAATGATCTCCTTCTCTGTACTGTATTATTTGGATGTCCTTGTTTTTTTTTGTTTGCCCGTTTTGGATGTCCTTCAACCCCAAACTCCCCCTGTGTTGTATATATTATTGTAACTGATTCTGATTAAAAGAAAGAAAAAAAAATTAAAAACTGTGCACAGCTTATATACATGCAGCTGGCGTAACTTAAGGATGAAGAGGCCATATTTATAAGACAAGTGGCTTGAACATTGAATCATTCTAAACAGTGCTGAGGATGTGGCCCACACAATTATATATATGCTCAATTTGAAATCTGGAAATACTTCTTGACATCAATAATCCAAGCAATTAATCTGCAGGTTTTTCTCCTTTTATTTGAAATTTAGATGCCAATTACAAAGATACATCAGTAACCAGCGAGCAACGCATTTCATTTCCTAGCTATAAATATGGACCTATAGCTAGTTGAAGAATAAACATTATCATCGTCATCGTCCCCGTCTTAATCTTGCCGGTATCTATAAGCTAAAAGATGGAAATCAAACCTATATCGATCAATGACATCAGCTTAATTAAGTTGTTCTGCATCAACTATGTATACATAGATATGCTTCCAGATATACATTTCAGCTTGATTATTACACAGAGTCCCCTGACTTTTGTTTTCCCTTTCAATTTATTCTTAAATTAAAGAATTATAGTTAAACTGAACCATATTTTAAAGACAAAGACAAACACTGTAGAAAATGGAGGCATATATCCTGTATTATGGAAGAACTCTGATAGGCTAGCTTGCTATTCCTGAGAAGCAGGGGAAGAGCAAGTATAGTTCCAGTTGAGGAGCTCTTCAATCATCTGCATTGCAACCCTGTCTTCTTCATCCATCACCACATCACCTGCCGGTGCACCATTCTCCGGCACCGATGATGACGTCGTCGCCGAGGAATTATCAGACTCATCCCTGGCCTGATGATGATGATCCTTGTTGCCGAGCTCCACCCTGACGACCCAGTTAGAGTCAGAACGTGGTCCAGCTCCTTTCTGCCACACGCCAATATGAGAATTGTCAGCGTCAAGCCTGAGACATGTGAGGGAAGGAGACGACCACGGAGCTTTGCAACACTTTTTAAGCTTCGTGCTGAGCAAGTCCGAAAGAGCCTTGGGAGAAAAAGAAGCAGTAGTAGCAGTAGCAGCAGTGTTGTCTTGTGACTGATGATACATTGAACTGGGGAAATTGGTCTTGGCATTTGGACCATTCATCAAAATCGCAGCTTGGTCGTATGCCCTGGCAGCTGCCTCCGCCGTCTCAAATGTCCCCAGCCATATTCGTTTCTTCCTGAACACACGCAAACAAACACAAGTAAGAGAGAGGAAGAAGAAGAATGAGAGGATTTATGTGTATATATGTGTGTGCATGTGTGCGAAGATCATGTATGGGTAGCTAGATTAGTGTTGGTTGAGGTGTGTGATTAGTTACAGTAATGGGTGGCGAATTTCTGACACCCAGGAGCCCCACTGGCGCTGCCTCACGCCTCTGAACTTGTTTGCTTTTGCCATATCCTTTTGTGGGGGAGAGAGAGAGGGGAAGGAAGGCAGAGAGGAGAGAGGAAGAAAGGGAATAAATGGGAAAGTTGAGGGTACAGTCAACAATGTGTGATCGAATAAGGCAAAGTGGTGTGTGCAAGTGTCTGGGTGAATGGAAAATCAAATTGCATAAATTGTCGGTGGATGGAAAGAGGGGAATGGAAAAAGTGCATGTGCAATAAAGGTTTCACCTGCCTCTTTCCCTGCCTTGCTTTCCTAACAACTCAACGTAAATGAGGACCGGGCTCAGGCCTAAGGATGCGCAACAAATAATTGCTTCTATTCTTTTTTTTTTTGTGAAAAAATATATAGAAGGATTTTAAAATTATAAAACTCTAAATCAGATTTATTATCAAAAGTTAATAAGAGAATGATGAATCTTGATAAACAATTTACAATTCATTTTTTAAAAAAATACCCTATATAGAATTTTACAAATTCATAACTCTTTCCCTGTTTTTTCCCCTTATTGTTTTCACAAATATAATGCTGCTAGTCTCTGATCAATCATGAAACTATCACGCCTCCTTGTCGAATTTGGTGCCCAAGGGAACATAAACGTACAACAACTCTATTTTTGTTTGGGTTGGTAGTAGTAATTATGTTTTTGGCTTGATTTATAGCGTACGGATAAGTATATAAGAGGAGTTTTGTCTCGATTTATATGAACATGCAGTGCTTCTCTAAACACTAACCAAAACAAGCTCTTAATTAACACTTGAGTGGTAATTGTCACAGTACCTACTTACCATTATGCTACTCTCTAGTTTATTAATAACTGTAATATGAACCATATTCTACGTTTAGAATCGGATCAATATATGATATACATGCTCGTCCTTTTTTAACCCCGGGGGGTGCATGTGGTTCGGTAAAGTGAGGGAGGAAGAGGCTCTTCGAACACTGACCTGGTCGTCGATGTCTTCTTGGATGAAAGATGGGTTGGACACTAGCTGATGGTTCATACTGGAACTGAATAATGAGTTTATTTTAGTCGTAATGTAAATATAAGACGGTAATTTATTTTGCCTTCTAAGTTTATAATTATTTTCCTAAATTATAAATATTGATGGTATATAATAAAAGAGTTTTATTAAGCGCAATAATTACAACACATATTTAAAAAAAAAAGACATTTTAAAATAAAAAATATCACATATTTATTACAAATAACTAAATTAACTAATTTTTTTAATATTTACAAATTAAACTAGTTATTCAACTTGATCAGGGTAATGCTATAATCTCCTAGTCTTTATAATTTTGACTCTATTGTAACTAAATCTCTATACTTCAACTCTCAGTGTAATTTAATTCTTATAATTTTGACTCAGTCATAACTTAATCTCTAAAGTTTGACAAAACAATTTCTATAGTTTTAACCATTTTATAATTTAGTCTCTAAACTTTTATATATATATATATATATATCAATATATAGTTTTATTTTTAAAAAACATAAGAACTAAGTGTGTGTTTGGATGATGAAACAAAACCATGGTTTTGTAAAAAAATATCCAAACATCTAAATTATTGTCAAACCATAGTTTTGATTTCAAAGTCATGATTTTGGGAAAATACTTTTTTTTTTCCTTATGTGGGTTCCACCTTCTCTCTTTTATTAGTTTTTTTTCATTATGTGGGCCCCACACCACTCTCTCTCTCATGAAAAAAGTTATTATCATCACAATATTCAAATACTCTCATTTTATCGAAATCACTTTTCTCCTCATAATTTATTCTCCAGAAGCTATTATCCATTTTTTCTCCAGAAACTATTATCCAAAAATTAATCCAAACACACATTAGATTTTAAAATTATTATAATCATATACATACTGATTTGCAGCGAGTGAAAATTCAGGGATTAAGTTAAAACTCAATCAAAACTGACAATTGTGAGTGTTTGGAATAGCTTATTCCTGGAAAATAAGCATTTATTATGTAAGTCGAGACAAAACTCCTCTCATATACTTACCTCGTATACCGTAAATCACGATTTATAAATACTTATTACCTAAAAATAAACTATCCCAAACTACCACAATAAGTTAAAAGGTGGGAAGTGATAACTCAATTAAAATTACAAAGATAAAAGGATTAATTTTCTCATAATTTATTTGGATCGCTTACACGTCACAACCATTGCCCCGAGCCTTTTGGGTTGTCAAATCAGCGTGCCAGGTCCCTTCTCACCGGGTCACGCGGACACATTGTCCATGCCATCAATTAATGCAAATCAGATTTGTGCATCACGTTGCGCACTGCCTTCTTTCTTTATTTTTTTAATTAAAAAAGGCTAACGCTAACGATACAACACATAAAGCACTATAAGTTGGATGGGTTAACTCTTAGTGTTTGTTTGGATGAGCTATTGAAATGTTTAAAAATAATTTTTTAATCGTAAGTTATAGTATATAAAATAAGTATGTTAGAGGAGTTGTGTCTCGATCTATATGAAAAATAACTTATAAACAATCTGATCGCTAAAACAAATATGCCTATAATCTCTCTCACTTTTAGAAAAAATCTTATGCTACTCGGTTATAAAGTCAACAGGGCGTTACATGTATTTTCCACTCATATCGTTTGCTCACGTGGATTAGCTAATTTTCAGTGGGTGAAGGGTTCCGTTTTTAAGAACTTAGAACAAAGGGTTATTAGAGCGCAATTTCAAATTTAACATAAACTATGTCGTTTGCTAACGTGGATAAGCTATTTAAGATACATTTTATAACATCCCCAATTTTTATTTATAAGATTTGAATAATATTAGGATATATTGTCTGAAATCTTGAAATAGATAATTGAGAAAAGAACAAAATATATTTGAAAATTGAAATGGAAGATCCTTACCCGGATAAGTGGAGCCAAGTTATACTTTTATAAAGTAAACATATAAAACTTTCATGCCGTAGATATTTATTGGTATCAATTTCAGTTAATGGGATTATTTCTTGATTATTAGAATTTACCATGTAATTATTGAATATTAGTAAAGTAATGTACTCAAAATGGAGTTAAATATTAAATACTTAATTCCTAACCATAATTTTTGGAGAAAGAAAAATTTATAAATTTTGATGGGATTAAATAAAAGTATTTAAAATATTTTTTTAAAATAAAATAGTATAATTTTTTTATAATTATGAAAATTATATTTGAAGAAATTCATTGACTTAGCCCAATCCCTTAAGTGCTTGTTTGGATTGACGGTAGAAGAAGTGATTTTTTTGCAATCTGACTTTTATAAAAGTAAAATAAAAAAAAAAAGTCAGATTGTAAATGTAATTTATGTTTTGATTGGCGGTGACGGAAATGACTTTTTTTTTTAAACTTCAACCTGCTTGAATTGTTTTTTGAAAA